>CM060925.1:22297500-22635000 GCA_030737875.1 Allium sativum
AAAGGCAAATACTCGTTAGCTACGAGAGGAAATATATGCCAATCGAAAGAGAAAGTCTGACGAAATTCCAAGAGAGGACACTCAAAGCAATCTCGCCATCAAGCAGTCTGGTGACAGCGCAGGAAAGGTTGAGGTAAATGTCGGTAACAAGAATGGAGGGAATGACCGCCAAGGCGGGAATGGTAGCAAGAGAAACAGGAATCGGAGAAACGATTCCAAGAAGATGACTCGATTTCAGTCTTTTGAGAACTACACACCATTGAGTGATACTTCGGAGAATATTTATTTGGATACTTACAATGTTGTCCAATATAAGAAACCTTCAGCCAGAGATACAACTGAAAAGGAGCATGAAACCGGAAAGTTTTCTCTATTTCATGAGACCTACGGCCATTCAATGAATGAATGTCGCCACTTGAAATATTTTGTCGAAAAATTACTTTGAGTGGGGAAATTGGATGAGTACAAAGTTGTCCCTGAAGATAAGGGCCAAGGAGGTAGGCTCCGAACCAGAATCAACCTGCCCCTAGGCCTATAGCCCAGCAAAAAGGGAAAAGTATAATCATCAATACTGTGGTCGAAGGACCACATCCAGCTAGATCAATTAATAGAACAATGGAGCAATATGTTAATGCTGCTAAACACCCAGAAGTGGGGGAGTGCAACAATCTCGAAGACACGATGTTCGGAAACAGCAAAAGACTACAACAGATGATGTTATTTTCTTAGACAGAGAAAGTATAGGAGTTGAAACACCAAGTGTCGACCCGTCAGTAATAACCACTACCATCGGACCTGCCTTAGTACAAAAAGTTCTTGTGGACTATGGAAATTATGTCAATATCCTATTTAAAAAAGAATTTGACCAAATGAAGTTAGAAATGAAGGATTTAAAGCCATGTGGAGGCCAGATACGCGGCTTTAATGGATCGTCAACGGCTCTGATTGGTATGGTGGATTTATCAGTAGAATTAGGTGAGGGAGATCGCCGAAGATTAAGAATCCTCTCATTCCTAATTATGGATATCGATGCGCCATATAATGCCTTTTAGGCTGACTGGCTCTTGCAGAGTTCAAGGCCTACATTGCACCCTAATGCCTATTGATGAAATTCCTAACCGAAGCTAGAGTGGGAATGGTTCGCGGTGATCAGGTCACTGGAAGATCTTGTTATATGGAATAATTTTAGATGCTATGCAATGGAAAAGATATGGAATCCAACAATCTTCCCCTCTTGCTGAGGAGGGCTCGGCATAGCAAGTAAAGAAAACACCACCAAGTGAGTTGCCTGACGACCTGCTCGAGGATATCGATCCCAGAGAAGATGAAGAACCGGGATGCGGGAAGGCAACCCCAAAGGAGGCAACTATAGATATTCCGATCGATAACGATGACCCGACAAAGGCCTTGAAAAATGGATCTCACTTGGACCCCCTCCGGATGAGGGAATTAACAGACTTTTTGAAAGCGAACCTGGATGTATTCGCTTAGACCCACGCTGATATATGTGGGATCTTTCCTTCAATTATGAGTCATTCACTAAGCCTAAACCCTAAGCATCCTCATGTGAAACAAAAAAGGCGTATGCTTGGCTCAGAGAGGTTAACCGCCTTGAAAGAAGAAGTGGAAAAGTTAAGGGATAATGGATTCATCAGAGACTCGACATATCCTGATTGGATATCAAACCCTGTCCTGGTTAAGAAAGCCAATGGAAAGCGGCGTACATGTATTGATTTTTCAGATCTATAAAAGCCTGCCTAAAAGATAGCTTCCCACTCCCCAGAATTGATCAATTAGTGGACTTAATGGCGGGACATGAACTTCTCTCTTTTATGGATGCATATTCGGGCTACAACCAGATCCCCATGCATGTCTATATCAAGAACATACCGGTTTTATCATAGACTTGGGATCGTATTGTTATGTGGTGATGCCCTTGGGGTGAAGAATGCTGGAGCAACATACCAGCACTTAGTGAATCGAATGTTCTACCGTAAAATAGGGAAGTCAATGGAATTTTATGTGGATTATATGCTTGTGAAGTCAAAAAGATATTCGGACCACACAACAGACTTAGCGGAGATGTTCGATATCCTACGATGATATGGAATGAAGCTTAATCCTCTAAAATGCTCATTCGGAGTTGCATCAGGAAAATTTCTGGGCTTCATAGTCATCTCCCGCGGAATCGAGATTAATCTTGATCAGATTGCGGCAAATAGGAATATTAAAGAGCCATGAAAGTTCAAAGACGTCCATAGTTTAGCGGGAAAGGTCACAACAGTAAGTAGATTTATCTCCAAGGCTATAGACAAGTGCACCCCTTTCTTTGATTTAATAAAACGTGGGAAACGTAACTTCGAGTGGACCCTAGATTGCATAGAAGCCTTCCAGAACCTACTGGATCTCTTAGAAAGACCTCCGATATTGTTTAAACCGGTGGACCATGAAGACTTGTTCGTATATTTGGAAGTATCATCTCACGCAATTAGCTTGTCCCTAGTACGTGAGGAAGATAAAATTCAAAGACCAGTGTACTATGTGAACAAAAAGTTGGCGGCAGCGGAGCGCAACTATCCGAAGATAGAAAAGATCGCTTATAGCATACAAGCCCATCCAATTGTCTTTACACTGATCAACCCCTCCGAAAGGTCCTGTAGTGGCCTGAAGCATCTGGACGTCTGCTCAAGTGGAATATCAAATTGAGTCAGTTCGACCTAAACTTCCAACCTAGAAAATCAATAAAGGGGAAAGCGTTAGCCGATTTCATTGTTGAATTCATGATCCCCGAGGAGGATGTGTTAGATGAAGAGGCTGGCCCCTTAGAACAGAAGTTAGAACTTAGCCCCTAGAAACTATACATAGATGGTGCTAAGAATGATCGACGGTCCAGCGTCGGAGTTGTTTTGACAACTCCTGAAGGACGGTCAATTTACTATGCTCTACAGCTAGAATTTTCCGCTACTAACAATGATTCTGAACATGAGGCCCTAATCGTTGGGTTGAAACTCACTAAGGAATTGGAGTACATTTTCTGTGACTCTAAAATTGTTGTTTGCTAAGTTCGAAAAGAATTTCAGATAAAAGGACTGCATCTTACAACATACTTGGGAATGTTAGAGGGGCTATTGGATGGCATGGAACATTATAGCATATCCCATATCCCGCGACCAGAGAATCAAAAGGTAGATAGTTTAGCCAAGCTTGCTAACTCCGACAACCCTCAAGAAACGGATATGGTTCCGATCGAAACGCTAGGAGCACCGAGCATTGATCAGATGGAAGTTGATTCAGTGTTGGAAACCGAACCAGAGAAAGAGTCATGAATGATGACAATAAAGAACTTCCTGCAAAGCGGAACACTCCCGATGAAAAAGAATGAGAGACGGGTCGTAGTTCATAAAGCATCGAGATATGTTACGCAGGGTGAAGTCCTTTACCGATAAGGATTTTCGGTACCCCTACTCCGATGTATAGGCCATGACGACATCAAATGTGTATTGAGAGAGGTGTACGAGGGCGAATCTGGGGATCACACCAGAGGCTAGATGTTTGCAAAGAAGATATTGCGGTATGGCTACTTCTGGCCTACCATAAATCGAGATGCAACTGATTATTCACGATGCTGTGATAGGTTCTAGAAATTTGTGAAGATTCCCGGAGCACCTCCTAGTCAACTTAAGTCAATGGTGAGTCTGTGACCGTTCGCTGTGTGGGGGATATACATCATTGGAAGCCTACCAATCGCTAAAGCTGGGTAAAAATATGTGATCGTGGTCATAGATTACTTTATAAAATGGACAGAAGCTGAATCAATAACTATGATCATGACAAAGCATGTGACTGGCTTTGTTACCAGAAACATAATTTTCCGATTTGGGATTCCCAAAGCCATCATAACTGACAATGGAGCCCAGTTCTACAGCACCGAGTTCAAAGGTTTCTACTAGAAATACAAGATTGAAAAGAGATATACCGCAGTAGCTCACTCCCAATCAAATGGACAAGTTGAAGCAGTAAACAAAATCATTAAATCCATTCTAAAGAAGAGATTGAAGCAGGCAAAAGCCATATGGGTCAATGAATTGCCCTTAGTGTTGTAGGCCTATCGAACGACATATAAATCAGTGACTGGTCATGCCTCCTTCTCACTTTCATTTAGCTCAGAAGCAGTCATTCTAGTGGAATTGGAAGTCCCCTCTCACAGGATAACATATTATGATCCGATGACAAACAGAGCGCTCCTTCTTGAGTCCTTGGAAATGATCGAGGAAAAGAGAGATGAAGGAGATTTACGCACCTCGAGGCATAGACACCAGTTGCGCGATACTACAACAGGAAGGTTCAATCTCGGACCTTTGAACCTGGAGACTTGGTCTTGAAATGTGTCTTCCCGACCCCGGTTAACCTGGGTTTGAAATGGGAAGGACCGTATGCCATTCAACGGAAACTTGATAAAGGAGCTTTCAAGCTAACGACCGTAAATGGCGATGAAATCCACAGAGCGTGGAATGCCAAGCACTTGCGGCACTATTTGACTTAATATTGTACTAATTCTTTTGTTTTATCAACTATATAAAAAGGCTTGACTTGTCTAAAACAGTCCGATTGATATAAACAAAAGATTACAAAGTGGACGTAGGCCGTGATTTGGCCGAACCACTATAAAAATATTTTGTGTGATTTACTTTTCTTGTATTTATTTCTTTATGTCCTATGATTGTTTTGCTTTCGATTCGAAACATAAGACTTGATTTAAATCGAGAGAAAAAACAACACTCGAACCGGTGAAATACCGCCCTTTGAAATAGGGTGCAGGACGGGAAGACGACGTCCACCACTCTAACTCTTGTGATCCGAGAGAGAGTATAAAGGATGGGAAGATGACGTCAACCACTCTAACTCTTCTGATCTGAGAGAGAGTATAAAGGATGGGAAGATGACGTCGCTAAGGCGTGATGGTGTACCACGAATAAAGACCGCCTTGACCACACTCTAACCTAGGCATACAACAGGAGAGTATAAAGGCGTTGAGAGCAAGTGCCATAAAAAATGAGATCCTACTCCACTGAAGGATTGGGGGCAATAATGTAAGTTGATCCCTCACTCCCCACAGAAGGATTGGGGGCAACCTAATGTCGATCCTAATCAATCCCGAACAAGCCCTGGCCAGATATTCTATTCAAGATTGATTGGGGGCATACACATCACATCCTTTGTTGTTTATTACTTAGCTTAGATTAGTAACGTTTGCAGGGATAAACAATATTTGCAAAGATAATTGTTTGCAGGGATGATCGATTGAAACCTTTGTCTCATTTGTGATGTGATTTATTGTTTAATACTTAGATTAGTAATGTTTTAATTACAACTGCACTTGATTGTGATAAATGACAAGCTTGCAAATATTTGACATTGCAGGAGAACAAACTACTTTATTTACAAAAGTGCAGATTTACATAAAGGAACTAAACAAAAGAGCAAGGGCTGCACTTGCAACAACAACAAGCCAGTGGAAACCAAAGTGAAAAGACTGGACTACATTTCACTTAGGCTTTGGAGAGAATTTAGACTTTTTAGCAGCCTTAAACTTCTTCTTCTCTTCTCGCTCAGTGAGGAGTCGTTTCTTCATTTTCTTATCTAAAGGAGTTGCACTTGGATTGACATAGGATTTCTAAGCTAACTCTCTAGCGATTGATCGAGTAAAAAGCTTGATAATCAAACCAGACTTAGGAGCAATTGACTGGAGGAGATCAAAGTTGAGGGGTCCTTCGGGTTTTTCCTCAACTTCTGCTTTCAAAAGCTCATCATTCTTTGCTTTTCTTTCTGCCAAAGTCATGCCCTCTGTCTTACCCGAATCCCCGGTCATGACAACGTCTTCATATCCTTCGCCTTCATGGTCATCATCATCCTTTAAAGCATCTACCATATCTCCGCCCTTGGGAACTTCAGCACTATACGACACGATGGCTTTGTCAGCAACTTCTTCTTTCTTCCCTTCGGTCTCCTCAACAGGCTATGCACCTGAAGAACGAGAAGCAATAGCTATTAGCTTAAGGGATAACATGGGCTTTTCTATTGTTTTCTCTATAATATGGCGATAGACTACCATAGCTTTAGCAAATTGAGGAAAAAAGGTGGAGATACCTTCGGACGACTTGTCAGCAAGGTTAGCAGAGGTTTCAGGGACTGACTCAGCAATTGGAGATAGGAGAGCTTCCTTTGGAATCTCAGGGAGATCAGGATCATACCCCTCTGCTTCGGTAGGCCCGGGAGCGACAGATAAAGAACCAAAACCAGCCTTGATAGTTTCTTTTCCCTTGATCCAGTGTTTCTCCACCTCTGTAGCTGCTTGAATTAATTTATGCCCTTCAGCTAGATGTTCCGCTCATTGCCTTTTAAATATTTTCTCATAAGTTCTTCCTCCTCAATAACATCTACCTTAAGCTGCCGCTTTTTCCAATCAATAATCTAGCCCCACACATCGACCAGGGTTGTCGAATAGTCTTGATCCAGGAAATGTCTCGGTATCGAATCACTTGAACAAAGAACTCTATCATGAGTTCACTATACTCATCCAACTCCTTTTGGGCCTCGCCAAGTTGCACATTCCAATCGGCGGCAAACTTAAAAGCGATATTTGCATTCCCTTAGGCTAAGACCGCCCTTTCTTCATCTTCTGCTAGTTTGGCTTCTAGTTCAGCGTTCTTCCTTGCAAACTCCGCCTTTCCTTGTTCGAGGCGAGAACAAGTTAACTTCGTCTCATTACTCTATGACTTCGCATCCTCAATCTGCTTTTTCAAGGCTGCGTGCTCCTGACTGTGGGAATTGAGCTTAGTATAGTAGCGCTTTTGCAGTTCTTCATATTGTTTCTTATAGTTATCGATGTCCCATTGCGCTAAAGAAAATTGGACTTGTGCATACTCAATCTCTTTCTCCGTATTTGTTATAGCCTTCTTGTCATATTCAGCCATCTCCTTCATGTAACTCACATCGGCTAACAAGTCTCGGATGATCTTGGAAAGATTTCATGAATTTTGCGCATTTCCGTGTATTGCTTATCCACTAGATCTATCTTAGCATTAACTTCGTCCGCCCACTTCGAAGGTACTGGCTCGAGAGCTAGAACGAAAAGCATATTCCCGAAATGATGATCTGGAAATTGCTTCTTCAGAATTTTCAGCTTAGCCTCATTCTCGGAGTCAAGTGAGTCAAGTGTCGCAGGCTTAGATGCAGATATTTCGATGTTTCGTGGAATGGTGGGCACGAGAGCATTTTTGCCTTTTTCTTGCTCTTTTGCCAAATCCTTAGCCTTGCCTTGTAGTTTAGAGCATTTTGGTGGCGGTTTTTCCTGAGGATGTGATTCCTTTGGAAGAATTGGAGCCTTAGGTGGTGGCTTATCCCCTTCACCACGGTCCAGATGGCTCTTATGCTTATCGATATCTGATTTGCGAGGGGAACGAGAACGTGAAGAATAAGGATGGTGTGAATCATAATGTTTCCTACTATCCCTCCCACGGCTATCACCTCGATTATGCTCTGTATCTGAATCGAACCTAGGCATACTTGAACGAACGTCTCTAAGGGAATAGTTGCGAAGCAGCATCTCTCTTGCAAAATGACACAAGTAACCATTAGAAATTGGGATTAATATAGTATATAGGTGTTGTGACATGTAGTGCAAATTTAGTGTATGTCCTAAGTGATCCCCTCAACAGACTAGAGCCTGCAGTTAGGCTTGTCTGTGTGGTCTCCTCGGCTTTTCTGGAGTATCTTCCTCTTCGGATGTGGGAAAGAAAGTTCCTGTGCCAATATCCTTCAAAGTAAAGATTTCGTCAAGCAGAGGAAGTTTTGATAAAACCCTGAATATGGGGCCTATCGGAGAAGATCCACCAACAGGAGACCTAGCAGGAGATGGAGTCCTTAGAGAAGGCTGCCTTTCAGCAACAGAAGTATCTTTCGGATTATTGTCTTGTTGTTTATCTCTGGCGGGTATGTTCAAAACTTCGTCATCTCGAATTGGCAATGGAGAAAGACCTTTCAGAAATGCAATTGGATTTTCATCTTCTGTTGGCCCTTTATCTCCCAATTGCAATTCCTTGCTGGAGTCTACGAGTTCATGACCTTTCGA
The DNA here is from genome assembly GCA_030737875.1 of Allium sativum. Taxonomy (NCBI): domain Eukaryota; kingdom Viridiplantae; phylum Streptophyta; class Magnoliopsida; order Asparagales; family Amaryllidaceae; genus Allium; species Allium sativum. Next base: position 22,305,632 of record CM060925.1, read on the forward strand.
ACTCTCCCCATTCTCGGTCGAGGTTAAAGCTTTTCCCTCGTATTGGGGCACATACACATAATTACCACCTCCGTGACCTATGCTCCGAGTTATAGAAAGTAGAAGATGACGATGAAGGTAGTCGTTCACCAAACATCTTCTGACACTTAATAGATCTGGGTCACCGCTTAGCAAATAGCTCAAACGATCCCAATATACTTGGTGCTCTTGCTTCCTCGGGTGTGTAACTACAAAAGAATAAGACATGTTAGTATGTCTGTGGTGGTGATTAAAGTCAGAACATCAAAGTTTGAAGCTTACTTAACTGGAGCCATCGCCTAGCGCATCCCGTCTGATGCTTGATATAAAACCACTCGGGCTTCATATCACCTACTTTGCTGCTAAATCCTTTGTTAATAATTTTCTTTTTAGGCACAGACTCGAAGTACATGAAAGACGGAGTTCCCTTTGTTCGATATTTAAAGTGATAAAAGAAATTTACGTCTTCGAACATGAGCTTTACTCCCAAGATTTTCCTGTAAGCAATATATAATGTGTACAAATAGGCGTAAGCATTGGGATGGAGTTGAATGGGGAAAATCTGCATTCGCCTTAGAAAATCGACGATGAATGGCGGAAACGGGGGAATGGCCCCTTCAATGCACATCAACCGACTAATCTCCATGTACCGCCCTGGTGGATTATGAGGTCGGTCTGTTTCGGTAGCCACTTTGATCTCGTCCCAAAGAATTCCATGTCTTAAACATATGCATCTAAGCTTGGGTTCATCAATTGTCGAGCGAACAAAGTCGCTTGGTGCTTCTAAGATAGTTGCATTACCAAATTCGTCATGAGCACGATTATCTCCAACTCCTATTTCCTCCTCTTTATCCATGGAAACCTCATCTCTAGACGATTCTGCACTCTCATAGATTTCTATTTCAAAGTCTGAACCTGCGCTATCCCATTTCAGATCGAAGTTAATGAGATATCTTCGAGATTGAGGTTACCAAATGACATTGAAGTTATAGTTTTCTCTGACAATCTTGTTGGGCATCATCCATACATGATTGTTGTACTATTTAAGAGATGACAAAGATTAGAGTATGGTTGCCAGTGTCCCCCATGTGTGTGCACGCTAATTTGCGCTAGTGTATGCAGTGCTGAAATCAGAAAATATAAAGTAAGCAGAATTGAAAGAAATGTAAAATATAATCGAATAATTGTATGTCCATCAAGGCCGAAATGTTTAGTTTAGAGGGCTCTATCACAACCGTCCGCATGTTTGCTAGTTATGTTCAAGTTTTGTAGAGTCATAAGCCAGAATATGCCACGAGTCATTGTCGTTTAAGTATTAGTTTTCATCAAATCTGATAACATTAAGTTGTGCGTATGTTCCATATTGAAAGCTCAGATCGGATCAGAAGTTTGTTGACAAAAGTGTCGGGTCGGGTCAGGAATTCTTGGATAAGTGTGTCGGATCGGATCGAAGGCTCCCGGGTAAGTACGCTAGATCGGGTCAGAGTGATGCTAGAGTCTCAGAGCGGATCGGAAGATCTCAGCTCGATCTGATCCACTTAGATATGCCATGCTTCATCCATTTAGCATGACTAATCTCATCCGATCCACCAATGCCTCCTCTTCTTAACCCATCATCTTCTCTCCTCCTTTACTCAACTGAAAGCCTCATCTCCATCATTTCTTGTTCAACAAGCTCGAAGGAACACTCATGAACTAATTGTCCGACAACGGGAATTCCATCGAATTAGAAAACCATTAACAAAATTTCGTGATAATAACCGCAAGCGCACGACGTACAATTGTTAGCACGTGGCGAATATCAGTCGATCCGCAAAGAAAGAAGTAATTCTAATTTTATTCAATCAAATTAAACCAAAGTTGAGTGAAGATGTTAACTACAACTAAACTAAACTAACAAACTAAGATAGCTAAGAATATGAGAGTAAAATAACAACTCAGGAATAACTCCACTCTCAAGTTCACATGAATCAACATAAAATGAAACCATGATCTCTCTTCTTTTGGTCATTTGTGAATTTAATTGATATGATTATTATATGCCTAAATTATTCATGCTATTAATTAGCACAAAATAAACTGTCAAACTATAACATACCCACTAAATCACCATACTAGTTCAAATGAAAAATGAACAAGTTGAAATTGAAATATACTTTAAGCATGGTCTATGAACTATTAATTAGAACTATAGACACTCAAATTTTTATTCCAACCTCCACTTAATCACCATCATCATATGTAGATGAAGAGGTAATTAGTGAACATATGACTAAGCATAGCTTATTTGGTGTCAACAATATAGGCTATCAAATTCAATAGCGAACACGAAACCAATAACATCAACACGACATAAAGCACAAAAAGGGAGCATGAATAAGCAAATTATGTTGCATCACATAATCAAGAGAGCTTCATTACCCCTAAGTTGAAAGGGATTAGCCTCTAATATATGTAATCATGACAACAAAAGTAGATTGCATAAAATAAACTAAACTAATTAACAAAAATAAAATAAACTACTTGCATAAAATAAAACTACACTAATGCATAAAGTAAATAACAAGAATTAAATGAACAAGAAATTAAATTGCATTAACATAAAAATTACATAAGAGAGAAATGGCTAAGAAGCCATAAAAGAAAAGAGAGCTTTGATTTTGATCCTACACTCTAAACTAACTAAAGGAGAGGATAAAAGAGAAGAGACTATACATGAACATAAAGGGGGTATATATACATGATCCAAAACCCTGATCACCATAATGGGAAATCCTCAAAATGCTCATTCATGAAGCTTCTAATCTTGTCTTAGCCACTAATGAGTCATGTAGAATGCGTGAAGCCTTTCTTGTCTCATCTAATTGTGCATTAGCCACTAATATGAAGCATTAGAGAAAGAGGGAGAGTGGGCGGGGTCCTCCACTAAGTCGTGTATGAGTTAATTCCATCTCCTCTTGTGTATATGCATGTTTTTCTCCATATCTTCATGTGTACACATCATTTTGGCTCCTAAATTCCTACAAAAGACAACTATAAGGAACAAGTAAATGATTTCACAAATTAAAACACGCACAAATGACCATTTTTTCCCAAAATGAGTGATGATTTTGAAAATATTTAAAACATGGTTTGATCATATAAAATACCCAAAAATGTTCATTTATTTGATTAAACAAGAGTAAATATGTGAATATAAATGTGCATTTTTACGTGCACATCAAATACCCCCACACTTATCTTTTTATTCGTCCTCGAATAAAATAAAGTAAAACTAGATAAATCTTTTTTCGTAGGGAGCACGATTGCAGAAAGAACCTGCTAAAACCTGAATACAAGGCCGTCCGTGTAGAAAAAAGGGCACCCGAGTTTGCAAGTGAAACAAACTACGAGTCAGTCATGGGACTGGTATGAGAAATCTACTTAACTTATTTTATAATAAGGCCAATCACAGGACCACGCCGCTAACACGGAACGGGTTTACTCCATTGGATTGCCAGTGCTTTAAAACAATTAAATCATTTAAACATCGCAATGCTTTTTATAAAAATGAAGTCATTATAAGACTCAGTTCCCATCACACAATGCAACGCAAACCGGAGGATAGAGTTTTTACCTTATGATGACCAAAATATGCTTGATACGAATAAAACAAAAGTATTTAATATTATTACTAGTGTTTATATGTTTCAAAACCAATTTCAATCATAAGTATCAATCATAGACGGCATAAATGCCCCATACCACTATGTCGCCATATATAGGTATACATTCAAAACTGCACGATGTCGTATTTGGAAATTGGATTTCCGTCATGAACCAAGGCAAGGGATCGTCCTTACCGCTTTGAGGCGCACTAGCACGTGTCTTAGAAACAGCTGCAACTGCACCTTGGATCGTCAGGGCTGGTCCACACGGTGTGGATTAAAATGCCTGAACACTGTGTTTCCCTGCCCTATGAGGAGTCAACTGGTCATATCCGACCAAACTATCAGCTCCGAAGAGACCGTAATAACCGAGGCCTCGCTTTCCATCATCCACATAAGTCAAATGCCCGGGCGTGTAAAACCCAAAGCACCACTTCTAGCTAGAAGGAAACGCATGTCCTCCCTGATGTCCTCTCCCGTTTCTGGCTCATACCGAGGTGTGAGGCTCGCGAATCAATGCTAAACACAAAGCTAGCTATTTAAAGCCCTGCTTTGATCATCAACCACAAGACTCTGCTTTTCAACAAAAGCCTTGATCACAACATCTCTGTATGCCACGTTGTCAATATACAACGTCAGACACACTTCCATTTACAAGTCCGTAATAAGTCTGAACGAAATCGGAGGCACCTTATTCTTCGCACATCCAAACGATCAACAAGTATGTCTGGACGACCACCACTGTAACCCCGTCAGGGTAGAAACTCCCATCAAAGGCATCAGTAGCCATCCATTCGATGTGAAGATCATAGGTCTTGCACCGTCTTCATATCTCCGACTTCTAACCGTCGATCAATTATTTGAAATGAGAATTAACTCGGCCTTTTCTAATAATTCACTTATATTTAGAATTTAAATCAATTCATTTCCTGGTTAAATTATTTGACATCAAGAATTCTGTTCACTAATGTAATTTTCATGTCAAACAGATTCAACCATCAAATATCCAATGAACCGGGTAAATTCGGTTTATTTCCATTCCCTATCATTTATAATATTTTATAATGATTTATCGCTACTTTTATTTATTTAAAAATAGCCAATTCATTCAAACGACGCTTCAGGCCATAACACGGCCATGGCGCTGTTTTTCTTTAAATTTGATTTACACATATCTGAAAATCTAACTGTTGGATCTTTACAAATTTTATATCATTAGAAAGATCTTTTCAAAGCGAATCCAACGGTCCCAGTTTTGGGAAAATCCGATGGTCGGATCTCCCGGTACAATCGTTTGAAGTTACAATTTCAAAATACGAACTACAGCATCGTTATTCGATTTATTTTAATTATATTTATATATATAAAAATATAATCCATTCTGGCGCTGTTTTCATTCAGATTTGAATTAAATATTCCAGACAATCTAATCGTTGGATCTTCGCAAAGTTGTTATCGTTGGAAAGATATTTCCAAAGCGAACCCAACGGTTTCGGTTTCGGGAAAATCCGAGGGTCAGATCTCCCACAATAATCGTTTGAAATCACGGTTTCAACGAACTACAGCTTCGTTATTCGATTTATTTTAGTTATATTTATATATATAAATATAATCCGTTCTTCGATTTCAAAACCATTTCATTTCATATATTTGATAAAAATAATATTTTTATCCAACAAATATTTATTTCAACACATGACTATTTTTAACACTTCATATATATATATAATAAAAATGTGATTTTTATTGTTAAAACAATTTAATTCAAAAATGATTATTTAATATACTCCATATATATGATGAAAATGTGGATTTTATCATTAAAACAATTTATTTCAAAAATGAAGTTTTTTAGCGATTCATATACATTATAAAAATGTGATTTTTATTGTTAAAACAATTTATTTCAAACATGAATATTTTTTATACTTCGTACATACAATAAAAATGTTATTTTTATCGTTCTAACCATTTTATTTCATACGTTCGATAAAATGTTATTTTTATCGTTCAAACCATTTTATTTCATACATTCAATAAAAATGTCATTTTTATCGTTCAAACTATTTTATTTCAAAAATGATTATTTTTCCAACACATGAATATATTTCAATACATGAATATAAATCAAACACAGGAATATTTCAGAAAATTTCGGCAGCAAAATGGCACAGTAGTTAAAATCGGCACCGTCCCGAGTACGGTTCCTCGCTCTACCTTAAAGCCTCGTAATTTTTGACAATGAGGATTTCAATATCTACTTCGTACACAGATGAATTTTCCCATAAACTAATCCTATTGGGATTTCAACCACAATCAATCATATCAAATCAACCATTCGTAGTATTCACCAAATTTCACATCAACCAAATCCAAACAATCACAACCAATATATATCGTCCATGGTCTGTGGACGAGGGGAGTATGTATGTATATATATATATATATATATATATTTCTATTCCATTTCAATTTATTTCAATTTCATTCAATGCACATATGATTTTTACAACGCATATATAACTTATACATCGCACATACAACTTATACAACGCTTATACGTTACTTGTACAACGCATATATAACTCATACATCGATTATATAATTTATACATTGTCATTCCATATCATTTATAATTTAGACATCTCACATTGGGTTCCACTCCTCCAAAAATCGTAGGAAGCTCTAAAAATTCTCCGGTCTCTTCTACAATGTAGAAGACGTTCACGCGAGTCCAATGTCTCATGTTTCACTGGATTTCGACTACATAGCAAAAAGATATGATTTTTATCGTGAAATCAAAATCCGCAGCGCTTTAATTTGTTATAAACAGTTAAAATAAATTCAGCCGTTACCTTTCTGAAATTGTTCAAACCTAGGTTTTGATTTATCGGCCAATCCGTTTAGCTTGAGGCCGATCGAACTACACAGCGTTGAAAAGCCTCGAGAGGCACGTCTGGGGAGGTAGGTGCAGTGGCGTTCGATGCAGCGTGGCGGCGGCGACTGCTGCTTGAAGGCGGCAACTTCAACGGAGCAGATCTCGAAGATGGCACAGCGGTTTGAGATGCAATGTGTATGGATGTGAAGCCCTCGACGAGTACTACAAAAGCTTCAACTAGGTCGAGGTGTAATGGTGAGCGGTCTGGCCGGAAATTGGCCAGGAAGAACGGAAGGCAATTCTGTCGTCGGTCATGAGATTATGGAGAGAGAGAATATTATTTTGGGAAAATAAAATTATAAAAGAAATTTTTTGATTGGCCGTTATTTATATAAATTTGAAAATTAGGGTTTTCTCATATGAACTCCAATCCAAACCCAATGACTGTCGCCCCTAGCTAAATACCCCCATTCTGAACACAATGGAATATGTTTCGCAAGCCAATTCGACTGATACGGTCAGTTATTCTTCAAATTAAAATATAAAACATTCAATATTTTATTTGAACGTACATTTCAATTTGCCGGGGCCAAATACTGATCTCAAAAATTCCAGAAAAATTATTTCTAGCATCGTATTGACGATACGGTCCCAACAAAACTAGTTTCGTTGAATTTGGAGACCGTTTGAAAAATGACCATTTTCTGGTCGATCCAATTTGACTGAAATCAATCAAACACATTTTCCTTTGCCACGCTCACATATTAACTTCAAAAATTATGGAATCTGAAACCTAGCGATAATTTGACATCCCGGATCCAACAAAAGTTGTTTCGTCGAAAACGGAGGTCATTTGCAAAATGTCTATTTTCAAGGGCTATATAAACTCCATAACGACCTTTCTGAAAATTCATTTGGCCATAACTTTTGATTTCCGCTATGAAATTTCGATTTTTAAGATTATTAAGAAAGATATTCATAAACATATTTAAATATTTTTGGTTTCAATAAAATCCGTTTTATTTGCATCCTATACAGTCAGTCGAAGTTCGAATTCAATTTTTCAAACTACCGCGCCATTTCAGGCCTTATTTTATAATTAAAATAAATATATTTATTTTCCAACATCTATTCAAATAGACTTTTGGTCATTATTATTAAAAATAACTTATTCTAAATATTCATAATCAACTAAAATAGCCAAATTAAATTTTTTTAATTGGTTCTTATTTTTCGGGTTGTTACAATCTCCCCCACTTAAAATCTTTTCGTCCCCGAAAAGGAACGAAGATGAAAGTTGTTTAGTTAACCAACTCAACTTTCATTCTTGATTTTATTCTTCAACTTTTCAGTTTCTAAGAATTTCCTAATTCTTTAAAATTTTGGCAAACACCCTAAATTTTCGAAAAATTTCGCCATAACCTCCTTTGTACGGGGAGGGGTTTGGAAATTTATTGGGCAGTATTAGGTACCCAATAAATCCTAATAAGCATACACATATTTATAGTGATATATTCCGATGTCCACAAGGGAGTGTGTATAGATCATAACTCCAGAGAATAAATTCTCATCACCCTATAAATGGTTTTTGTGCCTTAATGACCAGAGAGACGTGTTTATTGTCATCTCCAGACCCGTGTGGGGTTTATATTAATCTGGCAATTTACCGTTATATTTTATATAGTCCATATCAGTCTTTGGTTCAACCTGTGATATAGTCATCGGCATGCAAGCCTCTCGCTCGTATGGTAAGTCTTCAACCTCATCACATAAGCTCCAAATGCTTATGTGGTATATGATAAAGTATGTTATCTTCAAGAAGTATTCCATGTAGTGTAGTTCAAAATTAATTGTTACTATCCTATGGCGACGTTTATTATTACACACAGAATAACTAGCACTCCGCATCCAATGGCATTCATAGGAGTTGATATAATAATAAAATTGCACATCCAACTCATTAAGGTTTACCTATTTGTCGGGCACACAAATAAATTCTTTAGTCAACATCGAATCCATTTACCTGTTCAAACATATATGATGTACATGTGTATTTCTATATAATTCCAAATCAGTTTAATATTTGATTGATTTTGCATAAATTTAACTTCATTCTCTTACTGATTAGATTAACTATCATTCCAATAATTTAATTAATCAAATTCTTAATCACACAACACAAACAACAATCAAATTTTTGATTAACTTTTTCAAAAATAGACTTATTAATTCACATACTCTTTTAAAATCAATCAGACGATATAATTAAAAAATTTACATCCATGAAAAGGAAACAATAGCAAAGTAGAAAACAAAATGGAAATGCAAAATATGGTAAATGTACCTTGCACCAGAGTTAATCGGAGATATCCACCCTGCACTTGGGATAGGCTTTCTTAATGCTCTCCTTAGTTTCCAAGTTTAGTCTCGCAGATCTCCACTCCATTGTACTTTGACTAAGTGAACCTTCTTGTTCCTCAGCTCTTCAGTTTCTTTGCCAATAATCTTTATCGACTCTCTTCTCACAGCCAATTCTGGAGTAATTTCCCAATCCCATTGCGCGGCTTCTTCCACGACCAAGTCCGGATCATGCACATGCTTTCGAAGTTGAGATACATGAAACACATTATGTACTCCAGGAAACCAATCAGGCAATTGAACTTTATAAGCAAGAGTTCCAATCCGTTCAAGTATAGGAAATGGACTAATAAATCTGGGCGCCAATTTCCCTGTTTTAACAAATCGGACTACTCCTCTCATTAGAGATACCCTCAAATATACATAGTCACCAACAGCAAAGGCTAAATCTCTTCTTCTCGAGCCTATATAGCTCTTCTATCGGCTTTGAGCTACTTGAAATCGTTTCTTAATGAAGTCGACTTTATCCGCAGCTTCGCGAATCATATTTGGTCCCAATACAAGTCTATTACCAGGTTCTACCCAACATGCAGGGGATCGGCACGGTCTACCATACAATGCTTCGAATGGGCGGTCTTCATGAAACGATCTACGATCACCCAAATATTGTCGTTTCCTTTCCTAGTTCTGGGCAAACCATCTATGAAATCCATAGAAATCTGTTCCCACTTTCCACCTGGAATTTCCAACGGTTGCAACAGTCCAGCCAGTTTCTGTTGATCGTTTTTGACTTGCTGACAGGTGGAACACCGGCTAACATATATAGAGATATCTCTTTTCATTGCCTTCCACCAGAATGTTCGCTTGAGGTCATTATACATTTTACTAACCCCTGGGTGGATACTCAGTTTGGACTTGTGACTCTCGTCCATTACTTCCCTTTTGAGCCCAAGGCTGTCGGGAACACAAATTCTTCCTTTTAATCTCAGAACTCCTGCGCTATCCACTTGGAAACTGGAGACTTCGCCCCTTTGAATTCTTTTGATCAACTCTTTAACAAAACTATCGTCTTCCTGAAGAATATATATTTTATCAATCAATGATGGTGTAATGATAAGACTGGCGATGATCACATTCTTTCTGCTGAGCGCATCAGCCACTACATTGGCTTTCCCCGGGGTATACAAAATATCAAGATCATATGCCGGAGAAATTCTAGCCAACACTGCTGCCTCATATTTAGATCTTTCTGGGTGAATAAATACTTCAATGATTGATGATCAATATATAATTCAAATTTCTCACCCAATAGATAATGTCTCCAGATTTTCATAGCAAACACGATGGCTAACAACTCAAGATCATGAGTTGCATAGTTTTTCTCATGTGGCTTCAACTGACGGCTAGCATAAGCAACTACCTGACCTCTTTGCATTAATACTGCACCAAGACCTTCTTTAGAAGCATCTGTCCAGACTTTCAAGTCCTAATTGCCATCAATAATTGTTAACACTGGAGCAGTTGTCAGTCTTAACTTCAGCTTCTGGAAAGCTGCCTCATATTCCGGAGTCCAATTGAACCTTGAATGTTTCTTAGTAAGCTTCGTTAAGGAACTGGATATCTTCGAAAAATCTTTAACGAATTTCTGATAATAACTAGCCAAATCGAGAAAACTTCGGACCTCTGTGGGAGTAGTTGGTTGTTTCCAATTCTGAATAGCAGTGATTTTACTGGGATCCAAAGAAATTCCTTCCTTTGACACGACGTGACCAAGGAACTTGACTTCTTCCTACCAGAATATACATTTGGAAAATTTTGCTTTTAAAACATTCTTTCTAAGAATTTCTAACACTTGTTCTAAATATTTTTCATGCTCGCTCTCTGACTTAGAGAAGATTAGAATATCATCAATGAAAACCAGTGCAAATTTATTCAATACTTCTCTGAATACCCTGTTCATTAGACCGACAAAATAAGTTGGAGCATTACATAAGCCGAACGACATTACTAACCACTCGTAGAATAAATATGGACCTCTGAATGCTGTCAAAGGAACACATTTTTGGCAATACAAAGTTGATGGAAACCTGTAGCTAGGTCCATTCGTGAAAATACTTGTGCGCCATTCAATCGATCCAACAAATCATCAATTCGCGGCAATGGGTATTTGTTCTTTAATGTCTGCTTATTCAAGTCACTATAATCCACACATAGTCTGAGAGTACCGTCTGACTTTGGGACAAATACCACTGCTGCTCCCTAATCAGAGAAACTAGGCCTGATCAGACCCTTCCATACGAGCTGTCGAGTTTGATTATCTAACTCTTCCTTTTCCTTCAAGGTCATTCTTCGAATAGCGTGAACTACTGGCCTTGCATTCGGAACTAAAGAGATTTTGAAATCAATTTCCCTACGCGGAGGTAAGCTAACAACTTCTTCGAACACATCCGCATAATTCTTGACAACATGAATATTTTCTATGTCGATCGGAATATTCTCCGTAACGACAGGAGTAGGTTCTAATTGAGCAGGAGAAACATCCAAAGATTCCCAGAAATCTTTTCTATCTGTATTCGGACCTTCACATGGAATGGTTATTTCATTTCCTGATTTAATCTTCGCCTTTACAACTCTGTCGACGCATTTAACTTCAGCTTCATATTTGGTTAACTAATCCAATCCCAGGATAAGATCAAATTCTGAGAAATTCATGACGATAGAGATAGTAGGGAACCGACAATAGGAAAAAGAAATGGGCACCCCATAAATCCAACTAAGATCGAGGGAACCCCCAACCGGATTAGGGACCATCATGGGTGTTTTAAGCTTTTTCAAATTCAAATCTAGTTTCTTAACCGTATTACTTGCAATAAAACCTCGCGACGTGCCTGTATCAAACTGTACTTTAACTGGAATTTTTTTGACATTAAGCATGCCTTCTAAAACATCTGGCCTTCCCTGACTAGCTGAGGGTATTGGAGTTTCTGCCACTTCATTCACTTGTACTATTTCAGACTTCCCTAATAGCCGGCAATCTTGCTTTACATGACCAGCCTGATGGCAAAGATTGCATTTTCTATTCTCTTGAAACTTGCTTTTGGATTTAAGTTTATCCTTTATTCGTTTCTTCAAGGGTCCGCAATTTATCGCCAAATGCCCTTTCCGATTGCAGTTAGAGAAGGTGGCAGTTGTTACCGGTTCTTTCTCAGATTTAACCTTTTTCCTCTCGACACTAGGCTTCTTTCTGACCCCAGGCGTCGTACTTGCCCCAGGCTGTGTGCCTATCTATGGGCTATCAGTTTCAAATTTCCTTTTGTTACTAGAACTACATTCTTCTTCGTCTCTCAAAAGACCCTGCTTATCCAGATCTTCATACTGATAAGCCATGTATATCATTTCGGAAAAAGATTGTTGCACATGTGCAGTTACCCTACCTTGGTACTTTCTTTGGAGCCCATTAATAAACCTCAGATCCTTCTTCTTAGGATCTTGAATTAGATGTGTGGCAAAACGAGAAAGTTCATTGAATTTCTTATGATATTCTGGAATGGTCATATTTTCTTGTATAAGATAATTGGATTCATCACTTAACCGCTCAGTTGCTTCTGGAGGAATAAATCTTTCACTGAAAACTTCTTTGAATCTATCCCATGTGATATCACCTTCTGGATTATCATTAATGACAGTTTTCCACCAGATTAAAGCTTCGTCTTTGAGCGCCCAAGATGCCAATAATCTTTTCTGATCATCACTCAACTTTGAACCTTCAAAATTTTTCTCAGCAGAGCGCATCCATGCTTGTGTTTGAATAATAGATTCATTGCCTGAGAACGGTACTCCACCCGAATTTCGATACTTAATTAATAAAGCTTCAATATCTGGTTCTGACCTACCTCTTCTATTTCTTCCACTCATTTTTCAATGTCTGCAAATAGTAGACAAACTGTTAGACCAACAGAAAAGGTATTTTTTAAAAGCACTGAGACATATACTTGAATGTAAATGTGTCTACTGGGGTGTATTTCATTCGGCTATACTCATTCTAGGATATTATTGTTCCTATTTGAAATGAGTTATTCGTCATAGAGCACTACCGATTCTATTTCTAACGAGTTCGTTAATATGTTATATTCTAGAACTAAGCTTAACCAAAGCTCTGATACCAGACCATCTAACCGTTGGATCTTTGCAAAGTTGGTATCGTTGGAAAGATATTTCAAAAGAGAACCCAACAGTTTCGGTTTCGGGAAAATCAGATGGTCGGATCTCCCGCAATAATCGTTTGAAATCACGGTTTCAAAATACGAACTGCAGCTTCGTTATTCGATTTATTTTGATTATGTGTATATATATATATATAATCCATTCTTTGATTTCAAAACCATTTCATTTCATATATTTGATAAAAATAATATTTTTATCCAACAAATATTTATTTCCACACATGACTATTTTTAGCACTTCATATATATAATAAAAATGTGATTTTTATTGTTAAAACAATTTATTTCAAAAACGATTATTTTATATACTTCATATAGATGATAAAAATGTGAATTTTATCGTTAAAACAATTTATTTTAAAAATGAAGATTTTTAGCCATTCATATACAATATAAAAATGTGATTTTTATTGTTAAACAATTTATTTCAAACATGAATATTTTCTATACTTTGTACATACAATAAAAATGTTATTTTTATCGTTCTAACCATTTTGTTTCATACGTCCGATAAAATGTTATTTTTATCGTTCAAACCATTTTATTTCATACATTCGATAAAAATGTCATTTTTATCGTTCAAACCATTTTATTTCAAAAATGATTATTTTTCCAACACATGAATATAAATCAAACACATGAATATTTCAGAAAATTTCGGCAGCATAACGACAGGGTGGTTAAAACTGGCACCGTCCCGAGTACGACTCCTCGCTGTACCTTAAAGCCTCGCAGCTTTTGATAACGGGGATTTCAATCTCTAGTTCGTACGCAGACGAATTTTCCGATAAACTAATCCTATTGGGATTTCAACCACAATCAATCATATCAAACCAACCATTCGCAGTATTCACCAAATTTCACATCAACCAAATCCAAACAATCACAACCAATATATATCATCCATGGTCTGTGAACGAGGGGAGTATATATATATATATATATATATAGCTATACATATATGAATATATTTTGATTCCATTACAATTCATTTCAATTTCATTCAACGCACATATGATTTTTACAACGCATATATAACTTATACATCACACATACAACTTATAGAACGCTTATACATGAGGTGTACAACGCTTATATAACTCATACATCGATTATATAATTTCTACATCGTCATTCCATATCGTTTATAATTTAGAAATCTCACATTGGGTTCCACTCCTCCAAAAATCGTAGGAAGCTCTAAAAATTCTCCGGTCTCTTCTAGAATGTAGAAGACGTCCATACGAGTCCAATGTCTCTTGTTTCACTGGATTTCGACTACATAGCAAAAATATATGATTTTATTGTGAAATCAAAATCCGCAACGCATTAAAGTGTTATAAACAGTTAAAATAAATTCAGCCATTACCTTTCTGAAATTGTTCAAACCTAGGTTTTGATTTATCGGCCAATCCATTTAGCTTGAGGCTGATCGAACTACACAGCGTTGACAAGCCTCGAGAGGCGCACTTGGTGAGGTAGGTGCGGTGGTGTTCGATGTAGCATGGCGGCGGCGGCTGCTCGAAGGCGGCAACTTCAACAGAGAAGATCTCGACGATGGCGCAGCGGTTTGGGGTGCAATGGGTATGGATGTGAAGCCCTCGACGAGTACTACAAAAGCTTCAACTAGGTCGAGGTGTAATGGTGAGCGGTTTGGCTGGAAATTGGCCAGGAAGAACGAAAGGCAATTCCGATGTCGGTCACGAGATTACGGGGAGAGAGAATATTATTTTGGGAAAATAAAATTATAAAAGAAATTTTCTGATTGGTCGTTATTTATATAAATTTAGGAATTAAGGTTTTCTCATACGAACTCCAATCCAAACCCAACGATTGTCACCACTAGCTAAATACCCCCATTACGAACACAATGAAATATGTTTTGTAAGCCAATTCGACTGATACAGTCAGTTATTCTTCAAATTAAAATATAAAACATTCAATATTTGATTTGAACATACATTTGAATTTGTCGGGGCCACATACTGATCCCAAAAATTTCAGAAAAATTATTTCTAGCTTCGTATTGACGACACGGTCCCAACAAAACTAGTTTTGTTGAATTTGGAGACCATTTGAAAAATGGCCATTTTCTGGTCGATCCAATTTGACTGAAATCAACCAAACACATTTTCCTTTGCCACACTCACATATTAACTTCAAAAATTATGGAATTTGAAACCTAGTAATAATTTGACATCCTGAATCCAACAAAAGTGGTTTCATCGAAAACGGAGGCTGTTTGCAAAATGTCCATTTTCAAGGGCTATATAAACTCCATAGCGACCTTTCTGAAAATTCATTTGGCCATAACTTTTGATTCCCGCTATGAAATTTCAATTTTTCAGATTCGTTAGAAAGATATTCATAAACAGATTTAAATATTTTTGGTTTGACTAAAATCCGTTTTATTTCGCATCCTGTACAGCCAGTCAAAGTTCGAATTCAAATTTTCAAACTGCCGCGCCATTTCAGGCCTTATTTTATAATTAAAATAAATATATTTATTTTCCAACATCGATTCAAATAGACTTTTGGTCATTATTATTTAAAATAATTTATATTAAATATTCAAAATCCAATAAAATAGCCAAATTAAAATTTTTAAATTGGTTCTTATTTTCTGGGTTGTTACATCATTAAGATTCAACTCATTATTGAAAAGCCCAAAAAATTCGTTTTCATATAGTTTATCTTCCTTTGAATTATTAACAGCTTCATTACTCTTGTCATTTTCAAAGTCCAAAGTTAATTTCAAGTTTTCATAAAAAGGAAGATCGAATTCTAAATTTTGTTTCACCCTCTCAAAATAATTGAAATCCAAATCAATTACCGTATTATTAACAACTTCGTTAAGATCATCCTTTTCAATTTTAAAAGTTATTATTTCAAAATCATCGATTGTGGGCAAAGGTGGATTATTGTTCAAATCATAATACGTTTTGATTTGATTTTGTTTCTCACGAAACTTCAAGTAGTTTTCATATAACAAACCAGCATAGTCATCTTCACTCATTTGCCAAACAAAATCAAAATTATAATAATTTACATGAGAATTATTAATTTGAAATTGTTGAGAACAAAAGTTTTCATTAGCACTACAATGGAAATAATTCCCATCGCCAAAATCATTTGAAAAGTGATTCACATATTTGATTTCTATGTGGTTTCTCTATGCATGTTTCTCTGAACATTTTCATTTGTCGAGTACACTGCCAACTCCCGTACAACTTGCCAATACCACACTTCCCCGGCAAAGGCGCCAAAAACTTATTCGACAATGGGAATTCTATCGAATTAGAAAACCGTTAACATAATATCGTGATAATAACCGCAAGCGCACGTCGTACAATTGTTAGTACCTGGCGAATACGAGTCGGTCCGCAGAGAAAGAAGTAATTCTAATTTTATTCAATCAAATTAAACCAAAGTCGAGTGAAGATTTTAACTACAACTAAACTAAACTAACAAACTTAGATAGCTAAGAATATGAGAGTTAAATAACAACTCAGGAATAACTCCACTCTCAAGATCACATGAATCAACATAAAATGAAACCATGATCTCTCTTCTTTAAGTCATCTGTGAATTTAGTTGATATGATTATTATAAGCATAGCTTTTCATGCTATTAATTAGCACAAATTAAACTATCAAAGTATAACATACCCACTAAATCACCATACTAGTTCAAATGAAAAATGAACAAGTTGAAATTGAAATATACTTTAAGCATGGTCTATGAACTATTAATTAGAACTATAGACCATCAAACATTTATTCCAACCTCCACTTAATCACCATCATCATATATAGGTGAAGAGATAATTAGTGAACATATGACTAAGCATAGCCTATTTGGTGTCAACAATATAGGCTCTCAAATTCAATAATAAACACAAAACCAATAACATCAACATGACATGCAACACAAAAAGAGAGCATGAATAAACAAATTATATTGCATCTACATAATCAAGAGAGCTTCATTACCCCTAAGTTGAAAGGGATTAACCTCTAATATATGTAATAATGACAACAAAAGTAGATTGCATAAAAAAAACTAAACTAATTAACAAAAATAAACTAAACTACTTGCATAAAATAAAACTACACCAATGCATAAAGTAAATAACAAGAATTAAATAAACAAAAAATTAAATTGCATTAACATAAAAATTACATAAGAGAGAAATGGCTAAGAAGCCATAAAAGAAAAGAGAGCTTTGATTTGGATCCTACACTCTAAACTAACTAAAGGAGATGATAAAAGAGAAGAGACTATACATGAACATAAAGGGGGTATATATACATGATCCGAAACCCTAAAACCTTAATCACTCATAATGGGAAATCCCCATAATGCCCATTTATGAAGCTTCTAATCTTGTCTTAACCACTAATGAGTCATGTAGCCTTTTTTGTCTCATCCAATTGTGCTTTAGCCACTAATATGAAGCATTAGAAAAAGAAGAGAGTGGGTGGGGTCCTCCACTAAGTAGTGTCTGAATTAATTCCATCTCCTCTTATGTATATGCATGTTTTTCTCCATATCTTCATGTGTACACATCATTTTGGCTCCTAAATTCTACAAAAGACAACTACAAGGAACAAGTAAATGATTTCACAAATTAAAACATGCACAAATGATCGTTTTCTCCCAAAATGAGTGATGATTTTGAAAATACTTAAAACATGGTTTGATCATATAAAATACCCAAAAATGTTCAATTATTTGATTAAACAAGAATAAATATGTGAACATAAATGTGAATTTTTACGTGCACATCACTAATATTCTAGGCGCTGGGCATAGATAATCAACACCGCCACTACGAGGTGACGATGACGCCACTAACGACAGCGGCGGTGGACCGGAGAACTCTAGTGTCGGCGCTGAGGTCGATGTAGGCAGGACTATACAAATTAACATGAATTTCGAGTATTGTTTAATCAAAATTGAAGTTTAAGGAACATTAAATAGGATTATTAACCCATCTTTGAATTTGATCTAAAGATTGAACAAATTTTTGGAATTTAAAAATTAGGAATTTTTTCCTTGGTTTTGGGAAAGTTTGAATTGGTAGAGAAGATAAAATGAAGGCAAAGTGTGGAGCCTCATTTGGTTTATATAGAGAAGTAGCAGGCCCTTCATGTTCCAACGAATTGACAGCCCAGTCCAATCCGACCCGCGTAATAAGGAGAGAGGTAGCTCAAATCTTGTTGACAGAGCGACTCAATGGGGTCCGATCCAAACGGATGTAAAACCCTTAACTTGATCATAAAACGACGACTGACTAAAGTATGAGAAGACTTAATCAATGACGTGATATAGTTCGGTTAAACAGTTTTTGTCAAAAAATTAATTATTGAATGAAACTACCTGAAGGCTCTCTGAGATCCCGGTTGAAGTTTACAGTTTGTTTAATGCATTGAAGAGGGTAGTGATCCAGAGCTCATGTTTATGCATGACACAAAAAAAGGAAACCTGGTTTCACCAAGTGTCATGATCCTAGAGGTAGACGCGACTATTGATTAACACCGATTTAAGAAGGGACAGGTTGACGATTTCGAAGCACGTCTCATCTCCAATGAAACATACTTTGAGGGGAAAAAATGTTTGCCTACTTTATTACCAGGTTATACGAAGCTTGGGAATTAAATGTTGGGTATAATTAAGTGTGAAAGACATAATCAATCGAGAAGAGGAATTCATTGGATCGTGTGTGAGATGACGTAACAACCACTATCTTCACTCTCACCAAAAACCAGGAGGTCGGGTCTGATCGGATCGAAGTGCACGGGTCGGTTTCAACTCATCCTCCTACAAAGGTTCAGATCCAGCTGATGAACACCGGATCGGTCTGAAGCCCCCCTTTAACGACCCGATCCAATAACTGCAATCCTAAAGCAATTGCACACCATGTTGCTACAAATATGGGGTGGTTACAACCCACCTACCCACGATGTTTATGCGTTGTCTTCATCACAATACATATGAATCTGAGATGTACGGGATGGGACCCACGTGGCATCCGACTCGCTTGTGTCCTATACCTATAAATACACAAAAACACACTATTTAGAGGGATCTTTTGGCTCTCCATCAACTCAAACTTCACCATCGAATCCATCTCTTTGTTTTATTCAGATTATACTCCATATCCACAAGTGTAATTCTATAGAATTGGAGAATTTGTTGATTGTACTAGTGAGGTTGAGTGGCTACTGCTATTGTTCTTGTAATCAATTCATTAATTAAAGAAGTGTAAAGTGGATACAGGCTCGTTAATGCCGAACCTCAATCAACCTTGTATGTTGGTTGTTCTTTTATTTGTTTTGAGTTATAATCTAGAATTACAAGTCAACTAGGTGTTAGAACCACTTTTTGGTCTAATAATATTAAACTAACTATATTAATCTATACTCCCCCTAAATTTATGCTATAAATTAATCCAGTACTAACTTACTTATTCAATATACTTAACTCTCCTAAGATTATAGTACTAAATCTATACTGTTGCATAACTAAAATAGAAAAAAATAATAAGAACAAACATTGTATATACTTTGTAATTCAAACAATGTTTACAAACAAGTCAAACAACATATATAAAGAATTCAAATAAAGTATTTACGAGTACACGTATTTACAACAATTTTACGAATATACGTTTTACAACATTTATATGAAAATCTAGACGTTTAATGCTTTATGTTGATCGGAGATTTGTGAATTGGGCAATGGGGATAATGAAGACAAAATTCCACATTTCCATCCTTGTCAAAGCATATTTCGACCACACAAATAACTCTATCGTTTTCATCCATATTTTCATTTAATGCTTCTTCTTCCTCTTCTTCTTCTTCCGTGACTTCTTCTTCCTCTTCCTCTTCTTCCATTTGATTATTATCTTCGATAATGATTGGATTAGTGTGGTTATCTATAACAAACCGTTGCAAATTTCTCATCATCTTCCCTTGTTTCTCGAGCTCCTTGATCATTCTTGTTTGTAGAGCTTGAATTTCAGTAACCATTTGCAGTACCTCCTTCATTGATTCCTCCAATTTCAATACTCTCGCAAGCGTAGTTCGTTGAGATGGACTTTCGGATGGTCCAAGAGACGAAATGGGGGTGTTTTGATTGATATTATTAGAGGATGCCACTGTTTTAATTGTTTGAGAATTTTTCCAGTAAGAAAATGAAGAGTTGAAGAAGAAATTTCGAAATAATGAGTTTAAATATAAGTTGTTACTAACTTTTGGTGGGAGTAAATTTTAAAAATATGGTTGTTATATGTTGATATGCATAAATATGTATGTCGACATATATGCATTTTTATTTTTCTGATTTTTAGTATATTATATTATATATAAATATATTTAATTACTCTATTTCACTCAATGAACAAATGCTTAACTCTCTTCTAAATTTTGTAAATGTTGCTTCGTTTATAGGTTTAGTTAATATATAAGCTATTTGTTTTTCTATTTCTACGAAATCTAGTGAAATTTTCTCTTTACTTACGTTGTCTCTTAGAAAATGATGTTTTATATCTATATGTTTGGTTCTCAAATGATGAGTTGGATTTTTAGATATATTTATAGTGCTTCTATTATCACAATATATTGGTGATTTATTTATTTCCAATCCAAAATCTTTTAGAGTTTGTTGCATATATATTACTTGTGAACAAGCCAAAGCAGCAGTTATATATATTGCTTCAGCTGTAAACAAGGATACTGTAATTTTCTTGTTACTAAACAAAGAGGCTAGAGAATGACCTAAGAAGTGACAAGTTCCACTAGTACTCTTACGATCTGATTTACATCCAATGTACTCAGCTTCACAATAGGATATTAAATCAAACGAATCATTTTAGGATGAAATAATCAAAAATCTAATGTATGTTTTCCATATCATAGAATACGTTTTACGGATTTCAAGTGAGTTTCCTTAGGTTGAGACTGATATCTTGCACAGAGACATACACTATACATTATATCTGGTCTATTAGCGGTTATATATAATAACGATCCAATCATTGCTTTATATATTTTTGATCGATGTCTTTTGATGTATCATCCTTACTTAAGGCAATATTAGTTGCCATAGGTTTTGGTCTTCCATTGGTTGTAGTTAAATTGTATTTATTCATTAAATATCTTGCTTATTTTCCTTGATTAATAAATATTCCATTTTCTTGTTGTCTTATTTGTAATCCTAAGAAAAATGTGAGTTCACCTATATGACTCATCTTGAATTCTCGGGTTATAATATTTGAGAATTGTTTGTTCATTTGATTATTCGTTGATCCGAATATTATATCATCAACGTACATCTGTACTAATTGAATATTATTTTTATTTCTTTTCATAAGCAGTGTATTATCAACTTTACCAATTTCAAAGTTTGGTTGTAATAAATACGTTCTTAATCGGTCATGCAATGCTATAGGAGCTTGTCTTAATCCATGTAATGCTTTCTTTAATTTATATACACGATTTGGAAGTTTTTCGTCTTCAAAGAGAGGAGGTTGCTCTACATATACATCTTCTTTAACGTATCAATTTAAAAAGGCACTTTTAACATCCATTTGAAATAATTTGAGATAATAATTATCAGTGAAGACTAGTAAAATTCTATTTGCTTCTAGTCTTGCTACAGGAGCGAAGGCTCATCATAATTTATTCCTTCTTCTTGATTATATCCTTGCACAACTAGTCGAGCTTTATTTCTTACGACCTCACCGAGTTCATTCATTTTATTCTTATAAACTCATTTAGCTCCAATTAAAGTTCTATCCGCTGGTCTAAGAACAAGTTCACGTACATCATTCCTTGTAAATTGATTCAATTCCTTTTGCATAGCAAGGATCCACGAATCATCAGATGATGCTTCCTTTGGATTTTTAGGTTCTATAGTTGAAAGAAATGCTGAATTACTTATGTTATTGAATTGGTTTCTAGTCCTAAAAACATATTCAATGTCACCTAAGAAAATTTCTACATGGTTGATCTCTTAGAAGTCTAATTCTTGTATTTGGTTGATGAATTTCATTATTTACTTCATCAATCTATTTTCACATTCATCTTCATTATTTTGTGTTGTATTCTTATAGTTCTCGTCAAAAGATACATTTAAAGTTTTTTTTGTAGTAATAGTTCTTAAATTAAAAACTCTATGTGCTTTACTTCTTTTTGAATAACCAATAAATATTACTTTATCGGATTTGGAGTCAAATTTGTCTAAATTTTCTTTAGTGTTAAGAATAAAACATTAACTTCCAAATATTTTAAAATATAAGACCTTTGGTTTCTTATTATATAAAAGTTAGTGCGGTGTTTTATGAGTTAAGGGTCTTATCAAAATTCTATTTAATATATAACAAGCTGTTGCAACTGCCTCAACCCAAAATTTTCTTAACAAGTTACTATCAGATAACATGATTCTCGCACACTCTTGAATTGATCTATTTTTACATTCAACTACTCCATTTTGTTGAGGGGTTCTAGGGAAGAAAAAGGGTTGTTCCCTTTATGTTACAAATTTTTTTTCAAAATTTTCGTTTTCGAGTTCTCCACCGTGATCATATAGTTTTAAATTTTAAAGATAGTAAGTTTTGAATTCTTTTTGCAAAGGTTTTTAATTGATCAAAAGCATCACTTATATTTTTAAGTAACAAGGTCCAAGTAAATATAGAAAAATCATCGATTATTGCATAAACATATATATTGTGATCAATTGAGTTTGGGATAGACCAAATAGATCCATATGAATTAACTCTTATGGTTTTGAAGTTGTAATTTCTTCTTTTGATATAAACGAACTTCTTTTCAATTTACCGAATTGAGGAGCGTCACATAATTATTTACTTTAAATTTCATTTTAGGTAACCCTCTAATTGATTCAAATTCCGAAATCCTAGAAATAAGTTTGAAATTTATATGATTGAATCTCTTATGCCAGATCCAAGGGTCACTTGTCTTAGCCATAAGACCTAAATTATAGTCAAAAAAATTCAAACTTAGTATATAGATATTTCCCTTTCTGTCTCCTTCGAATATTACTTTTGAATTCCTATCTTCTATAAAGCATTTATCTTTTTCAAAATTGATTTTATAGCCTTTATCGCATAATTGACTTATACTTAGTAAGTTATGTTTTAAATTCCTAACTAATAAAACATCATAAATAGTACGAGTTTCAAAATTACCAACAATGCCGATGCCAACCGTATATCCTTTAGAATTATTACCGAAGTTAATCATTCCTCCATCTTCATATACTAGATTACTCAGTAACTCTGGATTTCCTGTGTATTTAGCCGGGTCGTGTAGTAGTACCACGATTCGGTCATGGAGCAAGACCACAAGCTGGTCGAGAAGTAGGGCCACGAGCCATATCCTAGGCATCATAAGTCATCTTTACAAGCTGGTTCCTATGTGCCACGAGTCGATGGTGAGCAAGGGGTGGATCACGAACCGTTTATATTGCTTGGACAGTAAGTCATCTTTGTGAGCCAGAATAGTTGCTCTTTAACTTGTGATTGTGTGAGCATCTTCCTATCTGATCGCCAATGCTTAATTCTTTGGGGCTTGGTCAGAAAGCTAGCCAACATTTTGCCCCCTCGAAGTATGTTCTATCAGGGATGGAACGTGCTTCGAAATCATACATCTATCTGTTCCAAGAACGACGAACACAAACAGTTGTATCTGTTTGAATGGTCACGATGCTTCATGAAATCGTGTCTTCTGACTTATTAAAAAGAGTATAAATACATCTTTGAGTTTCCAATTATTTTGTTTGTCACTTGTTGATCTCCGACTTTGATTATATTGTAAACAATTCTTCAGGTAAATTATCAAACTTTCTTCTGTTGTCGATAGGAAATTACTTCATTAATTTTCATTGATGTGCTTGTGCGGGGCTTTAACAATCTTTTTAGACTCCCCCATGCTCTCGCTGGAATCCCAGATGCCACGTTTGTGTTGAAATAGGGCTCCCACGAATGGTTGGTGGGTCTTGCTTCCACGTAGGCATATGCGAGCCTAGGCCGAGTGCCTTTGGTCAGATGGACCGAGCCCAAATGCCCTATCAGGAAAGAAAGGGACTCATAAGGCCCATTGTGATGGTATTTAATACCGCCTCTCTCCTTTTCTTATCTCACTTTTTATAGTCGTCATCTTCATGTGATCGAAACCCTAGCCCCCGAATCCAATTTTCTCTCTAAAAGCTTTGAAACGATTCTATAGGTAAAAAGGAATTCAAATTTTCTTTATTACTTCAATTGTTGTTTTCAACGTATTAATCTGGTCTTTCTCCATCGGTGTTTGATTTTGGTTTCGCCCTTCTTGTGTTTGCCACCGATGTTCACGATTCTCTCGCTGTTAGGCAGTAGACTGGGTAGTTGGCCTTCTTGTTCTCGGGAGTGAGAACGTTAGTAGGTGGAATAGTTGTAATTTGGGGATTCAGGTTAGCGAATGGAGATGATAATTTGTACGTCATGTGAGGAAAGTCAGGGAAATTGATTGAGAAAATTTTATCTTTGGGAATCTGTTCGTGGTGATGGTGGGTGAGGGGATTAGAAGATGACGTGTCTCAGTGGTTAAGTCTGGTCGTGGGAAGGAGATGGACATCTGGTCGGGTCGCGCAGTGAGGAAACGAATCGGGTCATAGAATAGTGTAATGGATCGAGTCATGGAGTGGATCAACGAGTGGGGTCGTGGGCTAAAGGATGATGTCAGGTCGTGGTGAGAACCCACAAGTTGATCCCACGATCACGAATAAACCTATCATGAACCAATGCCTATCACAAGCTAATGTCTATCACGAGCCGGGTCCCTATTGCGAGCCGCGTTATGTTTTGAGAGGGCAAGTATGAGCCATTGTTTTTCCATGAATCGTATCTTCCATGAACCGATGTATTATCACGAGCCGGTGTCTTCCACGAGACCATGTATAATGCGAGCCATCCTTAACAATACCCTTCTGATTTCCAATCGTCACGAACCAGACTCCTACCACAAACTGAAAAACAACATATATTTTAATCAAGAATCAATTGTAACTCATATAAATCGACGAACAGTTAGGTTAGAGCCTTCGAAAAAACTGGTCTAGACTAGAGAAGAACATAACTTAATGGCGTATAGTCACCAATTTCTTCTTTATTCGCTTTATTTCATGTTTTTCTTTTCAGAACCGTGCACTCCGGCACACACTAGCACTTGCACACACAGGGGTCACGGGTAACTAGACTCTAATCTTTCATGCTTGTTCATCAACACATCAAAGATGTCAGATAGACTCTCAACAAGATTGTTAGACAAGAGCGCAGCTTCAGGGTCTACAAGTTATTACAATCCTGACGTGCTCCCATCAGACCCAGATTGGGATATCTCAGGATCAGAATATGAGACAGACCTTGATGCAGAATCATCATCCCCCAAGAGTACGTCGCTCGAGGAAGAACAAGAAGGCATGATTAGAGATACCTGTGCTCCCGATGAGCTTGAGAGTGCCATAGAGTTTGACGATCCGAGTGATTCCATAGCTTCCATACTTGATGATATAAAGCTAAAGAAAATCCGCTTAAAGCATGGGACGACGTTAAAACGCCGGAGAAAAAGGATAGGCCCCATTCTGCTCCGGAAGGGTATATGGCCATCAGCAAGATCATGTGCTCAACAGGCGCTATTCCTCCGTTTTTTCCAATCGTCGTCGATCCTAAGACGACTATGCATTGCCCCCATGCAACTTCATCCCAATGCTTATGTTGCTCTATTACCTTATACATCGCATACACAAAAATCCTAGACATTGAGCTTTTCTATGAGGATTTGAACTTCTATTTCCACTTTAAACATTGTTCTACAGGGACCTCGAATTTTGTTTTCTTCGAGTCGATCCCTGATAAGAAAGTCCTGATTGATGGACACAACAACTTAGGCGATGCTAAATCTGAGTGGTTCTATATAAAGCACTAAGCTGGGTATGCGAGGAAGTGGTTAAAGTCGAGTAAGTTTTAGATTCCTAAGTGTCTGCTTCAACTGCATGAATCAACGTACAAATATTTCGTTTCTCTTTACAGTCCCCAATCCCAAGAAGCAAGAGGGCGAAGTATATGAAGATCGTTTATCTCGGCTTTTGAAGAGCGAGTCCGATTTTTGAAAAATCAAGAAATGCATAACTGACGAGAACCTCCATAAACATCTTCTTCTCAACATAAGGAGGGGGCTTAGCCAGGGTGGTAAGCCTTACAAGTACGTGCCCCTAACTCAGGCTCTTGGGGAGTCTAGCAGCATGCCCTCGGTCGAGGGGCAGGTAACCACAGAAATTACAACAACAATTGAGCTTCCCAAAAGTCCTTCGATGATGGGTGTTTAAGACGACGAGGAGATGAACACGTATACAGGAGGTGAAGCTCAAGATGACGAACCGAAGGGAGTTTCCATTCCCGAAGGGCAATCATCTCAAAAAACACTGCCACCAACTAAGCCTCCAACTCATGATTCATTAACAGAAGAACAAATATATGGGGATTTAGCCAAGCTTCCCTTGCTATATGATATCAACACTTCTGAGGATATTGGAAGATGGTCATTCTTTCTTACCTCTGAGGAAGAGCCTACTCCTGTTAAAGAGGGAGATACTGTACAGACAAGCCTGGCTCCGGGCCCTGGTCCGTTAGGGGGGATCACACAAGACATACACATCACATGCACCGCACATCACGACATTTATGCACTGTATTGACCCATGGCTCTTATACTTGTTTATTGCTTTTGCAGGAAAAATGACTCGTCGTCGTTATTCTCATCGTGATCTTCGTGAGTACACGACCAGATTTAATCTCGTTACCGAGCATGATCATGGTGACAGTTGTGGGAGAGATAGCAGGAAAAACTACCAATCTCATCAACCTCACTCTTCGCGCCCTCATTCTCTTTCAAGGCCAGATCTCGAGAAGCACTACAATAATCAAACGCGACATGATGGAGGTAAACAACCACCCAAAGCTCCAATTCCCCCGAAGGGCGTCCCTCCTCAGGACAAATCCTCCAAGAAGCATCATGAATCCAAGGACAAGCGTAAAGATCCAAGCAAAGGGTGGGAAAAAGGGAAGAAAGTCTTGTCCCTTTCGAACAGTGAAACATCGACTTTACTACTACACACTTAGTGGTCCTTACCACTGAAAATCAAGAAAAATTGGGGTGCTTGCAGGAGCCATTTCCCGAAATCTACTTCGGGAAGATGCACTTCGTTCCAGATCTTGAACCAGTTCCCGATGATTAGGAGATAGAAGTCCAAGACCGAGTTGACTTGGTAGTTAAACAATATAAAGTAATGTAGAAGCATGCCAAGAATCTCTCTGAGGTCATTTGTCTTCTTGAAATAGATGTTAAAGACGCACGGGAAAAAGCAGAATACGACATTAAGTCTAGAGATGAGGCTGAGAAGAAATTAGAAGACACTCAGGCCCAGCTTGCCTTAGCTCAGCGGGATGCCGAAAACTACAAAAATAGTTCGAGGATGCGGAGAGATGTTTCCATGCCGAGCTCGACTCAAACAGCAAGAAATGCACAGTCATGAGGAAAGAGATTGAGGATCTCAAATCGAATAACACTGAGTTAAAATTATCACATGACCGCCTTGTCGAGGAAAGAACCGTTTGGGAAAAAGAAATGGCCAACCTGAAGGCCTAGCTAGCTCAAGCCGAGGAGAGAGCAGCTCTCATAGAAGGACATGTCGGTATAACCCTCAAATTTACTACAGATGCTAATGCAAAACATACCACAGCTGAGCAGGAGATAGAAGGATTTGATGAGTTGCTAATAGAATTTTTTTTCTCAGGTCATTCGAACTCGAGATATTTCCTGGATCAAGAACTATCCTACAACTCTAGTTGACGTGAACGTTTAAAGTTCGAGGCCATCAACGAGGATCAGCTTATGTGGACTTATCTTAGAGGTGAGGAACCTGAGAGACTAGTAGAGGGTAGACGTCTAATTAAAGAGTCTATGGAGGAGAGGAGGGTTAAGCACAAAGGAAAAAACAAGATTGATAAAGGTTCAAGCTCATCCGTAGGAATCAGGACTTCTGGGGTCGAGGAGTACAATCCTGATGCTCCGTTAATCTTTGAAATTCATGGTCCTCCACCTACTGAGGTTTCTATTTCAGCTCCAGACAAGCAATCAGCGGACAATATCTCTATATTCTCACCAAAATTTGTCAAAGCTATTATAACTTGTCGTCACGTTGTGGAGCAAACAGTTGGAAGGACTATGTTCTCTCCTAAATTAATAAATGTTTCTTCTCGTGATTCAGGTGCCAAGCCCGCTGAAGGACTCAGAGAGAAACAAGTAGAAGTCGAGGCAATCGAGAAGGCCATCGTTTCGTCAGGCACAGACATCCCTGAAGATGCTGATATAATTGAAGCTCTGAAGGACACAGATGGTGACAACGGAGATGAGGATGTTGCAATCACTGGAGAGACTAAGGAGGATGATAGTATGACCTTGGTTGAGATAAAATCTAAGAATGATGAGCTTTTAAAGGCTAAGGCTGAGGAAGAGCCTTTAGATGTACCGCCTCTTGCTGCGGCCGCACCTGGTTCTGGACTGATCATAAAACTATTTAAGTCAAATACTACACATCTTGCATCCAAGTCCTCTGGATGTCCCCAGGACCCTCCTCCGGAGAAGAAGAAAAGGAAAAAGCATTAAATCTCTGATGTTAGCAAGGAGGAGCCAAAGAAGCAGAAGAAGGAGAAGAAGCCAAAGTCATCCTCGAAGCCCACATAGAGCTTGTTTGTTTATGTTTTGTTTTTAGATCTTCCACTAACCCTTTATAGTTGTCATGAGCGCGACCCTTGCATTTTTTCCAGTCTTGTTTTGTAAACTCGCATTTAGTAAATGAAATTCTGTTTCTTTCGTACTGTTGTGTACCTGTGAATTTCTCATACTTAGTCATGTACATAAATATCCAAGCCGTAACTAAGTTATAAACAAAATTACATCATAATTTGTCGCTGCCGATAAAAAATTAAAACTTCTGCAACATATTATGTTGTTTTCATTGTAATGTGTATATATGTATGCCTCCAATCAATCATTAGCATGGTGCCTGGCCAGGGCTTGTTGAGTATTGATTAGGTTCAACTACGTTTTGCCCTCCATATCTGGAGATGAAGGGTTCGGGCTAAGCTTTCACTATTGCCCCTAATACTGCAACGTGCTAGGAGTCCTTTTGCGGCATTTATCAACATGCCTTTATACTCTCCTATTGTATGCCTAAGGGGGAGTTCGAACTTAGCTTTCAGTCTGCCGCCAATCCTTCAGTGGTAGAGTGGAGCCGAGGCGATCTTTTAATCGTGGTGCACCTTCATGCCTCGCGGACAATTCATTTACTTGCCCTTTATGCTCTTTCCCAAGTCGCAAGAGTTAGAGTGCTTGTATCATTTACTTTATTGCTCCCTTAATGCTCTATGTCAACATACATTAGGATCGTCGTAGGGCTTGCAATGTAGACCACAATTATAATAGCTTATATGAAAAAAAACAAAGGAATAAGCATGAAAACTGTGCAATAAAAGTAAGTGACACACGATATTTTATAGTGGTTCGGTCGAATCATAACCTACATCCACCTCATAATATTTGGCTAATGCAACCAGACTGTTCTAGGCAAGTCATGCCTTTTTACATGGTCCTAAGAACAAAAGAATAAAACTGACAATTTAATGTCAAGTAATGCCGCAAATGCTGGGCATTCCACACTCTAGGGATTACATTTCCATCCATGGTCATTAGCTTGAAGGATCCATTATCAAGCCTCTGTAGGATGGTATATGGTCCTTCCCATATCGGGCCCAAGTAGACGGGGTCTGGGAAAACACGTTTCAGTACCCGGTGTCCAGGTTCAAAAGTTCAAGCCCGAACCTTCTTATTGTAATATCGGGTGACCTGTTGTTTGTGTCTCAAAGCACGTAGATCAGCCTCATCCCTCTTTTCCTCAATCATGTCCAGGGACTCGAGGAGTAGCTCATTGTTAGTCATTGGGTTGTAATAGGTTGTCCTATGGGACGGTACATCTAATTCGACCGGAATGACCGCCTCCGATCCGAATGCGAGGGAGAAGGGTGTGTGTCCCTTTGGCGATTTGTATGTCGTTCTGTAAGCCTATAAGGCTAAGGGTAACTCATCGACCCACATGTCTTTGGCCCGCTTCAATCGGTTCTTCAGAATGGACTTAATTACCTTGCTTGTCGCCTCTACCTGTCCATTTGACCGCGGATGCGCTACAACGGTGTATCTCTTCTCTATACGATTCTTCTGGTAGAATTCTCGAAATTCTGTGCTATCAAACTGGGTCCCGTTGTCTGTTATAATAATTTTTGGGATCCCAAACCGACATATGATATTTCTGACGATGAAGTTTATCACTCGCTTGGTCGTAATCATGGTCAGCGATTCTGCTTTGACCGATTTCGTAAAGTAATCCACAGCCACGATTGTGAATTTTGCTCCGCCTCTTGAGATTGGTAGGCTTCCAATAATATCAATTCCTTGAATAGCGAATGGCCACAGGCTCATCATTGTCTTCAATCGACTTGGAGGTGCCCTGGGGATCTTAGCGAATTTCTGGCACCTGTCGCAATGCCGTGTATATTTAGCCACATCTTTATTCATAGTAGGCTATAAATACCCATACCATAATATTTTCTTAGCCAATGTTTGGCCTCCGGTGTGGTCGCCACATTCACCTTCGTGTACTTTCTTCAGTACTCGCTCGATGTCGTCATGGGATATACATCGGAGGAGGGGCATCAAGAATCCTTGACGATAAAGAACTTTGCCTTGCATAACATATCTAGAAGCCTTACGGATAACGCCGCGCCTTTCTCTTTTCTTGATTGGGAGCGTTCCATTGATAAGGAAATTTTTTAAAGGTGTTATCCATGACTGCCTTTCTAGTTCAGCTTCCATTATCGGATCAATTTCCATCTGATCAACACTCGGAGTCTCCAGGGTTTCGATTAGGACCATTTCCATATTCTCAGGATTGTCAAAGCTAGCCATCTTGGCTAATTCATCTGCCTTTTGATTCTCTATCCGAGGGATATGGGAGATATTGTAACGTTCAAAATTGCTCAGCATCTTTCCTACCTCTCTCAAATATGATACAAGTCTAGGACCCTTGACTTGAAACTCCTTATTAACTTGGTTTATGACTATCTTAGAGTCGCAGAAAATATCCAATCTCGCTCTTCCTAACTCCATTGCAAGATTATCCCGGCAATCAGGGCTTCGTACTCGGAGTCGTTGTTTGTGTCATGGAACTCTAATCTTAGAGCATAGTATATTGATCGTTTTCAGGAGTGACCAAGACAACTCCAGCGCCGGACCTTCTATCATTCTTGGCACCGTCAGTATATAACCTCCAGGTGCTAGATTAGAACTATCATTCTGAGGGACCAGCTCTTCACTTGGTGTATCCTCCTTAGAAATGGTGAACTCGGCTATGAAATCGGCTAACACTTGCCTCCTTATTGATCATTGGGGCTGGAAGTTCAGATCAAATTGACTTAATTCTATATTCCGTTTGAGTAGCCTTCCTGACGCCTCTGGTCTCTGCAAGACTTGTCAGAGTGGGTGGTCAGTGTACATGGTGATAGGATGAGCTTGGAAATAGTGGCGAAGTTTTCTAGATGCGAACAGCAGGCTATACGCAAGTTTTTCTATCCTCGGGTAGCTTCGCTCTGCTGCCGCTAGCTTCTTACTCACGTAATACACTGGCCTCTGGACTTTATCTTCTTCCCTTACTAAGGCTGAACTTATTGCATGGGATGATACTGCCAAGTATACGAACAAATTTTCGTGGTCAACTGGCTTGGACAATATTAGGGGTCTTTCCAGAGAAGGTTCTGAAAGGCCTTAAAATAATCAGGAGTCCATTGGAAGTTGCCTTTACCTCGCTTTATCAGGGCGAAGAACGGAATACACTTATCTATAGCTTCAAAAATAAACCTACTTAATGTGACCACTTTTCCGGCGAGGCTCTGCACATCTTTAATTTGTCTTGGTTCTCGGATATTCCTGATTTTCGCGATCTGATCTGGATTAATTTCAATTCCACATAAACTACTGATAAAACCCAACAATTTTCCGGAGGCAACTCCAAATGAACACTTCAGGGGGTTGACCTTTATTCCGTATCGTCGAAGGATATCGAACATTTCAGCTAGGTCAGCGGTATGGTTGGATTATTGTCTGGATTTCACAAGCATATCATCAACATATACTTCCATTGTTTTCCTAATCTGATTGTAGAACATTCGATTCACTAACCGTTGGTACTTCGCTTCGGGGTTCTTCAGACCGAAAGGCATCACCACATAGCAGAACAGTCCTAAATATGTGATAAAGCTGGTTGTTCCTGATTCGAAACATGCATGGGAATCTGGTTATACCCGGAGTATGCATCCGTATAAGAGAGTAGCTCATGACTCGCCGTCAAGTCTACCAGTTGGTCAATTCTGGGTAGTTGAAAGTTGTCCTTCAGGCAAGCTTTATTTAGATCCCAGAAATCGATGCATGTGTGCCACTTCCCGTTAGCCTTTTTGACAAGGACGGGGTTGGAAATCCATTCAGGATATGCCGAATCCCTAATGAATCCATTGTTTTTTAACTTCTCAACTTCCTCTTTTTAGGCAGCTGACCTCTCTGGGCCAAGCATTCGCCTTTTTTTCTTAACGGGTGGATTCTTTATGTTGATACTCAACGAGTGGCTCATGATTGAGGGGGATATCCCATACATGTCAGCATGAGTCCAAGAAAACACATCCAGGTTTGCCTTTAAAAAGTCAACCAGTTCCTTTGCTCGGAGAGGGTCCAACTGTGATCCAATCTTTAAGACCTTTGCTGCGTCATCGACATCGATTGTAATATCCATAGTCGTTTCATTGGGTGTCGCCGTTCTGCCCCCAAGCTCCTCATCATCACTGGGATCTATGTCTTCGGGCAGGTCTCTAGGCGACCCCTTCAATAAAGTCCCTTTTAGTTTCTATGTTGAATCTCCCTTTGCCCGAGGGGGAAGCACTCTTGGTCTCTAAATTCTTTCCATTACGGGGCATTTTAAGTTCTGCCATATAGCAGGCTTGTCCAGTTGCTTGATCACCTCGGATCACTCCCACTCTCGCTTCAGTTGGGAATTTCAATAGTAAACACCAAGATGCAATACAAGCCCTGAACTCTGGAAGGGCTAGTCGACCCAAAAAGGCATTATAAGGTGAATCAACGTCCATAACTATGAACGGGAGAATTCTCACTCTTCGGTGATCTCCCTCCCCGAGAGTCACTGACAATTCTACAAATCCCGTCGGGGTTGTTGATGCTCCGTTGAAGCCGCATATCCAACCTTCACAAGGATTTTAGTCCTTCGCTTCGAGCTTCATCTGGTCGAATGCCTTCTTAAATAAAATGTTAATAGAACTTCCATTTTCTACTAGGACCTTGTGAACTAGGGTTGGACCGATGGTAGTAGTGATCACCAAGGGGTCTTGGGTAGGGACTTGAACTCCAATACTGTCTCTGTCACGGAATATAATGTCATCTGACATCATTTTCTACTATTTTATTAGGGCAATATCTTCGAGATTGATGCATTCTCCCACTTCAGGACATTTAGCTGCACTAACATATTGATCCATTGTCCGGTTGCTATGCCCAGCTGG
The DNA here is from genome assembly GCA_030737875.1 of Allium sativum. Classification (NCBI taxonomy): domain Eukaryota; kingdom Viridiplantae; phylum Streptophyta; class Magnoliopsida; order Asparagales; family Amaryllidaceae; genus Allium; species Allium sativum. Next base: position 22,339,493 of record CM060925.1, read on the forward strand.
ATGGGGTCCTCCCACTATAGTATTGATGATGCCTTTACCTCTTTTGCTGAGCAGTAGCCTTCTGGGGTTGCTTCCCTTTATTTCGCTTTGGACTACCCTGCCCCTAGTTTCTCGGGGTTGCCTTATATTCGTCCAACTTTCCTTCCCTTAGAAGCTTCTCTACCAAGTCCCTTAAATGTCGACATTCATTTGTTGAGTGCCCATACGTCTCGTGGAAAAGGCAGAACTTTCCTGTTTCACGCTCCTTCTCTGTTGAGTCCCTTGGTGGAGGCTTCTTATATCGAAGAACATTGTAAGTATCTAGTTAGATATTCTCTAACGTGTCGTTCAAAGGTGTGAGATTCTCAAATGTTATGAACCAAGGTCTCTTCTGTGAGTCGTTCCTTTGGTTACTTTTCTTGTTATCATTTCCAGCTTGGCGGCCATTTCCCTGGTTCTTGTTTCCAACATTGACCTCTACCTTCCCAGAACTATCGCCAGACTACTTGATGACCACATTACTCTGTATATCTTCCTTATCAGCGGCCTTCCTCTTTCGATTAGCATGTATCTCTTCTTGGTGCAGGAGGATATTAGCTTTCTCATAGAATTTCTCCCTGGTTAGTGGCGTTTTCCAGCTAAGTATTTACCAAAATCATATCTTTATCTATTCTATCAATTAATGCCATCAAGACGGATTGCTGGTGAGGGTCTCTGACCTCCATGACTACTAAATTAAAGCGATCTAAATATGACATCAGAGTTTCATTAGGGCGTTGCTTAATGAGGGATAACTCAATGGCGTTTTTGGACCTTTCAGCATGGAATCGGAATTAATTTATAAACCTTTCGCTCTGTTCTTTAAAGTTGGAGATTGGTCACGCCAGCAACCGAGTAAACCACATTAACGCCATGTCCTCTAGGAAGATCAGGAATGCTTTGCTATTTACCGCGTCCGGAGCGGCAGCGACATTTATATACCACGAGTATCTCATCAAGTGCTGAACCGGGTTTGTACTGCCCGCATAATGATTCATAGTCGGTAAGTTAAATCGTCTTGGGAATCAGACATCTAGTATGTCGTCAGTGAAAGGCATATGACTCCGGTCTACACCCCAATCCTCGGTTCTCTATCCTTGACTGTCTGCCATGATCTGCCTCACCATTGCCTCAACGTTAGCATTGGTCAAGGTAGATTCTGGATCAGCACTCCTTGCCATACGAAAACTTCCAATATCTCTCTGGTGCATCGCCATTAGGTCCATGGCCTAAGCAGAGCTTCCTTGCCCCCTAAGATCACGGTTAAACATTTGGCGGGGTGTGGGGGATGTAGTGGTTGATTCTGAGAAGGATTAACAGTGCTCTAGCCCCTGGGAAACATTCGGGATCCCTCCATCGGTGGCAAAGCGGAATTATTCAAATTACAATTGTCGGGTCCTAGTTTAAGTGTCGTTTCTTCTCGAGAAGGAAGTGATCCAAATCCAAGTTGTTCCATGTTTTCAGGCCTTTCTAATGGCCGTCGTTGGAGTCTTGGAGGCTCCTCTGATGCGGATGAATAATCTAGAGTAAAGTGATGTGTTGGTGAAGATGTCCTCTGCCTTCGGAGTTCATCTATCTGCCTACTCATTGCAGTCATATTTTCCAGCATCAAGGAACCCTCACATCTTTGAGCTTCCAAAGCATCATTTGTCCTTTCCAACATGTCGAGAACACGAGAAAAGTCTCTCTTTATTATCGACACAGAGGCAGATAGCTGGTCATTAACATTCACAGTTGGGTTTGGAACACTTGAGCCAGGTCGAGCCGACGCATTAGCATAGGTGGAGTGGGTCACAAATTCCTTTCTAGGCCGGGTCGTGGTCACTTGCTGAGATCGGTTCGTGACCCCCTCTTGGCGGCGGTCGTGACCCCTTCTTCAGGCCGGTTTGTGACCCTGCTTGAGGGCGGTTCGTGACCCCCTCTTGAGACCAGGTCATGACCCCCTCCTGGGGTCGGGTCATCCCTTGAGAGCCGTGAACCGGGGAGACCACCTCGGCCTGCTCCAGGACATTCTCTTCATTAGCTTCGTTTGCTCGAGAGGCTCATGAATTCTTGGATTTCTTTATGGCCATAATGTCTTGACTTTACTGAAATCTTCAAAAACAAAACAATGGGAATGCGGACTATATTCTCTGGACTTGAAAATCCAAATAGTAGAGTAATAATCCGATAGGCTGAGAATTCAGTTCTTAGTGAAAGCACCAAAATGTTACACCACAATATGGTTCTAACACCCACATTATCTTGGATCGTAGAGAATTATAGCTAGAAATGAAATAAAATGCAGCAAACACACTAAATTTATAGTGGTTCAGCGTTAAAGAGCCTATGTCCACTTTATATGATTCTGATTATACATTTGAGTGCAAATATAATCACAATTTCCTCTCAATCTCACTCTAACAATGATAATTCACTCAACAAATTCGAGATATTTCTGATTAGAAATGGGAGAAGTATAATGGTGGAATCAGAACTCTCAATTGCCAAAAGATCCCAAAAAATGCCAAGTACCGGGCTATTTATAAGCATTTCCTGCAAGCATTTCGTGAAGACACATGGCATCCATTCCGATAATCTCAGAGCTGTTCGTGAGTGAGTAGAGAAGTGGTCAATATGTCCATTAGAGGCACGTGTCACCAGAACCTAGGTTTTTCAGTTCATGACTTGAAATGCATTGACAAGTCCTAGTCATCCTTTCCTGAAGGCATGAGAGGTTCGTGACCTACGTTTATTTAATCGGGTTGTGTGGCAGTGCCACGAGTGGGTCGTGGAGCAAGACCACGAGCGAGTCGTGGAGTAAGGCCACGAGCCATATCCTAGGCATCACAAGTCATCTTCACGAGCTGGTTCCTATGTGTCACGAGTCGATGGTAAGCAAGGGGTGGATCACGAACCGTTTATGTTTCCTGGACTGTAAGTCATCTTTGTGAACCAGAATATTAACTCTTTAACTTGTTATTATGTGAGCCTCTTCCTATCTGATTGCCAATTCTAAATTCTTTGGTGGCTTGGTCAGATAGCTAGCCAACAGGTTAAAACAATAAACTCTGAGTCAGTCATGGGACTGGTGTGAGAACTAAAACAGTTATTAAGTTTATTTTAATGTTGGGTAAATCAAGGGACCACGCCGTATAACAAGGAATGAGTTTTCTCCTAAGAATACCATAAAAACAAACAGCACGATGCTAAAAGAAAAACGAAGCCATTATAAGACTCAGGTCCCATTACACAATGCAAACACAAACCAGAGGATAGAGTTTTACCTTATAATGGTCAAATATGCTTGATACGCAAAATTTATCTTTTATTATTATTATAAGTGAAGAAATCAACTTCAAATATAAATGCATCAATCATAGACGGCATAGTACCCCAAAGATGATGTGATAGGCAAAACTTTGAAACCAATGCATAAAAAGAAACAAAAAAGCATACAGGAACAACAGTAGACAATATCAATATAAAATACTTGTAAAAGCTCAAAGTATATTCTAATAAATGATCTTGAACACTGTTACCCAATTACCACATATACTAGACATTCAATATCGAATCTGAAATTTTTCACAAAATAGCAGTAGTCTAAGATTAAATTATATGTCGATCCCTTGATTAACTATCATGCACTTGTTCCTGAATGCCATAGTCAGCACTTTAATGTAGTAGGTTGAAGGCTTCTCTCTAACTAAAAACCTACACATGGATTAACAATGTACTTGTTATTTATATAAGAACAGAATTAAAAATAACATCAACATGCAGCAGCTATTTTTTTCCATTATTTGAGGATAATTAATATAGCATGCATCACTATATTTTTGAAAAATCTGTCTAAACAAAAGCAGGCAAAACTATTATGGAAGACAACTGCAATAACTTGAGGACCATCATTTATCACCCATAGTGGCCAAAAGTGAAACTACCCGTCAATAAAAGGCATGCAGTAGTGGGAAACTGATGCGATACAAACGAAACATTCAGAGACATACTTATTTCTATCCATTAATACAAAAAACAAGCAGCATTATATATGTCAATGCATTTCTCATTCACATAAACAAAATATTAAAATGTGAATTCATAGTCGGTATCAAAATTAGAGAGATGTGAAAATGAAAGTAAGGTTACTTGAACAGAGGAGGTTTAAAAGGCCAGTCAAGCACAAACTCTTCTAGTGGATCTATATTTTCTCTCTCCCTCTATTTCTCTCTTTTTTCTTCTTTTTTCTCATTGATCAAATTGGTTCCACAAACAATATTAAAGTATGAAATCGACTCCAGTGCCAGTTAGAGTTGATTCAAAATCAATTCCTATCTGGAACCATAGAGATACACAACATATAAGTTCAAATGATATCAAAATCGTTTCACTAAATACCAATATATATGGCAAAAGAAATGTACATACTTGGACTAATAAGCCTGCAAGCATAATCAATCAACTACTAAAAAGCTTTCTTCATGGCCTTTATTATCAAATTACTATCAACTGAGATGGAGAATGTTTAAGAAATTTTACTCCACAACATACAAATCTGTTAAAATAATACATTTGGCATAAGCACCCATCATGATAGAGGTTTTGAAGGTGCAGCCCCAATATATATTTGATAAACTTGTATGCCAGTCATCATTTTTGTTTAGGTACAAATAATTATTAATCCTTACATATGCTATGTTTAAAATTAAGTAAGTTGAATGGTCACGGTGCATGATATTCCTTTACATCTCCTAGTATTCAAAAGAACATGAACAGCTTGAAATTTATTATCTTGTTCATGATTTTATACTTCATAGTATGTACAATTTGTTAAAAAAAAGTTTGCTAAACTTTTATTTGTAACGATTTCAGATTAAAGACATCAAATGCAATGATCTAATTATAGTGAGAGAAGTTATTGACATGTAAAAACTCAGGGCAAATATTACGGATGATGCTCCCAGTGGTGATATTATGCCTTAATGTTAAGGCTAATACTACGCTTACAATTCAGGATCCTGAATTGAAAACGTAAGGCTCCTTGGGCGCCCATCCCTGGCGCCTATTTAGTAGGCGCTAGGGCTACTGAAAATACATCCCCCAACCAGTTATTTTAATCTCAACCCTTTTTTTTAATTTAGGACTTGGGCGCCTAAGCGCCGGAGGTCTGCCACCTATTTAATAGGTGCTAGACCACTGGAAATATCAAGGGCATTACTCCCTGAATATTCAGGGTATAATCCACTGGAAATGCCCTAAGAAGATGGAATTAAGGTGACAATATCAGTACTTTAATAGTCAATTTGAAGAAACTTTGTAGTCAAAATACATTTTTTCCGTTGACAACCTGTAGAACTGGTTCGAATTGAGGAACTATCAATTAATCGATTGTAAGAAGTATACATCAAATCACTAATTTCCGTGCACTTATAAGTACATACTAAAGCATAGTTTCCATATTGAATCAATAAATAAAAAAAGAAATATAAAAAAAAGGATATCCAAAGCCCTTATATGGGAAAGGAAAATAAAAAAAAACTGCCATGATTCATTTCCAAGAGGGACCAAAAGGTGACCGAATGAAATAAAAAAAGCCGTGTACATAATGATGCTTAAACTTCAATAACGGCTATTGATGGTGAGACATAGTTCATTTGATTGTTGCAAAGAATAGTTACAAAATTGCATACAAAATGCATCATATTAAAATTCAGACATAAGAGGATAAAGTACTACCTTTCAATGCAGCAGCTTCAAAAAAATCCCTATAACTGTTGCTAACTTGAATTGACCATCGGTTTCTGTGAAACACTTCATCGACGTGCTAATATCTTCAACATATGTATAACAATTCACCAATAAAGAGAGCAGTGTACGTAAGTAAGTATTTTGACCACAGACTAGTTTAGAAAACCTTCTTCTTGAATGCATTCCATTTCTCGTGTAATCCTGAATTTTTGAAGGTATGAATAGATATGAATAATGAAAGCACGGTTCATTATGTAGAATACATATGAAGCACGCAGAACAATTTAGGTTTCCACTGAGAAGCAATTCAGGAATAAATAAATAAACAAACAAAGGAGCATGTACCTTAAGGTGACTACAAAAAAGTTAAATTCATCTGCCATCAAGTGCGTACAATTGACCCTTGAATGCTTTCCAGCAAAAAAAAAACAAATTCATAAGAAAACTTGATGCAACAATATTAAAACGTATAAGAGAAGAAGAAATATAAAGGCTTACATCACACAATGCATACACATTTAACATATTGAATGGCGTAGGTCAATTTTTGGCAAATGTAATACGTTGCCTTCAAGGCTGTCAGATAGGGAAAAAAACAGAAGAAATCAAGAATAAACTGAAGCAAAATCAAATAAATCTCAATTAGGGATAACTAAAGTCAATCAAACCAATGAATAAAATGATGAAGTGAAGGAATTGGAAATCAGCAAGGGTGAAATCGACATGCCGTGTTGAGGTAGATCATCGGTTTTAATTCGGATCTGGTAGAAAGGATTGATCATGTCAGTTATTTTGGATATGCATTCCATTAGAAATCTGGAGCTTGCATTCCTTTCTGCTGATGTTGCGTGTTTTTATTTTGGGAAAGTGGGGGAAAACGTGGAGACAGGGTATTTACACTACCGACAGTCAAAATTACATAGAAGTCAGGGGAAAGATTGCTAAACACCGTTTAAAAGAAAGGGTATAAAAGGAAAACCAAAAAAGGCTTCACTTTGACTGGTTTGACCAAGGTTTTGCATTATAATATAAGATATATATATATATATATATATATAATTATTAATTAATTCACTTATTACTTGCTTATTGGTCTGAACTCCAAATCAAACCCAACGATTGTTGTTCCTAACCAAATACCCATATTCCGATCACAATGAGATATGTTTCGTAAGCTAATTCGACTGTTTTGATTAGTTTTTATAAAAATTAAAATATAATTTAATATAATGTTTCATATTAGTTTCAACGTACATTTTAATTTACCGGGTTCCACATACTAACTCCAAAAATGATGGAATTCGAAATCTAACCATGTTTTGATGATATGGTCCTAACAAAATTAATTTCATCCAATTTGGAGACCATTTGAAAAATGGCTATTTATAAGGGATATATATAATATTAAAATATATATAAAATTCCATAACGACTATTTTAAATTTTAATTTAGACGTAACTTACAATTTATAAAACGAAATCTAATTTTTTCACATTCGTTAGAAAGATATAATTAAATAGATCCTAGCATTTCTTATTTCATCAAATTATTATTTATATTGAATTCTATACATTCATTTGAAATTTAAAATCAAATTTTCAAAGTACTGCGTCATTTCAATCTCGTTTTATAATTAAAATAAATTTATACGTTTTAACTTGGTTTTAAATAAATTTTTCGTCGTTTATTCTCAAAATAAATCATATAAAATATATAATCACCATTAAAATCAATTAAAAATAAATTTTAAATTGGTTCCAAATTTCCGGGTTGTTACACATCTCCATCTAACAGACCGCGCTCTCTCATAAGTTGTTCCTTTCCCCTAAACAAAGCTTCGCGGGACTCATCATCTAAAAGATTCTCCAAAAGATACTCTTAAGTATAAATGCCTGCAACTTGTGTAAGCACCACTTCCCATACTTCAGCCAAAGTAACTAGAAAATCATCTTCCAAGAAATGCTAGCTGCCTTGTCCTATGACGCTGAGGGTATATAATCTTAACAAAGTAGCATTGGCATCAGCCTCGGCTTCGATATATGCTTGTTCAGCAGCTGCTTTCCCTGATAAAGCCTAATCTCTCTCCTACTCAAGAGCCTCTGCCATGGATTCCCACAAAGGAATCTCTAACTCTTGGGAAGTATTCTTCTCATGTAGGCTAGCGTTTTCCTTCTGATAAGCCACGCCGGTTTGTTGCTCCACGACAAGCTTATCCTCGACGGTTTTCTGAGCAGCGTAAGCATCTTTGACTTGGGTATTCAGCACAGTTTTCCTCAGCTTAGCAGCAGCAAGCTCTTCTTTAAGCCTATGATTCTCGGCTTCTAACTCTTGATTCTTCTGAGTAAGAGAGAGGCAATGCTGGCATCACAAGATTGAAGGGATCTGCCCCATTCTGCTTTGTCGTTTTCCAGTGTAGCGATAGACTCAAGGTTACATTTGTTAACTCGTTGAAGCTCGTCGGCCATCTTATACCATAAAGATATCTTCTCAACATGATTCTTAACCATGCTAATTTTCTTTTGGATACTATATTTCACTATGTCCAGTACCTGAAGCATTACTTTCTTGTCAATTAGATGTATATCCATATTAAAGTAAACTCCTTTTAAACACCAGTGTTTAAACCGTTCTGCAAGTGTGCTGGGAGCAGGATCAATAGTGTAATGAGGCCTATGGATAATCTTCTGTTTATTAGCTGGAGGAGGAGTAACAAATGTGCTGCAAGGGGCAAAAAGATGGAAGTGGTCTAAGTATCAGGGCCTGGATCCTTATCCGATTTGGAGAACTTGTGTGAATTATCCTATCCATAATCCTTGCCTCGATCATCCCTCTCTCTCTTCCTTTTCCAGTTGTCCTCTTCTTCCCATTTACTCCGCTCATAGCGGTCACCATAAGAGCTTCGACTCTGGTTATCTATTTCCTGCTGATCCTGGGCCTCCTGCTCTTTGCTCCATCTCCTCTTCTCCTCAGTCTCTTCATATTGAAGAGAGTATGGAGACTGCATATAATGTCGCGGGTTGTATGAACTAATGTGTCGTTTGAAGCTTTTCATATACGATCGATTCATAATTGGACCTAAAACGTGGAAAAGCAGAATTTCAGTACTTAAATCAGGAAGTATTAGGGCATTATAAAGAGCACATGCAAAACATCAAAAATTAGAGTGCGTGTGATGTGTGGTCTAACTCGCATCTAATAACGAACTGCTCTTCGTTTGAGAAGTTAACGCAGGCCTGATATTAGAAAAAGTCTTTCGGAATGGAGAAGTTTGAGCTGAAGCCTACTCAGTAGCCACTTTCGTAACCATAGCTGCAAGTTTTGAAGTCAGAATGTCGCTTGTGGCAAGATCCTTTGAAGTGTTAAGATCACTCAAGTCCTTGTAAATGTCCATAGAACCTTCCTCATGGTTAACTGGGATAGTGGGACCGGTGCTAGTTCTCTTTACATTGTCGGTGTTAGTTCTCTCAACATCCAGGTCACCTCCGGTTGTGATTTCTCCCTCCTCTGTCTGCTCAGTAACCCTCATGGTACCTTTTCCTTTACATGTACCAACCCTTCCTCTTTGATCGAAGACAGTTGTGGTTGGGAAGACATTTCAATCCCAACGGCAGGATCCAAGCATCTCTTTAATGAAGATTCATCAACACTGCTTTTAGATGCACTGCCCTCTCTAAAAGTCACAGTATCTAACGTTATAGGCGTAGTCCGAGGCGTGGAAGATGCTTCTTTAGAAGGAAAGTTCCTAGAGGGGTCAAGTAATCCATTTTTCCGGAAAAATTCCACTTTAATAAAGGACTTTTTAGCTCTATCTACAGCGTCAACAACTCTTATAGCCTCGAAAGCATCTTTATAAGCAACAGAATCTTTACAGTATTTAAAAAGAGCTGGAGTTTCTGCAACAAAGAAAGAAAGGTTGAATGACCGAGACTTAAGAGAAATCAGATGAGAAGAGCTCTAAGCAAGTATATTCAACTCCTTCCATCCAGATTCCATAAAAGGTCCTGGGACAACGAACAAAGAAAAAATGGTTAGAAACCCAGAAGCACTCTCCGGCAAATCAAGTACGAGCTTCCAGTTTAGTGCGCATTCAACATGTATGAAAGAATTATGGTCCTTCCTCCTTTTAAATGAGCAAAGGTAGCAGATATCCTGGAACGTAGGAGCATATTCCCTCACCTTCATAAAAAGCCAGTAAATCTCTAACAAAATAGCATAGCCATTCGGATGAAGCTGGAAAGGGGAAATTGCCAAACGTTTCAGGATCATCCCTAAAAACGTATTAAAAGGAGGGACCACGCCACTCATCAACATCTGATGGCTAATTTCTATGTAGCCATTTGGCGGTCGGTCAACAAACACATCCTTCCCCGGTAGTATCGCGTCAGCCTTAGGGATATCAAGCTGATCACACAATTGTTTAAATGTGTGCTGGTTAAGTGTTGTGGCGTGTCTCTCTGGTGGTGTGGTACTAAGGGGGCGAGGATCAGGTACATGCTAACTGAGTACCGATCCAAGTGTTGTAGTTATTGTAGCCTCAGAAGTACATGTAGAAGTTTCAACTTGAGTAGAAGCAGTCGCATCCTAAGAATCATGATGTGTCTTTCCTCGGGTATCCATTCTACACAAACAGTCTTGTTCATAAATATATTACAGGTACGCATTTCCTAAGTGCGAAGTGTTGTGCATAATTATACAAGTCATATTAAAGTGAAGCTTTAAATCCATAGTCGGCATGTACCGATTAGTTGATCCCAAGCGTCGCTGCAAACTAGGTGCGTCATTCAGTTTAGTCTTGAAATTCACTATAATACAACTTAATTGACCAATCTGTTATCGATGTAAACGATCGATGGCGAAGTATAAGTCCAAAGCTTGCTTGTTATTGTGAGACATGTAGCTTCCGAAATAAGTGTTCAACAAGTTAAAAGCTTGAGATGAGGGTGTGCTTGATTCATTTGATGATCATAGGCTAAGGGGGTGTATTCTAATGCTCAAGCCTTAGGTCGCTCAACGACCCAAGTCTTAGGTCGTTCATTGACCCAAGTCCTAGGTCACTCAACGACCCGGGTACCAGGTCGCTCCACGAATTGAAGTCTCAGGTCGTTCATCTCGTTTGAGAGCTTGGGTCGTGTGACTCTTGGATCGCAACAACGTTCAGGCCATTTGGTAATCATGAGTTCAAAGGGGAGAATCTACATCTCAAAGGATCGGGTTGTCCAGCGGCCCGAAGATCCAGGTCGTTCAACGACCCAAAGCTTCAGGTCATCCACCGACCCAACCAAAAGATGATGGGTTGTTCAAATTCCATGTGTCTATTAAAGAACAATTTCTCTAAATCCACGAACAAGTGCACTCCATCAGCAACGAGGATTCATGCACTCAGTCAATTTAACTCAAATTCAGTGTACTACAAGCAAACGTGAAGGTTTTAACAAAGATCATCACAACAAATCTATACATCCACGACAATGTTTGCAACAAGGTGATCAACACAAAAATCATGTCAAGCCCACAACAAATCGCAAGTTATCAAATTCGAGTCTAAAAAAACAACTCTGATGAATAAAGATCGATGCAAGGCTTGCAAACAATGAACAACGTTGTTAAAAGTTAGCGTGGTACATAGATAATTAACAATCAAAATAATCCATAATAGTAATTCAATTAGGACGCATGTCAAGAGTGTTGGGTTCAGATCTGGAAGTAAATGTCATTGAAAACTACATATCAACACAAGAGTCCATAAACATCAACTTACTTAGTTAAAATCGATTTGATACATGGATAATCTGCATTGAAATACAAGCTACAACCAAAAACTCAGAATTACCGAATCAAATCAAAGTTAAATGTCCCAATTTCAGTTACAAACTCTCGAAGCTGATTCAAACCCTAGAATTGCTAAAACTCGAGTTTGGCATCAAATATAAAAGGAAAAAGATCACCTGTGTTGCTGTCAATAATAAGAAATAATTAAAACTTGGGGTAAAAGCTTCCGAGAAACTCGACGACGATGAAGTAATTCAGATTCGAGGGAACAATTGCGGATGGGGTTGAATCGGGCTTAACGGGAATGAAGATTGGGTTTGATGAGGTTTCAAATTTGGGCGAGCAGTAGCGACATTGATTTGGTCAACAATGGCAAGCTCGAGTGGTGTTAAGAAGTTGGAATGATTTTTTGTAACACCCCAAATTTCGATAAAAATCGAAAGTTAAACACATCCAAGCATGGATTGTGTATATTTGGTACCTGCAATAAATGAACATGAACATAATCAAAGTACAATAAATATAACTCACAACGGAAACAAAATAAGATAAACTAGTACTAACTAAAGTAGTTACCTTTTTCAAAGTAAGTCACTTTGGCAATACCGAGCATGAGAGAGAACGAGAACTGGAAACCAAACTTAATCATCTGTGAGAACCTGGCCTTCTCTAGGGAACCTTGGAGGTTGTAATGAGGAGGGTGGTCAGCGCAACAAGTTCTAGTGAAAAAGAAATGCACAACACAGAATATAACACAGATATATATTCCATTTGGTTCAACCCAAGCTGTATGCCTAACAAGGTTAGTGATTCTAAACCAACCTTGTTAATTTTTACGCACGACTCTACTACTCTTCCCAAAGTTGTATCCTCAAATTAACTTACCGAGATAGGATGTTCGCACATATTTTTGTGAAGCCTTTACACCAGAGCTTAACTGGTTAACTATATCGAGAGTGGGCCCCAACTTTCGGTGTTTCTATCTATATCCTCGTTCACTATCCTTTATTATTTAACGCCTCACTATCAATGATAGATAGGGTGAATTCTCCCTGGTCACTTAAGACCCTAGCGGATCTATTGGTCACTTATTAACCCTTGATAATATGTTCAACATTAACATAATCTAGAGGGCACTAGCTATGGGCCATACTAGTTAAAGCTTCCGTCATTCACGCATATACCCTTGCCCCGCATAAGGTAAGAGATGGTATTTTATCGTTCGTTGTACCTTCTGGATGACCTTATTAGAAAACCTCTGTAACACCCCACGTCCGTTAATGTCACTCACTAAGGAAATGCATTAACTTTCATGGAGCGTTATAAGAGTATAGAACAGAACATCACAAGACAGATATATAAAATGGTACTTAAAAATTCAAAATTTATTCATTGCAGCGGGAAAGCAAAACATGTTTGGTTACAACATCAAAACCACATACTAAAGCCAAGTACACAAATATCCATCTTGAACAAGATTATTATCAGAGTACATGAAAGCAAAACCATAATCCCACTCCAAATAGACATAATGAAAAAGAGATAAAGCTGAGCATTACTGTAACGTCCCGCATTTCTATCGGTTTGAATTTGAATATTTAAATCAGTTTAAATATTGAATTCGTAATATAAGTGGATTTATATATTAATTAAACGAAGTTGAACGTATAAAAATATATTAAATATAATCGAACCCGTAATATCGCGGCAGTTCGTTATTTAACGTTTTGAACTTTAAACGACCATACAGAACACGTTATAAATCGGATTTACTCGAAATAAGAAACGTTCGAATTCATTGAACTGTATTTCTCTAATGGCAGTGGAAAACCAAGATTTCGTATTACAGATTGTGAGTTATGTCCAAATCAAATATTCAAATAGTCGCTGTAGAATCGTATATCGACCGTAACGGTTTATTTGATATAACTAGATATCGTTTTCAAATTTTGACATGGTTCTTTTGAGACATAGCGATAATTTAATTTTTAGAATTTTACTGTAATTTTTAAATAATTAAATAAGCAACTTTTTATTTGGAATATTTTGCACCCTGTATCGGTATTTTGGGATTTCACAATATAAGTCAACCTACCGATATTATTATATTTTTGAGATCGTGCCACCTCACTGGACACGACCGTACTCTTATTTCTGTCCGTAGCAGTTCGAACATGAACGAAAACCTTGTGTACCGCAATACACTAAAATTGGACACACGCTGAGTATCCTATTGAATCCTTGTACAATTCTATAATACCCTTAAAACATTATAGTTTGTTTATAAGAAACCTAACCATATAGCATAGGCGTCTAGTGAGAGTAATCCAAATCTTTGATAATCTTTGCTATATCATAGTCTAATCTTCTCAAAATCCTAGCAATCAATCTCGACAAAGGAACCTCTCGAAATGAATTATTAAATCAAAACTGCAACTCTAAAACTAATGGCACAGCTATCACACATCTCTATGAACGTCTCCTCGCTAGAAGTGACAGACCAATACTATTGGACACCGAACCAATCAAAATGCCTACACCAGAAACACACTACATCCTTGCCTCCATGCTGCTTAGTCACGCAAGTTCAAATATACATTAAATACTCACACTATTTGACTTTGCAGTTCCTTGGTTAACACGTATAAATAGTGCACACTTGAATTGTTAAATCAATGTTTTCTTTTGCGGTATGATAGTAGACCAGTTAGTGAATCCCCTAGTATATTAGGACGCTAGGAAGTAAAATATATATTATCATTACATGGTAGCCAAGTATCGTACAGTAAACGTCACCACAAATATATCACGCAGGCCTCTCCTCTATGTTTGCACATGCCTAACTCTGAATCCATGCTTCTAAAGAAATGACAGTTTCCGACCTTCACCGAATAAGCTTCTGAAAAGGATTAAAACCATGAACATGCCTACCTCTTTCATGTTTCAGCTACCCCAATAGCTCCTATCGCAGACACCTATGCTTTCATAATCAAACAGCCGACCCAATGTATTTTCAAATCCTACAGAAATAACTACAGATATAGGATTAAGAGGTGTACGTCCTCTATACAGCCTATTACTTGACAATAAAGGATACTTGGGCATCAAACTTCCACACTATATAAATACACTATTTTCCTCGTTCATTTGGTCTGTTTTGAAAACCCATAACCGACCGAAAGCTTAAAGGGAAATGGCTTCTAAGAAAATCAAAACCAAATTTCCATACCACACTTAGAAGATCGAAACTTACATTTATGAAATCCTGAAACCATCAACTACCTCTTTATGGCCTTTTCTTTCAACACCGTCTTTGTTCACGGAAAAAGGAAAGAAACATACGTGACTCATGTTTGAGGAAGAAATTGTTTGGTTGAGTGAAGCCACAGCAGTAGTGTTGCTCGCGCAAAGGGTTAGTGGCAGGCATGTAGGTCAGCGAGAGATGAGCTCGATGGTGAAAGGCTGAACCCTGCAAGTGACGTAAAGGGGAAGGATGGGAAGTCGGGATGTTTGCATTGCTTGGAGGAGATGGGACCGTCCTTTTCGAAAACAGTTCATGGAGGTGGGAAGGCTTGCGGTGGGGGTGGGGAAGCTAAAGTTGCGATGGGCGTTTGAGGTGTGGGGTACTGTGAACAATGAAGAGGTGGGAAACGTGACGGAGGGGGAGGAAGGCAGTTTCTGTTGTTTTGCGTGAATTCATACTGGAAGGGGCCAGCATGGGTCTTCGTTTCATGGAAGTATGAAGTAGGGGAGTACCATACTGGGAGCAGCGTTTGTTTAGAAAGGAAAGAAGGGTAAACGGGAACTGGCGGTTATGTTTATTTGTGGTGGAAGTAGTAGAGGGAGACAATATAATAAAGTATGGAACCGAGAGAAGGGTGCTATTGAAACTAGTCGGTGGGTTTAAAGAAGGCATTGGGTCAGTTTCGCGAATGATCTGATTCGTTGAAATCATATGGACGAAGGCTATAAGGTGAAGCGGAGCTGGAACCATTTGGACATCGTCAAAAATTACGGTTGATTAGAACGTCTGATCGGAGCAATCAACGCAAAATCGTATTTAACGGTTAACGCGCCAAGGTGAGTAAATTCACGAACTCTGTTTTATTTAAAATATTTTAATTATATTTTAAATAATGGTTGAATGCTGTGTGATGGTTGTTTAGGCAGATTATGGATAAATTGGTTGAATATTATATATCGTTGCATATGTACACATCACCGGTTGGATACTAATCCCATCGATTATAATATTCCCTAGTATGGGATCAGTGTTAATTGTTTGACTAACATATGTGGATGCAGAAACCGGTTGGAGGAATTCAACCGGATTCCTAAATATGTATATGTACTGTTTGTACACTGTTTGAACCGTGTTGAATGGAAATTCAACGTTATGTTGATTTGGTAAATAAACGATATCAACGACAGTCAACCGTAAACCCATTTTGTTAAGAAGTTGGTTGACCGTCAGAGAAATCAACGAAGTTAATTATAAAAATTATATTTTTATAATTGAAGCGATGTTTAAATTATAATAGAAATTCTATTATAAACTGGTATTAAGTTTGTATTGAGATGTTTTATTGAATTGGGTATAATAATACGAATAAGAAGTAAATTACCAAAAAGACAAAGGACACGATCGATTTTTGATAAGAGAAGTTTAAGAGAAATGTTTAAGGAGGATGGAGTGAAGAGTTAATGACCAATGTAAATAATTTTAAACACCCGATTTTTCAAATAAGGATATGGCATATTTAAAATATGTCAATATTTTTGTAACGGAAAGATATGTCAATATTTTTGTAACGGAAAGATATGTCAATATTTTTATAACGGAAAGATATGTCAAGATTTTTGTAACGGAAAGAGATGTCAAGATTTTTATAACGGAAAGGGATGTCAAGATTAGTATAAAGGAATATGACAGCATATTGCAAGTCTTAGAACTATAGCGATAAAGTAACGCTGTTGACTAGGCTTAAGCGTGACTGTTATGTCAAGATTAGTTATAAAGGGATATAGCAGCGTATAGCTAGTTTGAACTGTAACGATAAATGAAACGCTGTTAACCAAACTTAAGCGTGATGTTTATATACAGTAGCACTTCCTAGGGAAGGAAAACAGCTTGTTTTGAAATTCACTTATTCAAAAGTGATAAGTAATGACGTTTGTCCAAAGAAATATAAGAACGAATGTTAAATAAAAAGTGCCTGTGATTTGTGTGATATTGGTTGTACATTGAATGGATGTTGTTTTTACTTCGATAGTTAAACAACCGACTATCGAAGTGTTTTGACCATCGTTGTCTATACGGGGAGACCGGTTGGATATACTATCTGAAACCACTCCGTATAGGCATAAGCGCTACAAATTATGCTGAAGAAAATTGAAGACGGAGGGAAGTGAAAGGGTCGTCCTGTTCAGAATGGTGCTTTCTGTTTGTCCAGACCCGGGACAACTTGTATGGATGAATGCCTGACAGCGTATTCTTAGAAGATCACCTAAGACGTTCTTTTCAAGATATTACGTCTGGTGGCGGAGAAATTCGTTTCTCGTGGCTTTTATACCCGTAATATTTTGGGAAGATCAACTAGTGATTTGACGTGTTTGACGATGTGGCATTCAAAGTGTATGGTGGCCAGATGTCCTAAAAGGTAAACGTAGCCTCTAGCTTCACAACCAGGAAATGACAAAAATCGGGCAGGCAGCATGGCTATGTGGGTCGCTCCCATTAGGGTGTATAATCACCTATCTAGAGAAATTCCTTTTGTTTCTAAATCTATCGATTCTGCCCATTCGGGAACGGTGGTTTGAGTCCAACCGTTGGTGATATACATTCGATACACTCAAGCGAAATGAGTGGTCGGTCATGTGTGGGCCGGGTTGCAAGATGTTCTTGTTGAACCCCGTGTATTTGCCTCTAGAGGTACACGAGCGGCAGGTGGTCCCATACCTTGTCATAGTTGGAATTCAATCTCCAATAAGCGCCCTGCGGTTTTTGATTGTATACTATATATGTGGAGCGTGAGATGCAAGCGTTCCACTAGATTGTTATTTACTTGTATTTAGACATTATTATAATATCAGAAAAGATATTGATTTTAAAAGTGTTTTGGGTTATAGTAAGGTAAAAACCGTCCATGTTTATGTGTGGGTTGGTCTTACTATTATCCTTTTGTTTCAAAAAGGATTTTCAAAGTTAAACCATATGGTTGGAATTTACTCACACCAGTCCCATGACTGACCCAGAGTTTATTTTGTTTGTTTTTCCCTAAACTCTTGGGTGCCCAAATTTGTACGGGCAGTCAAGTGTTTCAGGCTTTACAGATACACTTGGAGGAGCTTGAAGACGAAGT
Organism: Allium sativum; assembly: GCA_030737875.1. Taxonomy (NCBI): domain Eukaryota; kingdom Viridiplantae; phylum Streptophyta; class Magnoliopsida; order Asparagales; family Amaryllidaceae; genus Allium; species Allium sativum. The sequence goes on from CM060925.1 coordinate 22,357,373, forward strand.
TTCCACTATTGATTATTTAGAGATATTTCCGCTGCATCAAATGTTATGTTGTACTCTGATATGGTATGTATACACAAAACAGATTTGTATTTCAAAGTTATGTTATATAATATATTTTATTCGTTCCGCTGTGAGATTCGTGTTTACTCTGATTATGTTCAGCTGTGTTCTTCTTCTTCTCCTATTCTATTAGTTCTATCTTTTCTATCTCATCCTCTAACTTCTTTCTATTAATGGTCCGGTGTTTTCGATGTCTGAACAGTCGACGCTGGGTTTTGTGTCGATTTTCGGAGTCGAAAATCCCGGGTCGTTACAATTACTTTCAACACTTCCAAGCACTTCAAGAAGAAAGAGATCCAAGTCAAGCTTCACTAATCCCACCCTGAGGACCTGGGGGAAAATAAAGAAAAGAGGCGAAACAAAAAGGGTCAGCCATAAGTCTGGCGAGCCTAGTGACTTTAACAATATAATCAGTAAAGTAACATGATAAGAACATAAACTGGATATAAGAGATGACTGTAACATAAGCAGTTAGGACAAGGTAAACAAGGTAAGCAAGATAGAACATCGACTGCACCCCTAGCCACTATAAGATATGCTTTGCACCGTACCAACATACTAGTTACATACTAAAAGATGATCCCTCCCTACTAATCATAATAATGGTAGCTTCGTGTACTCCTAACTACTCTCGTTGGTGCCCACTTGCTCCTACCACCACTAGTTGTACCCACTACCCTCCCCATTCGATCGGCTCACTAACCTCGTAGGTACCTGTGCTGCTCCCACAATAGGGTGTATCACTCCCTAAGGAGGCAACCCCGATAATACTGAGTTGCACAGTTATAACTACATGATGCAACAACGTCTTACCTACCAGCCCAGATCCACGCACGCACATGACTCCGTTGGACTTGCACTGCCATCGCTAACTCTTTATTGACCTCTTACAATCAACCATAGTAAGCGTGTCCCTATCCTCAACCTAGTTCGAGCTCATATAGATACTAAAATGGGTTACTGGTTGAAAAGGGTCCACCCACTTGACACAAGCTTCCCTCCTAAGCTTGGTCCCCACTAGGAATTCAAACTTAACCCCTCCTTATCCCCATGTCTAATCACATGTCTCATCTTGGTTAAGTGCTTTTATTATATTTCGCATGCTACCCATGTTACCCACTTAACCCTTTATTATCCCATGTCCAATCACATGTCTTATCTTGGTTAAGTGTTCATTAATTCATTATAATTGCAATCTTGCAAGTCCTCCCACATTAGATTACCGTTTTACGGTTGCTGGATTTGTCGGGCGGTTCCGGGGAGGCTTATACCGCAATCTGAATCTAATCTCGTGTCTTTGCATTATTATGCATCTAATTTCTGCCTTTGACCTCTCATATTAGATATCGTTTTGTGGTTTCTGGATATGTCAGGCGGTTCCGGGCAGGCTTATACCGCAATCTGAATCTAACATCGTGTCCTAGGCGTTCATATTCACTTTCTTGATTCAAATCCCAATTTCAAATCTTGGATTATAATATATTACAATTACCCATAATTTCCAATCTAAATTAAGTTTATAATTTTAATCCAAATTATGCCTATAATCTCATGTGTACAAGTTATGCTATGCCCAAACCAATTTCCATAGCCATCAACAATTTATGCAAAATCTCATTTTATTACATATTTCCCAAACTTTTCCCAATCATTCCAACGTTATTCATATATAAACCTCAACGCAATATGCTTAGGCTCGAAGTTAGCCTAATATCAAAAAGGAAAAAGGAAAAGAAGAAGGGGAGAGAATCAAAACATCCAAACTGGCATAAACATATAAATGGGCATGTGAAATGAATAACGACAATGTAGATCAGATAGGCATATGATAATAGCAATTAGGTATGAATCTAAAGGATAACAAATTACAGAACTTGATATGATTCATCTTATTTACAGGCATATACATCAGATCCAATTTACAATCCTATCACAATTACTTTTTAATTTAATTATATGTGAAAGTAACATAGACTCACAGCGATAGGATTCTTAGAAAAGAGAATTAGGTGTTGTTGTAGCAATTTTGATCTTGAATAATCTCTACTTTGATTGTTTGTAGATCTGATCTTCTAATTTGACTTGATGGAGAAGAAAAGCTTGTTTTAATTTAGATTAGAGCAGCATGGAGGCGCCATGGATGATAACAATGAGATAGGGTTAGGTGTTTATTTATAGATGTATCGGGTGAATTAGGACCTTTAGATTATATTAGAAACCATCTGAACCATCCAGACCAGAAAAGCACGTCATCTAGCCAATCCCAGAAAGACACGTCATCATGGAACTCTACAGAATTCTGCAAATCTAGCTCGGCCTGGGCGCACTTCCCAGGTATGCCAGTGCAATTTTTTTCTAGTGCACTTCACAAGTGCGCCTGTTATCCTGGCCTGTTTCCTGATTGTTCTGCCCAACTTCCATCATCCATAACTCCTTCATACGTTATCCGTTTTACGCAAACTCGGACTCTATCTAAAGCAGAATTCCGAGACGAATGCAATGGCGTAACTTGTTTCACTTAATTGTTCTTTTGAAAATTAATTATTCTTTGATTATCTTCTTATGTCATGTTTTAAAATTACGGGTGTTACATTCCCCCCCTACTTAAAGGATTTAGCCCCGAAATCTCGAAGCTGAAAGGAATGTATGTCCTACCATCCTTCATCCATCAATCCCGGGCGTCCATTGTCCTTAAAAGATTTCTAATGCTTTCATGAACATATGCAAAGTTTGTGTATATGTCCTTATCCTAATGCAAATTCAGGCGGTCTACTGATTCAATTGATCTCCTTAATGCAAAACATGATAGTGCCATGCGTCCATTATGTATGCAAAAGAATCCTAATGATACATATCATTTCTATATGAGAGAACAACCATTCATCCAAATGCAACATCCATATGATAACACATTCAATATATATCCATTAATATAAATATGCACTCTCACCTATATGCAATGAAAGTAATTGAGCCAATCTAGCGCCTAATGTGTGTGTAAATGCATCCACGAGCACCCACTAGCAAATACTTACATCCGCTTGCATCCACCAAACATAAGATGTCTCAAACACATGTTTACAACCATAAGATTTTCTACCTAAAGATCGAAGATATAATCGAGAGGATACACTGAATGATAGAACTAGTATAAACAAAGCGGTAGAAAAAGGCGAAGTTAAGAACATACCCTCAAAAAGGAAAGGGTACGACGCACGTATCTTATCTTCCATTTCCCAAGTCGCGTCTCCTTGATCATCTCCCCATTACAATTTAACCAACTTGACCTCTCGTTTGCGTAATTTCTTGACCTCCGATCCAAGGATGCATGTAGGAACTCGTCTAACTGTGGCATCTCGCTCTACTTCCAATTCTCTAAGCATGCTTGGCTCTACTATTTCCGCAGTATCGTGTAAACACTTCCTCAAATGCGACACGTGAAATACGTCATGAACACCACTAAGCTTCTCAGGCAACTTCATTCTGTAGGCCATCTGTCCAATCCTTTCTGTAATGGGAATGGCCCTACGAAACTGGGTGCCAATTTCCCTACCGATCCAAAACGAACTGCATTCCTCAATGGTGATACTTTAATAAAAACTGTGTCTCCAACATCGAACTCAAGATCGGTTCGTCTTTTATCAGCGTATGACTTTTTCCGGTCTTGTGCCGTCTTCATGCGTCTTTGAATCAAGTCTATCTTCTCCGAAGTTTCTCTAACCATCTCGGGCCTAAGCAAAATCTTATCCGTAGATTCCCACCAACAAGTCAGTGATTGGCAAGGTCGTCCATATAGAGCTTCAAAAGGTGCCATGTCAATACTAGTCTGATAGCGGTTGTTGTAGGCGAACTCTACTAATGGAAGGTGTTCCTCCCATGTTCCTCCAAAGTCCAAGATGCATAATCTCAAAAGATCTTCTAGAATTTGATTCACTCTTTTTGTTTGGTCATCCGTCTGAGGGTGATAAGAGGTGCTCAAACACAATTGCGTTCCTACAGTCTTTTGCAAGCTCTTCCAAAACTCACTAGTGAAAATGGGATCTCGATCGCTTACAAAACTAAAGGTATGCCATGTAGACGAACTATCTCTCGGAGATAAACATATGCTAACCATGCTGCTGTTCTTTTACTCTTAGCTGGAATGAAATGGGCGCTCTTGGTAACTCTAATCTACTACTACCCAAATTCCCGTATTACCCTTCCTTGACCTCGGCAACCCATCGACGACATCCATGGAAACACTTTCCCATTTCCACTGTGGAACCTCTAAAGGGTGAAGCAAACCACCAGGCTTCTTTTGCTCAGCCTTGACTTGCTGGCACACTACGCATCTCGAAACAAACTTAGCCACATCCTTCTTCATTCCGGCCCAAAATAAAACTTGCTTCATGTCCCTATACATCTTGTTACCACCGGGATGTATGGTTATCTTAGAACGATGTGCTTCTTCAAGTATTGTCTTTCTCAAACTCTTGTCTCATGATACGCAAAGTCTCCATCCCTACGCAATCAACCTTTGTCATCTATAATATACCTACTAAGATGGTTCAAAGACTCCCTTCTCATGAGCTTGTCTACTATCTCTATCAACCGTGGGTCATCTCGTTGTGCAGCACCTATCTATAACGGCCGAGAAAATTCGATACTTGAATTTTCAACAGTAATACGAAATCCTGTATTACTCGTCAAACAAAACCAAGTATTGAACTCCTGACTGTTAATAGAAAGAAATTAGAGGATGAGATAGGAAAGATAGAACTAATAGAATAGAAGGATAAGAAGAACATCACATCAGAATCTCACAGCGGAATTTCACAAATATATAATATATTACATATCAGAGTTTGTTACATCAGAGTACAACATCAGACGTGATACTGGCCCATTACATAAACTGGATATATAGATATAACTTCTAAACCGGTTCTTGAACTCCTACTCCACGATATTTCAAAGGATTCCATTTGCTACCTGGATCACTTGTCTATCCATAACAAGTGTTATGAGTACCCAAGAGTTTAGGAAAAACACAGAAAATAAACTCTGGGTCAGTAGGGGGATTGGTGTGAGTAAACACAGATAAAAGATGTAAACAAGGAATAAGGATTTAGGTTTTCATGTTGGTAGGTTCATTTACTTTAGATATCATAGATCAATCCATGTCTAATATCTGGATAATGATCTAAGTATTTTATATCGAGATGTTTGATATTATAATAGTTTTTATCAAATAAATAACCATCTAGTGAAACGCTTGCATCTTACGTTCACATATATAGTATAAAATCAAAAGTCACAGAGCGCTTATTGGAGATTGGATTCCAACAGACAAGGTATGGGAGCACCTACCGATCAGTGTACTCTAGAGGGTATACACTGCAGGTTCAACAAGAACGTCTTGCAACCCGGCCACACATGACCATCCACTCATTTAGCTTGAGTGTGACGAATATATTATCACCCCCACGGTTGGGTGCGACCCACCGTTTCCGAAAGCTGCAGCAGCGAAATATAGATTAAGAAGACAAATAGGAATTTCTCTAGATGGTGATAATACACCCTGCTTGGGAATGACCCAACTAGCCATGCTGCCTAGCCCAACTTTTGTTATTTCCTGGTTGTGAAGCTTTGAGGCTACGTTATCTTCTAGAACACCGGTTCACCATTCATTTTGAATGCCACATCGTCAAATCCATCAGAAATCACTAATTGATTTCCACAAAAATAATCGGGCTGCTAAATGTTTAAGAGAAAGTGTTTTCTCGCCACCACAGAATACGTTTGAGGAAATCAACGTACATGACTCCTTTGAAAATACCCTGTCAGACATCTGTCCATACAAGTTGTCCTGGGACTGGACAAACCGAAGGCACTATTCTGTAAAACAAAATAGCCCTTGCATATCTCCGTCTTCAATTATCTGCAGTATCTCTGACAACCGACGTATAAATCAAATCGAAGTGGAATATTAATTCCGGACTCTTCGAAATGATTATCGTAATGTCTTTTTCTTGTAGTCGATACTTAAAGAACTGATTTCAATATTTAATCTCAACACTTTCCTTATTTCAGAGGAAATAGTTGTCAACTTAGATGATTGAATTAATTACACTTCACGGTTCAACAGAAATGAACTTCTCTGATAATTAATAGTAAATGTCAATTATAATTTAACAAATTCATCCCATATACTTTCTTAAATTATAAGTTTGATCAAATATATTTTTATCTTAAAAATCCAAATATTTGACCGCCTGATATAACTGAACAATTATAGCATGTGCTTTGCACACGGTAGTCTCCACTGTAATGTTCGTTTATTTACTTCGATGGTTATTTGCAATTTACAATGTTGTAAATTATCGTTTATTTCTAAATAACATTAATAATCTGAATTATATATAAATTCTTTATTTTTATAATTTATTTTCTCTTTTTTTGATTTGATTTTAAACGCGTCGAATCTCCTAAAAGTCTAGTTGCTAAGACTCCTCTTCCTTCTTCTATTCTTCCTTCAAAGATCCAAGAAAAATCTTTCTTTATATTATTTATTTTTATATTCATTTTTATTTTATTTTTCTCTTTTTTATTTAAACTTGTTTTTCAATAAAAATCTCGGCCCAAACTTCTTTTCTATAATTTCTTTGTTTATTTCTCACCTATCCTTCCTTCTTGATCTAATCTCAGTTTACATCAATGGTGATGTACAAACATGTCTACCATTATATATTCCTTTCAGCTCCATATACCGAAGTATATATATATATATATATATATATCAGATTTTAGCAAACGCTAGACAACATATTTTTTTGATTTACTATGTTCCAGTGATGAAAAGAAAATGCCAAGCCCATTGGTTAACTCGCATCTATTCTTTGTTTGTTCCTTAAATTCTAAGAAAACAGTTTGCCAAACCCAATTCCCTCTTATTCATCTTCTGCTGTTCACTTACTGTTTTTCCCCTTCTTGAACCCCTTCTTCTTCTTTTGTTGATGCTTCTTCTTCCCTTATTCTAACAATCTGCAACAACTCTTCTTTGATTCAATTTTTATTTTGTTTTGTTTTTGATTCCTTGTTTTTAATCATTTTTGAATACTCACGAACCTCTCTGGCTCCTTCTTCTTCCCAAAGCTTACTGAAGCTTTCACAATGCACAAGGACACGTTGTGCACGTGCACACACTCTCAGCCCAACGGGAAACTGCCGCAACCCCCCAGATCAGTTGCGCCACCATCCCAGATCACCATCGACTCCTCCTCCAAGCGCTAGAGCCCATTCTCTTCAAAAACACCATTTCAATTTCTTACTGCCGAAACAGTACAAATGCAGATCATCCAAAACTTGCCTTTCCCAACTACCTCCGACCACCGGAAGTCCCTACGCCACCTCCGATCAACTCCCCTACCTCACGCGCTCCTCTACACCGGTTTGCAGCAAACTCGATCATCCACTTACCCCATACGAACGATCTAAAAACTGTATACCCAAAACAGACCAAAAACCCTACATATTCTTAGTTTGCTCAATTCCTTCAATAGAAAAATTATCTAGTATTTTTCCCTTGATCTCCAACCACCCACGCCCCTCTGGTCCTAACGCCGTCGGATTCCGTTCATTGGTTCGCCGGAATTTGCTCCTAATCTATTTTCCGATCAACTTCCAATTTCTCAGCCATCACTTAATTAAAAATCATGAAATAAGTACTAAAATTCACTATTTGTACATACGATTCCACTCGTATGCCTGAAATTCAAACGTATGCTAGTCGAGATTCCAAGACTTAAACTTGGTTACTAGAAAGTGGGTATATCTCTGGGTAAACATAAATCTATGATCTGGACTACTATTGACTACTTACTATGGATCTATATATATATATATATATATTGCCAGCTTTTTCAATCTAGACAGGAGAACTTAATTGAATTTAAACTATAAATTTTATATAACAGACATGGTATTGGCTCCTGTTTATATGTAAATACAGAAACTGTTTTCATGTTCATCATAAGGTGTTATCAGTATACTAGTGTTTTAGATATCATACCAAAACATATATGCGCACTAACCACTTGTTTACATTCAACTGCAGTAAAAATAAATATTCAATAGAAAATGAGTTTACTCACCAGTGTCAGCTTTCCACTCTCTGTTCTCTCTGAACTGCTTGCTATTTCTCTGCTATATTAATTTTCTCATGCTTTGATTGTTTGTGTGTGAGAAGTGAGGGGTTTAAAGGTTGTATTTATAAGCAACATTAAATATTAAAAGATTTGCTACTTGCCTATAGGCTTCTTTCACCATACTGCTTATGTTATAGCCTTATTAGCCTCTATGGTTTTACCATACCCTATTGTTTTAGGACACTACAACACATACAACTACAGATTTTCCTGTTTCCAGTGTTGATTTGTTTTAATTATTTAAACAATATATTTCCCTATATTCTTGTATTACCTTTGCTTCTAGAAATTTGTTTACTATTCTGCGGCAAGGATACAAGATTTTCTTGGATTGTGTACATATATAAAACCTGATTTTCCTATGTTTGATTAAAAACTAGATGTGTTATCCTAAGTTAGTAGCTAGAACTACCATGCTTTTGGGGATTTGTTTGTGTTATTAAAATCACTCTATATGTTACATCCTGTCAATAGGTTTTGACTCTTGCTGCTTGTTGTTTATATGCAACAATACTCCTTATTTCTATATGGCAATTCATCATACGACTTGTGTTCAAGGTATTGACTTGTTTTCATATATTTTCTACACTGTTTCCTTTGCTGGTTTCTAAATCCATAACCTATCTATAATCACTAAATGCCATTTAACATCCATCATGTTGTAAGTGTACGTTTTCTAGTGTAGGATCTTGATTCTAAAAGATTACATAAATTTCTAAAATATCAAATTCAAATAAAAAGGATATCTACTTATTATATGTATAATATATTTTTCCTATATACATTATGTTATAAATAAATGTATATAAATCTAGTGTAGGATTTTATTATGGTTTTTATGTTAAAATACAACTCCAATCAAACGCATATTCCTATATACAATCTTATATATATATATATATATATATATATACTTACACAAATTCAAGTTTGCTTATCAATCCAAATTTTATTATAATTATCTAATTTATATTCCATTGTTTATTCATTAATATAAATTTATTCCACTTTATTTATAATAATCATTGTTTTACAAAGTCGTTTCAAAAACCGGGACATTACAGTCCATCCCCCTTAAAAGAATTTCGTCCCCGAAATTAAAGAGTGACGAACAGGTTTCTGGCTAAAATCAAATTCTTATATGTCCGCACCTTCCAAATAGACTCCTAAAAAATTTGATATCCTTATTTCCAAAATCCCAACTTCTGATTTTATCTCCAAATCAGTTCAGTTAACCTAGATAAGTCCATTACTCAAGTTTGGTCTTTATTACCCGGAGAAACCCAATTTTATTCAATGGATATTATCTAAATTTAACTCATCGTTATTTAACTTATATCGAGGCTGACCCTAATTTATTTAACTCCTTCTAATTATGACTTGGATTTTTATTGTCCACTCCTTCAATTGATTAGAAGGTATAACAGTAACCTAAGTCGATAGCTAGGGTTGGCTTATACTAAGTCTATACATTATAATTTATAATATAATTTATATTTTCAAATATGCTCTCTCAATATTCACTCAGAGCCAAGGTACTCGGTTAACCTTATCCTCTGATACCAACTGTAACGGCCGGAAAAATTCGATACTTGAATTTTCAACAGTAATACGAAATCCTGTATTACTCGTCAAACAAAACCAAGTATTGAACTCCTGACTGTTAATAGAAAGAAATTAGAGGATGAGATAGGAAAGATAGAACTAATAGAATAGAAGGATAAGAAGAACATCACATCAGAATCTCACAATGGAATTTCACAAATATATAATATATTACATATCAGAGTTTGTTACATCAGAGTACAACATCAGACGTGATACTGGCCCATTACATAAACTGGATATATAGATATAACTTCTAAACTGGTTCTTGAACTCCTACTCCACGATACTTCAAAGGATTCCATTTGCTACATGGATCACTTGTCTACCCATAACAAGTGTTATGAGTACCCAAGAGTTTAGGAAAAACACAGAAAATAAACTCTGGGTCAGTCGGGGGACTGGTGTGAGTAAACACAGATAAAAGATGTAAACGAGGAATAAGGATTTAGGTTTTCATGTAGGCAGGTTCATTTACTTTAGAAATCATAGATCAATCCATGTCTAATATCTGGATAATGATCTAAGTATTTTATATCAAGATGTTTGATATTATAATAGTTTTTATCAAATAAATAACCATCTAGTGAAACGCTTGCATCTCACGTTCACATATATAGTATAAAATCAAAAGTCGTAGAGCGCTTATTGGAGATTGGATTCCAAAAGATAAGGTATGGGAGCACCTACCGATCAGTGTACTCTAGAGGGTATACACTGCAGGTTCAATAAGAACATCTTGCAACCCGGCCACACATGACCGTCCACTCATTTAGCTTGAGTGTGACGAATATATTATCACCCCCACGGTTGGGAGCGACCCACCGTTTCCGAAAGCTGCAGCAGCGAAATATAGATTAAGAAGGCAAATAGGAATTTCTCTAGATGGTGATAATACACCCTGCTTGGGAATGACCCAACTAGCCATGCTGCCTAGCCCAACTTTTGTTATTTCCTGGTTGTGAGGCTTTGAGGCTACGTTATCCTCTAGAACACCGGTTCATTATTCACTTTGAATGCCACATCGTCAAATCCATCGGAAATCACTAATTGATTTCCACAAAAATAATCGGGCTTTTAAATGTTTAAGAGAAAGTGTTTTCTCGCCACCACAAAATACGTTTGAGGAAATCTACGTACATGACTCCTTTGAAAATACCATGTCAGACATCCGTCCATACAAGTTGTCCTGGGACTGGACAAACCGAAGGCACTATTCGGTAAAACAAAATAGCCCTTGCATATCTCCGTCTTCAATTATTTGCAGTATCTCTGACAACCGACGTATAAATCAAATCGAAGTGGAATATTAATTCCGTACTCTTCGAAATGATTATCGTAATGTCTTTTTCGTGTAGTCGATACTTAAAGAACTAATTCCAATATTTAATCTCAACACTTTCCTTATTTCAGAGGAAATAGTTGTCAACTTAGATGATTGAATTAATTACACTTCACGGTTCAACAGAAATAAACTTCTCTGATAATTAATAGTAAATGTCAATTATAATTTAATCAATTCATCCCATATACTTTCTTAAATTATAAGTTTGATCAAATATATTTTTATCTTAAAAATCCAGATATTTGAGCGCCTGATATAACTGAACAATTATAGCACGTGCTTTGCACATGGTAGTCTCCACTCTAATGTTCGTTTATTTACTTCGATGGTTATTTGCAATTTACAATGTTGTAAATTATCGTTTATTTCTAAATAACATTAATAATCTGAATTATATATAAATTCTTTATTTTTATAATTTATTTTCTCTTTTTTTGATTTGATTTTAAACGCGTCGAATCTCCTAAAAGTCTAGTTGCTACGACTCCTCTTCCTTCTTCTATTCTTCCTTCAAAGATCCAAGAAAAATCTTTCTTTATATTATTTATTTTTATATTCATTTTTATTTTATTTTTCTCATTTTTATTTAAACTTGTTTTTCAATAAAAATCTCGGCCCAAACTTCTTTTCTATAATTTCTTTGTTTATTTCTCACCTATCCTTCCTTCTTGATCTAATCTCAGTTTACATCAATGGTGATGTACAAACATGTCTACCATTATATATTCCTTTCAGCTCCATATACCGAAGTATATATATATATATATATATATCAGATTTTAGCAAACGCTAGACAACATATTTTTTTGATTTACTATGTTCCAGTGATGAAAAGAAAATGCCAAGCCCATTGGTTAACTCGCATCTATTCTTTGTTTGTTCCTTAAATTCTAAGAAAACAGTTTGCCAAACCCAATTCCCTCTTATTCATCTTCTGCTGTTCACTTACTGTTTTTCCCCTTCTTGAACCCCTTCTTCTTCTTTTGTTGATGCTTCTTCTTCCCTTATTCTAACAATCTGCAACAACTCTTCTTTGATTCAATTTTTATTTTGTTTTGTTTTTGATTCCTTGTTTTTAATCATTTTTGAATACTCACGAACCTCTCTGGCTCCTTCTTCTTCCCAAAGCTTACTGAAGCTTTCACAATGCACAAGGACACGTTGTGCACGTGCACACACTCTCAGCCCAACGGGAAACTGCCGCAACCCCCCAGATCAGTTGCGCCACCATCCCAGATCACCATCGACTCCTCCTCCAAGCGCTAGAGCCCCTTCTCTTCAAAAACACCATTTCAATATCTTACTGCCGAAACAGTACAAATGCAGATCATCCAAAACTTGCCTTTCCCAACTACCTTCGACCACCGGAAGTCCCTACGCCACCTCCGATCAACTCCCCTACCTCATGCGCTCCTCCACACCGGTTTGCAGCAAACTCGATCATCCACTTACCCCACACGAACGATCTAAAAACTGTATACCCAAAACAGACCAAAAACCCTACATCTGCTTCGTTTGCTCAATTCCTTCAATAGAAAAATTATCTAGTATTTTTCCCTTGATCTCCAACCACCCACGCCCCTCTGGTCCTAACGCCATCGGATTCCGTTCATTGGTTCGCCGGAATTTGCCCCTAATCTATTTTCCGATCAACTTCCAATTTCTCAGCCATCACTTAATTAAAAATCATGAAATAAGTACTAAAATTCACTATTTGTACATACGATTCCACTCGTATGCCTGAAATTCAAACGTATGCTAGTCGAGATTCCAAGACTTAAACTTGGTTACTAGAAAGTGGGTATATCTCTGGGTATACATAAATCTATGATCTGGACTACTATTGACTAATTACTATGGATCTATATATATATACTGCCAGCTTTTTCAATCTAGACAGGAGAACTTAATTGAATTTAAACTATAAATTTTATATAACAGACATGGTATTGGCTCCTGTTTATATGTAAATACAGAAACTGTTTTCATGTTCATCATAAGGTGTTATCAGTATACCAGTGTTTTAAATATCATACCAAAACATATATGCGAACTAACCACTTGTTTACATTCAACTTCAGTAAAAATAAAGATTCAATAGAAAATGAGTTTACTCACCAATGTCAGCTTTCCACTCTCTGTTCTCTCTGAACTGCTTGCTATTTCTCTGCTATATTAATTTTCTCATGCTTTGATTATTTGTGTGTGAGAAGTTAGGGTCTTAAAGTTTGTATTTATAAGCAACAATAAATATTAAAAGATTTGCTACTTGCCTGTAGGCTTCTTTCACCATACTGCTTATGTTATAGCCTTATTAGCCTCTATGGTTTTACCATACCCTATTGTTTTAGGACACTACAACACATACAACTACAGATTTGCCTGTTTCCAGTGTTGATTTGTTTTAATTATTTAAACAAGATATTTCCCTATATTCTTGTCTTACCTTTGCTTCTAGAAATTTGTTTACTATTCTGCGGCAAGGATACAAGATTTTCTTGGATTGTGTACATATATAAAACCTGATTTTCCTATGTTTGATTAAAAACTAGATGTGCTATCCTAAGTTAGTAGCTAGAACTACCATTCTTTTGGGGATTTGTTTGTGTTATTAAAATCACTCTATATGTTACATCCTGTCAATAGGTTTTGACTCTTGCTGCTTGTTGTTTATATGCAACAATACTCCTTATTTCTATATGGCAATTCATCATACGACTTGTGTTCAAGGTATTGACTTGTTTTCATACATTTTCTACACTGTTTCCTTTGCTGGTTTCTAAATCCATAACCTATCTATAATCACTAAATGCCATTTAACATCCATCATGTTGTAAGTGTACGTTTTCTAGTGTAGGATCTTGATTCTAAAAGATTACATAAATTTCTAAAATATCAAATTCAAATAAAAAAGGATATCTACTTATTATATGTATAATATATTTTTCCTATATACATTATGTTATAAATAAACGTATATAAATCTAGTGTAGGATTTTATTATGGTTTTTATGTTAAAACACAACTTCAGTCAAACGCATATTCCTATATACATTCTTATATATATATATATATATATATATATATATATATATATATAAATATATATATATAGACACACACTTACACAAATTCAAGTTTTCTTATCAATCCAAATTTTATTATAATTATCTAATTTATATTCCATTGTTTATTCATTAATATAAATTTATTCCACTTTATTTATAATAATCATTGTTTTACAAAGTCGTTTCAAAAACCAGGACATTACACTATCTGTCCCAAAAGCGTAGGTCGCACCTCTAATGATGCCAACAAACCGAGTACATAATCGATAGAGGGTCTAAAGTCAAAGGTAGAGATATACTCTAAACTCTACCACTCGACAAATAAAGGACTCAAAGTTAACTTCTTTCTACTCAAGGCGTCAGCTACAACGTCACCCTTGACAGGGGTCTCAAAATCGTAGGATGCTAAAAACTCCATCTACCTCTGTTGCCTTAAGTTTAGATCTTTTTGAGAGAACAGGTATTTTAGTGACTTATGGTCTGTATACAACTCAAACTTCTCACTAAGCAAGTAATGGCGCCAAGACTTAAGCGCAAAAACTATGGCAGCTAATTCTAAGTCGTGGGTAGGGTAATTCTTCTCATGGACCTTCAACTGCCTTCCACCATAACATATCACCCTTCCCTCTTGCATCAAAACTGAGCCAAGCCCTGTCCCGCAAGCATCGGTATACACTGTGAACGGTTTACTCCCATCTGACAAAACTAAAACTGGAGTTGTCGTCAATGCCCTCTTCAATTGTTGAAAAGCATCGTCACAGTCAACGTCCCAAGAAAAGGTCAAATTCTATTTTGTTAACCGAGTAAGTGGGGTTGATATCTTAGCAAAGTCCTTGATGAACTTTCTATAATAGCCCGCCAAACCAAGAAAGCTTCTTACTTCCGTTGCATTCTTAGGAATCTTCCAATCTTGGATTGCTACCACCTTCGCGGGATCCACTACTATCCCTTTCTTAGAGACCACGTGCCCTAAGAACCTCACTTCCTTCCTCCAAAAATGGCATTTGGAGAATTTAGCTTTGAGTTGATGTGCTCGAAGGGTCTCTAAGACTTCCTTAAGATGTAAGGCATGCTCTTCCTCACTTCTAGAGAAAATCAGAATATCGTCCACAAAGGCTACCATGAACTTGTTTAGAAACTCCCTAAACACACTTGTCAAGTCCACGAAATATGCGGGTGCATTCGTCAAACCAAAAGGCATGATGAGCCATTCAAAGAAACCATCTAGAGTTCTAAATGCAGTCTTATCTATGCTATCCTCAGCCACCCTTAGCTGATGAAATCATATAGCTAAATCCTACTGCGAGAAAATCGAAGCACCAACCAACTGATCGAACAAGTCATCTATCCTCGGTAATGGGTGTCTGTTCTTCTTCGTGAGCTTATTCAACTCCCTATAGTCCATGCACAATCTAAGCGAACCATCAGCGTTCGTAGCAAAAACAACTAGAGCACCACACTCCGAGATACTTCTTCTTATGAACCCTTGCTCAAGCAACTCTTTCACTTGTTTACTAAGCTCCCTCCTTTCTCTTGGAGCCATGTGGCGCACAGGCAATGCAACTGGCTTTGCATTGTCCACCAAGTATATACGGAAATCTATCTTGCGTTTTGGAGGTAAGCCCCTAACCTTCTCAAAGACATCTGCATACTCACGGACTACTCGAACAGATTGCAAATCATCAATAGATGTATCAAGAGATTCTAGGTAGCTAAGCATAACAGAACCCTTAGGGTCGCATGAGATATCGAGAGTATTTCTTAAACTAGTCAACAGTCTAACTACCCTCTTTTTACAGTCGAGAATGGCACCATACCTGGCTAGCCAATCCATTCCTTGAATCAACCCATAGCCCTTGAAACCAAGACATAAGCGTTGCATTCGAACTCAACGCCATACACCGATTTTCTCAAATCCCGACATAACATAGACAGATGAGCCGTACCCCCAATAGGATTTGAGACAACAATGGGATCCACTACTATAATAGTATCTAGGTGCAGAGACTCAACAACAGAAGCAGATATAAACGAATGTGAAGTGCCATAATCAAACAAAGTACGTGCAGGATGATCGAAAAGGAAAATCAAACTTTCAACATAAATATTTCTATCTCTCTCTTGCGTAGCTGCCATAAGAGCATGAACCTGCCCTCCAGAAGTAAATCATGTCCTCTGTCCTTGCCTCCTTGGGTAGTCTTTAATCATATGTCCTGCCTCACCACATTGGAAGCAACCAGTCCTTCTTCAAATCGCCAGGTATTCCACAATTGTGACACTTCTTTTCTCTGAGCCCTTGTTATCCTTAGTGCCCTTCTTTTGTTCTTGTTGTGCCTTCTTTGGATCCCCTTTCTTATCTGGTGCCTTATCTACATTAGCACCTTTCTCGTCTTCATGTATCAACGCCATATCAACAAGATTCTCGAAAGTAGCCCCTATAGGAATGTTTGACATAGCCAACCTGTGTAATCGTTCATTCAGACCCTTGGCAAATCTCAAAGCCTTCTTATGTGGTGTATTAGCTAATTCCACACCAAATCTTGCTAACTGGTCAAACTTGTTAACGTACTCCTTCACAGACAAACTCCCTTGTTTCAAAGCCAAGAACCTCTCCATGTTTAAACTCTCCTCCGCTTGTGAAAGAAATTTCAACTCGAAACTTTGTCTAAAATCCATCCACGTCTCCACTGCATGTCCTCCATTAGTTACTTCGCACCAAAAGGAAGCTTCATCCTTCATTAACCAAGCAGCTAGCTGAACCTTCCTTCCCTCGTCTATCTTAAAGATACCAAACAAATCCTCTACTTCCTTGAGCCAATTCCGAGCCTCAACAAAAGTCTCAGTCCCATAAAACGGTTTTCCTCCCATCGCACGGAAGTCTTTGCATATTTCAGAAAAAGCGTCTATATGGGGAAGAGGAGGAGCGGCTGCAGCTGGGGGAGGAGGAACATTTGCTGGGCCTGTGGCAGTAGCCCTAGCCCCCAGATACCTTCTGAACCAGCCTGGTATCTGTACGCCCTCGGGTATATCGTATTCCCAGACATGCTGAAAGTAAAAGGGAAGAGATTCAAAACAGAGAATCAAAAGAAAGATATATGGATTTTGGGGATTATGTGTTTCATAATAAACCTTTCTCTTGAAAATACCTTCTTTAAAACATGTTTTTGAAAATGGTTTTCAGAATCTTTTATCTGTTCTGGTAACCATCAGCTCTGATACCACATGTAACACCCCACGTCTGTTAATGTCACTCACTAAGGGAATGCATTAACTTTCATGGAGCATTATAAGAGTATAGAACAAAACATCACAAGACAGATATATAAAATGGTACTTAATAATTCAAAATTTATTCATTGCAGCGGAAAAGCAAAACATGTTTGGTTACAACATCAAAACCACATACTAAAGCCAAGTACACAAATATCCATCTTGAACAAGATTATTATTAGAGTACATGAAAGAAAAACCATAATCCCACTCTAAATAGCCATAATGAAAAAGAGATAAAATTGAGCATTACTTTCAGCACTTCCAAGCACTTCAAGAAGAAAGAGATCCAAGTCAAGCTTCACTAATCCCACCCTGAGGACCTAGGGGGAAAAGAAAGAAAAGAGGCAAAACAAAAAGGGTCAGACATAAGTTTGGCGAGCCTAGTGACTTTAACAATATAATCAGTAAAGTAACAGAATAAGAACATAAACTGGATATAAGAGATGACTGTAACATAAGCAGATAGGACAAGGTAAGCAAGATAGAACATCGACTGCGCTCCTAGCCACTATAAGATATGCTCTGCACTGTACCAACATACTAGTTACATACTAAAAGATGATCCCTCCCTACTAATCATAATAATGGTAGCTTTGTGTACTCCTAGCTACTCTCGTTGGTGCCCACTTGCTTCTACCACCACTAGTTGTACCCACTACCCTCCCCATTTGATCGGCTCCCTAACCTCGTAGATACCTGTGTTGGTCCCACAATAGGGTGCATCACTCCGTAAGGTGGCAACCCTGATACTACTGAATTGCACAGCTTATACCTACACGATGCAACAGCGTCTTACCTACCAGCCCGGACCCACGCACGCACATGACTCCGTTGGACTTGCACTGCCATCGCTAACTCTTTATTGACCTCTTACGATCAACCATAGTAAGCATGTCCCTGTCCTCAACCTAGTTCGAGCTTATATAGATACTAAAATGGGTTACTGGTTGAAAACGGTCCACCCACTTGACACAACTTCCCTCCTAAGCTTGGTCCCCACTAGGAATTCCCACTTAACCCCTCTTTATCCCCATGTCTAATCACATGTCTCATCTTGGTTAAGTGCTTTTGTTATGTTTCACATGCTACCCATGTTACCCACATAACCTTTTATTATCCCCATGTCCAATCACATGTCTTATCTTGGTTAAGTGTTCATTAATTTGTTATAACCATAATCTTGTAAGACCTCCCACATTAGATTACCGTTTTGCGGTTGCTGGATTTGCCGGGCGGTTCTGGGCATGCTTATACCGCAATCTGAATCTAACCTCGTGTCTTGCATTATTACGCATCTAATTTCTGCCTTTGACCTCTCACATTAGATACTGTATTGTGGTTGTTGGATATGCCGGGAGGTTCCGGGCAGGCTTGTACCGCAAACCGAATCTAACCTCGTGTCTTAGGCGTTCATTTTCACTTTCTTGATTCAAATCCCAATTTCAAATCTTGGAATATAATCTATTCCAATTACCCATAATTTTCAATCTAGATTATGTTTATAATTTTAATCCAAATTATGCCTATAATCTCATGTGCACAAGTTATGCCAATTTATGCCCGAACCAATTTCCATAGCCATCAACAATTTATGCCAAATCTCATTTTATTACATATTTCCCAAACTTTTCCCAATCATTCTAACGTTATTCGTACGTAAATCTCAATGCAATATGCGTAGGCTCGAAGTTAGCCTAATATCAAAAAGGAAAAGAAGAAGGGGAGAGAATCAAAACATCCAAACTGGCATAAACATATAAATGGGCATGTGAAATAAATAAAAAAAAAGTAGATCGGATAGGCATATGATAATAGCAATTGGATATGAATCTAAAGGATAACAAATTACAGAACTTGATATGATTCATCTTATTTACAGGCATATACATCAGATCCAATTTACAATCCTATCATAATTACTTTTTAATTTAATTATATGTGAAAGTAACATAGACTCACAGCAATAGGATTCTTAGAAAAGAGAATTAGGTGTTGTTGTAGCAATTCTGATCTTGAATAATCTCTACTTTGATTGTTTTTAGATCTAATCTTCTAATTTGACTTGATGGAGAAGAAAAGCTTGTTTTAATTTAGATTAGAGCAGAATGGAGGCACCATGGATGATAACAATGAGATTAGGGTTAGGTTTAGGTGTTTATTTATAGATGTATCAGGTGAAATAGCACCTTTAGATTAGATTAGAAACCATCTGAACTAGGGCTGTCAATGGGTCGTGTCGGGTCGGGTTCGTGTCGGGTCAAGTCGGGTTCGGGTCAATTATTAAACGGGTCGGGTCAACCCGTTTAATAAATGGGTCAGCTTTTGCCAATCCGAACCCAACCCATTTATAAACGGGTTGACTCGACCCGACCCGGGTAACTCGTTTATCTAATCGGGTCGGGTCGGGTCGGGTTGACCCATTTAACCCATTTATTGTATTTTCAGAAACCCTATAAGCAATTAAGCATGATGCATGTGCAATGCGCATGCATACTGCATATCACATACAAATATGAAATATATAATATATTATAAGATCAATGCATAAGCAGTAAGCATACATAGAAATATAGAATCCAATCATCCATACTCCAAAGTCCAAAATCCATCTAGATCCTGATCATCTCCAAATGCATCATACTAGTAAGTAGTAACTACTAACTACATAGCCACAGACTCAAAGTCTCAAATAACACTTACAGAAAATTAGAAACAACTAATAGTCTAATAGTTAACACTTAACAACTAATAGTGATACAAATTACATTGAAACACAAAACGAAACTGCAGGAAGTAGCAGCAGACCAGACTTGATGAAAGTGGTCCAGTCTCCATTCTAAGCAGGCAAGCAAGTGTGAACTCTAATGCATTTTGTTGGTAATCTGAAACTGAAAGGTATATTTCATGTAAATAAGTCAAATGAATAAAACATAACGTAATTATGAATCGTTAAATAGCATAGAATAACTGTAATATCTTAATGTGGTCCTAGAATAACTCAAATGCTTATTATGATTTATGAGACCTTGCAGTTCAAGCCCGGAGCTACTGTTGAGCTATTGCTAAGCAAAAGCTCAGTGCGGCAGCAACAACAACAATGTCGCTGTTACTGCTGCAGTGCGGAGCTGCTGGTTAGCAGCTGCTCGGCGCTACAGCGCTACTACTGCAAACCAGCAGTTCTGCGCTGCTGCAGGCTGCATCAGCGACGTTGCAGCGCCGAGCTGCAGCAGCAACAGCAACACTGCAACGTCGAGCAGCAGTAGCAGCTGGGCGCAGCAGCAGCAGCAATTCCTTGGTATGATTATGAATGTATGTATATGCTTGTGCTGAATATTGAGATTTAGTTGACAAAGTTTGAAGTTTGAGCTGTGTTTGTCCATTTCTGCATGTATGTATATGCTTCTGGCAATACATGCATGTGTATTTGTGTTAATTAGCACCAGTGACTAATGGACTGACACAATATTCACAAACAACTTTTCGTGCCTTATATTAGTCCTCATCAATGTCAATTTTGCAAGCAACCATCAACCAAATTGGCAGCAACACTTAATATGATAAAATCATCTACTTTGATCTTACAAAGGTGAAACTTAGAACAAGACCTTGGGATCATACAAACATTTAAATTGGCGGAATAACATTAGACAACACTGCCTCATGCACAATACCAAAGTCTATGTAACACAATACATATAGTAATTGAATTATGCATATATTCAAAACTTAGCTCCATGACAGATAAATTATTGGGAACTTTGGTGAAAATATCTTCTTTAAGTTTTAAAATACATAGTCGTCCCTTCTCAAAAATACGGTTTTTAACTTATTTTAAATTTTTAGGATATATGTAGACAACAAATATTTGCATTTTCCCCAAAGAAAAAAAGATCACACAAACATGCCACGGATGTTAATATTTATTTTTGAAAAAAAAATGAAAGTGAAAATATGAAAGTAATTTAAAGAGTTTCACACGTATCAAAACTAAAAAAAGGGTAAAACCAAATTTCCAGTTAGTACTTCTCTTACCAGGCTAATATTGATCGAACTCAAAGCTTCCAGTGGTGCTAGTCCCTGTGTAACGTAAGTCAAACAAACAAGTTCAGTGGGAAAACTAATTCTGCCACATGATTAAATTGCCACAAATCATACCAAGAAAATTATCTGTAAAGATTCAAGATTAATAGGCCAGTTAGCTAACTTAAAAAGTTTTAAGCAGACAAACTCACATTAATGTTATTAAACATACCGGTTAATTGAGTTGACGCTGATTGTTAGAAGAACACTCAGCGGTTTGAGAGTGGACGCCATCGATTTCTAGGTTGCTAATGTCCTCCATTAGTTCTTCAAGTTTAATAGGCAAAGTAGTAGCACCTGTCAAGTTACTATAATTTAAAAAAATCAAATTTTATATAATGGACAACAAAGTAAGAAATTCTACTTCCATCCCCAAATATCCAATCTCGTGTGCATACGATTGCTTCTACAACTTCGGGCTTAAGGGCACTCCGATATTGATCGAGAACTCGACCACCTACACTAAATGATGCTTCCGATGCAACAGTAGATATAGGAATGGACAACACATCACGAACCATAATAGACAATTCTGGAAATCTAAATTGATTTGCTTTCCAATATTCAAGAATATCCAATTTTGGTTCATCCAAGTACAATTCTAATTGAGTTTTTTGCGCTGAAAATGTAAATTCTTCACTCTCAAAATTGTCAAAATCCTACATATATATATGCAAGATATAGTAAATACTAAATTGTGTAATAGAAGAAAGATTTTTAAAGTTTAAATGCGTGGTTATATAAAGTTCGCCTTCAAAACATCCAAGCATTCTTTAGAAGCTAAGGTATCCCCTGCAGAAGATTGACTCTGACTACTAGAAGCATTGTCTGATTTTTTACCATACATTTGCATGTAAATATAAAAAAGAGAAAACAAAGTATCACGAACTTTACCCATTTCTACAGAACCACCACCATAAAGTCTCTTATACGATACCTAGGATCTATAATAACAACAATTGAGAGAATAAGACTACATGTCTTCCAATACTTCTCAAATTTTCCCGTCATACCATGCGCAATCCTACTCATAAAACAATCACCATCAACTAATGCTCTTTGCAAAGTTTCTTGGACAACAAATACATGAGGAAAATACAAATTTGCAGTAGGATATTTGGAGCTAGAAAAGATACAAGTCACATCATAGAAGACCTTTAAAAACTTGCAAATTTGTTCCACCTTAACCCATTCAGATTGAGAAATAGCATGTTTATAGTTGGAATCACTCAACTGTAAATGACGGAAAGCATGCTGATAATAAATAGCACTCTCAAGCATGAGAAACGTGGAATTCCATCTAGTAGGAACATCCTATCGTAAATCTTTCCTACACTCCAAAGAAATATGAGATATGCACTCTAAAAATTTTTGCTTCCTTGCTTGTGAACCTCTTACATATTTAATGCTCTCCCTAATTTTAGACACACATATATCAACTTCTTTTAACCCATCTTGCACTATAAGATTAAGAATATGAGCACAACATCTAATGTGAAAAAAATCACCATCCATCAACAAAGACTCCCTCAATAAAAATTACTCCTTTAACAAATTAGCAAATGCATCATTTGCACTAGCATTGTCTAAGGTAATGGAAAATATCTTTCTTTCAATTCTCCAATCAGTCAACAAATTATAAAAAAATTCGGACAAAGAAACTCCGGTATGTGGAGGAGGCATGAAACTAAAATTTAAAACTCTCTTTTGGAGGACCCAATTAGCATCAACAAAATGAGCAGTTATACAAATGTACCCATCGGTTGCTATAGAAGTCCATAAACCGAAAGTCAAACAAATTCTCCCTGGAAGTGAAACTAATGTGTGTCTAAGTTTCAAAATTTCCCTTTCATATATTTTAATTACATCAGCTCTAGCAGTATTTCTAGAAATCAACTTAATATCCGCATAGACATAAGAAAATAATTGTCTAATTCCAGCGTACTCAACAAATTGAAATGGTAGATCATGCGTCAATATTGACATTACCAACAATTCTCTAAATTTATCCGAATCAAATTTAGACGACCTTGTCATAAGAGGGCCCTCGGTTTGAATTAATAGTAATTGACCTAGATCCTGATTTTTATTACAAGATTTAATATGTCGTTTTAAGTTTCCATTGCCATAACTACTATCACATAAATAAGTAGTACCACATTTCATACACTTAGCTCTTTGTTTTCCGTCATCTTGCAGTGGAATAATTTCAAACTTAGCCCATACATCTGAAGTAAGCTTTCTACATCTCTTACGACAGTTTTTTCATCTTCTATTTCTATGTTTTCTGTTTCCACTTCTTCCATACTGATATCCTCAACTTGATCGCCACTAGGGGTAAAATCTTTTCTGCAAAACAAAAGCAAACAAAATAAAACTATCATATAAAAACAATTTAGCAATAATATTAACGATATCAATATTTGATATTAAAGGTTTTCTTTATGTTATAACTTCACACTAAAATTGATCAACAGTAATCATATACACATTGAATACAAACTTTATCACAAAAATTTGACATTACCTTTATAATTTTTTTTTAGCATTTACTATAGAAGTCACTATTTTCTCATGGTTATTCAATGTTCAAGAAGTGAAAATTATCCAATCCAGATATGAAGCAGGTTGATAGTATATAAATATAAAATAAAAATGTTATTGAAAATGTTTTTCTTTAACTACAAAAGCACACTAAGAATATTAAATCCAAACATTCACTCAGCCACTTTGTAAAACTCCATTCCTATGTAATCATAGTTATGATTCATACGGTGTTAACATTAAAAATTTCTATAATTATTATCCAAACATTCACTCTGACTCAGCCACTTTGTAAATCTCCATTCCTATGTAATCTCCATTCCTATTTCTATAATAGTTCAGCCAAATTTCAAATGTGTTAACATTAAAAATTAACAACTCATACGGTAACCCTCCTTAATTCCTATGTAATCTCCATTCCTATGTACCCTCCTCAATTCCTAAAGTGAAATAACGAACGAAAGTGGCGGCTGTGAAAGAGGTAAAACTTTTGTAATCCGTAAAAGAAAGTAACCGTAGAGGGCCTAGACCGTAAACTAAAGTTTAGTTACTAAACTGGGCTCGCTGCCTCGATGGGCTTTGTTTTTCAATTTTCATTGGACTAAAGTAATATTTTAAACTAAAGTAATAAAACAATGTTTTAATTTAAATAGGTTATGACGGGTCATAAACGGGATCGCGGGTCAACCCATAACCCACTTGTTTATTAAACGGGTCAGAGTGGGTTGACTCGAAATTGACCCGTTTATAAATAGGTCGGGTCGGGTTTTTATCGTGCGGGTTACGGGTCGTATACGAAATTGATGGCCCTAAGCTGAACCATCCAGACTAGAAAAACACGTCATCCAGCCAATCCCAGAAAGACACGTCATCATGGAACTCTCCAGAATTCTGTAGATCTTGCTCGACCTGGGCGCACTTCCCAGGTGCGCTAGTGCAATTTTTGTTCTGGTGCACTTCACAAGTGTGCCAGTTATCCTGGCTTGTTCCCTGATTGTTCTGCCCAACTTCCATCGTCCATAACTCCTTCATATGGTATCCGTTTTACGCAAATTCGGACTCTATCTCAAGCAGAATTCTGAGACGAACGCAATGGCGTAACACGTTTCACTTAATTCTTCTTTTAAAAATTAATTATTCTTTAATTATCTCTTATGTCATGTTTTAAAATTATGGGGTGTTACAACCTCCTTAGTCGCTTATTACTTCACTAGGATAGGTGGCCATATCTGACCTTTTTAATTTCTAGGTTTGGGTAGGCCCACAAACAACTACCATTTAAGACCCTTATACTAAAAAACCTATTCCTATGTGGACTCTTCAACCCTAGTCACTTAGCCTTTTAAGGCCCAGGAAGCAGACTAAACGCAAAGGTTATTAGTTCATACCCCATTTGCCTTTATCACCTTTTCCTTTTTGGGATAAAGTAGGTTATGTTATTAAGTTATTCCCGTTTAGTCCCTTTATACGGAAATACTATACTTATAACATTTATTTTCGTCATGGTTTATATGGTTAATAATATCTTACATTATTAACCTACTAAGCCCAACTATATTTTCTATTTCCATTATTATTAATAAGGAAGGTTATATTCCCTTTTTCCCTAGGATAGTTATTTAATACATTCCATAATTTAGACATAGTGTTTAAACGACAATCATAAATTCCTTTATGACACCCATTTCCTTTTATTTCCTTTTTATTACCCTTTTTGACCCTAATGGTCATATTTTCCTATGGCAACTATTTATCAGTCCCACGTTATCTATTTGTGGTACCCCAACGGACAATTGCTATTCTTGTTCATTTATTCATTGGTTGACTGTTATATATATATATATATATATATATATATATAAATATATACACGTACCAAGCCTCTCATGTTAAGTTGACTACGTGTGGATGTTGGATTTGCCGGTCGGTTCCGGGCAGACTTCACTGTAAGTATACTTTACCTAGTGCCTTAATACGATTATATATGCATTAGACCTATCACATTAAGCTGGTTACCTGTGGTTGCCGGATTTTCCGGTCGTTTCCGGGCAAGCTTACACTACAAGTTGAGCTAACCTCAGGTCTAAATGCGGTTACTATTCAAATTTCCTAATTGGGGTTTACAACATTTATCCTAACTGATTTTAGGAAATGTAACCATCTTCCTATCGCATTTATTTTTCCCAGTCATTATAAGTTACAATGGTTATTTATTGATTTGCGATCTCATTTATGGCAATTAATTATATTGATTGCTACAAATGGTCACCACAAATATATTAATTCAAAATAGATTATATTTACACATAATTCCATAATTGAATCTTATCCAAACATTAAAACATTCCATACAATGTATCTTTTACTGTCTTACGCTGATTTGGACGGATAATATGTTTATATTTATTTTTATATTTTCGTGGGGTCAACGTAGTTATTATTATTTTATTATTATTATTATTCTTAAATTAATGATTTGGTCTAATCAATTAACTAAACTTTTCTTTTTATATTCAAACTTGCAAAATGGTTTCAAGTCTCACAAAGGACCGTTAGCCGTAATCATTGTAGACAATGCCTATTTTGTGGAATTGGCATATTTTCAAATCATAAGAAATATATATAATATATATTGAAATAGTCGATGCAAATTACATACAAATGTATGTATTTATATTTATATGTACCTTTGCACCACTTTTCCCTTTTTAATCTTTTTTATCATACTTCTTGTGATTCCAGAATAATGCCTCTTTATTCAAAAGGATGAAAAAGGCATATTTTACAATGCTTAAGCCAAAACCCTATTGAATATAAACAGGAATACTTCTTTTGTTCTTACAATCACACAATACACAAATTTCATCTTTTTACTTAAATTCACATATTTCATATTTCAGCACTAAACTAAAGATCTGGAGCATAACTACAACTAATTTATGTTTAATGGGACTGATTTCCATATCCATAGTGCTATGTAACATGTACAACATATTTTATGACATAAATGTAGGAATATGTGGGAAAATATTTAAGAATCCTACAATTTATGTTATACATAACCACAACTTATCATTTACCAATTTTGACCATATTTATAATTAGATCTGATGGTTGCCAATAAATTCACAATATTCAAATAAACAAATTTGATAGGCATAAAACATAGATTGGATTCAAACGAAGTAGATAAGTCATTATAATTGTATTAGTAAATTTCTCACTCACGTTATAGCCTCCAAATTATAAGTTTTGAATCCTTTTAGGCTTACAATCCCCAAATTCTTATAAATCTACAATTCATCTAGAAAGGGGAAAATTCTAGACCTGTAAAGTGTAAGAAAAAGGGAAAAGAGCAGCGAATGTATCGTTGAGCATCCTCTTCCATTGAATCTAATTATCTTCCCAATTGCATATGAGTTTGATTTGATTTGATATGTATGAACACACTTTTATTTTAGAAATTAGGTTAGAAGAGGAAGAAAAATGGTAGAGCTTCGTTGCCTCTATAATTTGGAATGGAAAAGAATGAGGCTCCACCCCTTTATTTATAAGGGTGGAAATAGCCTAGAACCATCAGATTAGTTTTAAATTATATCCATCCATCCATTATATAAACAAATTAACCTAACCCTTCAAAACCTAGCCGCCACTGGGCGATCTAACGCCCAGTAGGTCGACCGTCGGTCGACCTCCACAAGTTGAATGCCTGGGCACCAGATTGCCCAGGTCGGCTGGTTAAGTTAGGTAATGTGTTAACTAAATATTCTGGTTTATTTATTTTTTGTCCGTTTTCATATTTCGTCTGTAACTTTTTCATACGGACTCCGTTCGTGAAACTCCAAATATGAAAGTTGACTACAATTCCGAGACGAATGCAACGGTTAATGTCTTGTGGCCAAATTCCCTTGTTTGCAGAAATTCTAATAATTAATTTATATCGCCAAAAATTCTGGTTTGTTACAATTTTCTCTTTAAAAACCACATTCCATTAAAATACCTTCCCCGAAAACAAAATAAAGTGAAGGCTAAAGGACCCGAGAAAGACCTTATAGAGGCTAGTGGGCAGTTTCGAATGGGCCATGTCCGATATGCTTAAAGGCCCATACGACCTGCTGTTTTATGCTTATGTTATTGGATCGGGCAAATACATAACGACCTGAGCAGCACAACCCATTCTGAAGACGTTTGAAATGATTATCAATGAATCACAGATATATGTCGAGGCCAACACGATAATGATCGTTTAGTTTGAAGCCCATATTATTTTCAATAAAACAGGCTCCAAGGGGCAAATGTTTAACCCATAAAAATATGATTTATATATGATGCATTGATAAGACAAATAATGGGTCGTCATAGCTTGGGTTGTGAATGACCAGTATATGAGGAACACGATCAGGTCGTTCACCTTGTGGGTTGTCCATTGCCGGGTCGCTATGATCTTGGGTCGCTCAAGCTAGAGGGTTCAGATTGTTGTAGATATCAGCGTCATTAGGTCGCCTCACATCGGTCGTTCAAATTTGGATCACCATCGGGTCGCTAAAGCACAGGCAGGTCGGTTAAGCTCGTTATGGTCAGGTCGTTACACGTATTCAGGCGGGTCATTCTCTGGAGATAAGGCGGGTCGCTCTGATTTTTATAAAGGAGGATTGTTCATATGCATGGCTAAACGGTCGCTAAAGCACGGGAAGGTCGGTTAAGCTCGTTATGGTCAGGTCGTTACACGTATTCAGGCGGGTCATTCTCTGGAGATAAGGCGGGTCGCTCTGATTTTTATAAAGGAGGATTCTTCATATGCATGGCTAAACGACCTGGCCAGGTCGTTTCTTGGGGACCAAGCGACAAGTTGGGTCGCCCAATGACCTAAGAGCATGGGCACATAATTTCTGAACCTCTCCACTCCAAGGCCACACCTATAAATACCCCTACATTTCCTTAATTGAAGGGACTGATTTGTGGAACCATAAAGTGCTGCCATTTTCATTTCTCAACAACTCTAAATCATCTCAACCTCCACTAAAGTTCTCTCAAGCTCCGATCCAACTTCTCAATCATCGTAAATCATCAAAGATCGTCAAAGTGCTCGATTATCGTAGATTTACCTCAATAATCTTTGCAACTAAAGAGATCTAATCATTTCCACGGTGAAATCGAGAGATTCAAGAGATCGAAGAGAAGAAAAAGAGATTTTATTGTAAAAGAGAAAAGATGAACAAAGTTATAGAAAATGTGTACCGTGTAATATTTATAATCGTAATGAAATCCCTCTTCAAAGCGGAGGTAGTCCAGATCTGAGGCCAAACCACTATAATTCTACATCCTTTTACTTCTTTTTGTGTTTATGATTACCCCTATTCTAGATCTAAACAATTTGAAGGTGTAAACACACTTTCTGGGGTTTTAGTGATCAATTTTTGACATTAACAATAATAAACATATATATATTTGAAAACATAAGTAAAAATAATGTGAAATCATTTAGAAAGGAGTTTGAAAATAAGATGATTTGAAAACCAAATTTAAAAACAGAATTTGAAAGTGCTAACCGGAGTTTTACATATTATATAAACTCTATTACTTAGATATACTTGAGCTCTTGAAATCTTGATATATTGGTTCTCATGAGTCTTGAAATTTTGAATCTCTTAAATTCTTAACTGTACAGTCTTCAATATATATTTCCTACATATAATTCCTATATATATTGAAACACCCCACCTCCGTTAAGGTCACTCACAAAGGGAATGCCTTAACTTTGGTGGAGGGTTATAGGTACAAGACACAGAAAAATTTACAAGACAGATAAATATAAGCAGCGAAAATCAAACTTTTATTGCATACGTGGTTCAATACAAAAGCATTACAACAAATTATCTCAAAATAACTTCTAAAACATTACACCATAATTTCTGTCTTGATTATTTAAATAAAGAAGCATAAATCATAAATAAAACTGCATAAATCCCCAAGTGTAGTATCCAAAAGCCATAGTCAATGCAAGAGAGTCCAAATCATACATCTACTTTCTTGAAGCTTGCAAAGAGTCTGCTTAAGCTAGAGTATTCCCTCCCTGTGGGCCTGGGGGTGAAACGGAAGAAAAGAAGACGAAAGAAAACGGGTCAGACAATAAGTCTGGTAAGTTCAGTGATTACTAGTATTCAAACAAGGAAAGGGATCATGACAGTAATAACGGAACATAGGACAATACCCTAATATAAGATAAGATGAACATGTGATCGCACCCATTACTATAGCCTCTGCACCTACTAACCATTGGTTCAACCAGCCCCACGTGGTTCATAACAATCGATCCCCTTAATGATCGGCTCCTACTCACATGCATTCATATCCTGCGTCATTCGGCCCCGCTTGACTGTAGCTACCTGTGCTGGTCCCACCATGGGGTGTATCAGTCCCTCTGGTGGCAACCCGACACGATTCAAGATGCACACTACTGATGCCCAATGCCTGCTTTTTCCACTCCGGAGTACGTGCACGCCCATACTACGTTGGAACCTACATTGATGCACCAACCGCCGATGTTTAGACCGCTTATAATCAGCCCAGTAATCATGCCCCACCTTGCCTAGTTCAGGTTACCATGATACATCTATGTGGGTTACTGCTGAAATGGGTCCCCGTTACAAGGGTTTTCAAATCAACATGTTTATATGGTTAAGTGTCCAAGTTTACCTAACCCCACCCATCAGTTTAGTTAACATGTTGAATCGGTTAAGTGTTTCCCTAATTGACTTAACCCTACCAATCCTGACTTAGCTTTAATTTATTCATTAAAGCGCCAACCACTCACATTAGACAGGTCTTTTTGTGGTCACTAGATTTGTCGGTCGGTTCCGAGCAGTTTTACACCACAACTCAGTCTAACCTCGGTTCCTTTTTGGGCTTGATGCACTAACCACCCACATTAGACAGGTCTTGTTGTGGTCACTGGATATGCCGGTCGGTTCCGGGCAGGTTTACACCACAACTCAGTCTAACCTCGGGTTAGGAACATTCGTCTTTTCTAAATTCACAATTTTCTATATATGTCCAATTCTTTATGTAAATAAATTTTAATTTACTCATGCCATAATTATCCTATCAATTGTTGCTCATAATAAATGGTATATCAAATGTACCATTTTATGAACAAACCTATGCCATGAAGTTTTCATTTTTCCCATCGCTATCCCCGTGGAACGTACGCATGAATCGCATAAAGTATTGGGCTAATAGATTAGCCCAAACCCATAAACAGAAAGGGTAACAAACAAGGGACATGAAATAAACATAAAATAGCATACATTTAACTTATCACGTGTAACTTGGCATATATGTATCATTGACTTAACTAAACAGGTAAAGGTGAGCTTGTGACTAAGTTGGATCTAATTATCATGTAAACTTGATATGGGTCTAACATGGAGGTTTAACATATAAACACAATTTTAAACCGCAATTTAGCATACTAACTTATGTATGTCAAACATAAGAAAGCTACTATAAACATATATAAATCACAACTTAGCATGATAACTTATGTGTGTTACAATATAAGAGAACTACTATAATCATATTTACATCACAACTTAGCATGATAACTTATGTGTGTTACAACATAAGAAAGCTACTATAATCATATTTACATCACAACTTAGCATGATAACTTATGTGTTAAAACATAAGAGAGGTACAAATCCAATCTTGCAACATAAATAGAATCAACTTAACATAGTTCAAGGTATACATGAATGTTGATCTAACATGTAAGCATGTGATTTAGGTCATAAACTTGCAATTAACAACCAAATTACAACATGACATGTTTCGCCATTTTGTTGGCATAATAAATTCTTTACCCAATTGTAATAGATTCCAATAACATATAATAAGGTATGTTCATCACCACAAACATATAGTAATGGTCAATCGCAACGGTAATTTAAGATACATTAGAATCAAACTTTATTATCTTATACATAAGCATCATTCCATATTCGAGTTACAACATGCCATGATTTCATTTAAAAAGAACATTTAAATCTATGTAATAACCAACTTACAAACTAAAAGGAATTCTTGATTTCTGAAATTGGAGATGCGCGCCTTTGACGAAGATCGTTGAAGTAGATTAGTTTTAATTTGATTTTGATGTAGGCTTTTAACTCGTTTCTGAATTGAAAACGGTGACGGCTACTCCAAGTTCTCTACTGACGGCATGACAGTTCCAGGATTATTTTTGTGTGAATTTAGGTTAAGCATTGGGTTGTTTATATAGAATTTCAATTTGATTATAGCCGTCGGATGAACCCAGAGTTAACCACAGCCATTCAAACCAGATCAGGACCATCCAGAAACCCTAGTGACTCAGCATTAAGTCATCAGTCGTTCAAAATTCAGATTTGGACGGGGGCCAGGTCGACCCTAAGGTCGACCCCTAGGTCGACCTCTAGGGGGGAGGTCGACCTGAGTCCTGGGCGGGAATTTTCCTGCCCAGCCCGCTTCTGATTTCTGTTTGAATTTTGAAATCTAGTTTTGAGCTGTTTGAATTTATTTGAATTTCTGAAACTTCTGGAGGCCATAACTTCTTCATAAGAAGTCCAATTCACGAAAACTCATACTCTATCTCAAGCAAAATTCCGAGACGAACGCAATGGCATGACCCGTTTCCCTTAATTCTCAAATTTGAAATTAAGTATTGTTTAATTCGTTACTATAACGTTAACAGAAAATACGGGGTGTTACATAAATAAATAAATAAATAAATAAATATATATATGTATGTATTCTGGATAAAGATGTTAGTATATGTTTTATAATCAATAATGTTAATAATACAAACAAGGTTGTTGTCACCAAAATTCCATTCTCCAACATAATATGAACATAATCTTAACCAAATAGAAAGACTTTTATATAAATCTAACCATTAAAACATACATTAGAGCAATAAAACAATAATTCAGCCTGGACAGTTATAATAGACTATCCCTACAAGTGATGATATATATATATATATACACACACACACACACACAACATATACAATGGAAAATAAAAGAATATACAAGTGTACATCTTGCCTTCCACCTCTTCTCTTGAAGCTTTATATCATCCAAATCTAATCTACAAATATGCTCGGCCGAACCGTAACATTTTAACAAAATAATAACCTAGATCAATTTGATAAACCAACGTGATAAAAACACACCTTAATTGGATTTTCATCTTATAAAGATTATTCAAAGTACAATGTATAGTACGACCATGCCATAAAAAAACACAGACGTGTTTTTACCTTGCAATCGCCAAATATTTTCATATTATATCTCACGGTATTATAATAATTTCTAAGGGCATAAAAATTAATAATCTAGTAACTATGATGCTTGTGAGTGTACATCACAATAATACAAGGTATATAATCAAAACCCATATGGCACGTTCGCTAACCGTGAAGGGTTTCCATGGAGGTGCTCTCAGTACATCGAGAACAGTCCTCCTGCATGAGGATCATAGCTATCCTTACAAAGCATGATTCCCAGCTAGCCAGGGTACTGTAGGAAAAACATGGTTGGTCTTGCTAAGACAGAATGCATCTCCCCAGTATGTCAAACATCTAAAAATGTTGTTAAAAAAGGAGTCCAACTACACCCTATATGTTTTCCAACCCTACTACTCATGTCTCCTATATATGGTTTTAGTCATCCTCGATGATGAGGCTACGTCTGACATTCCAACTCACGATAACAACCAAAAATGGATCATGGAATCCCTTTTGGATTCACTCGCCTTAACAGACTTGGAATTACACGTGAATTTCCCCCATCTCATAAGATCTTGGAATCACACTGGATTCCTACATCCCAATGGGTCTCAAAATCTAACATGTATCCCAACATCCAAAATAATAACGATTCTCCTCCATAGTATATATCTATGGTTTTCAGAGTGATTCTGGTTCATCTCATCTCTTACGAGTACACACTCTGGTTTACCTGGCATCTACAAACCAAATGATCAAGTTTACGACAAGCTAAACTACAGTTTTTTGGGAATAAATAGGAATATACAAGAGTGGGGATTACCCCCTAACCTTTTAAGTAGACAGATCTCCTTATCATTTGCCGTAAAGGAGCCATGAGTTTATACGTATAGTATAACACCACTGATGATAATTGTACGACATAATTATCGTGTTTCTTATAGATATTTTCTGAGTTAAATCCTTTGGTGTTAAGTATGGAAAATATTCCATGCTACCAATTTAAAAGGCCTTCTGATTTTGGTAAATATTTATTAGCTGGTTATTTAACTAGCAATAAACATGTAAACAATCACACCAATCATATTTTCAATTTCACATGGAAATCACTAAGCCTCATTTAATTAATTTCTTATTAATTAAATCTCTTCATATAGTTAGATAACATTCTCATGCTTATCTCAACGACATAAGTATATTTACAACTACTTTACTTTCAATGCTTGGAAAATATGTTCGCAAATTGTTAAAAAAAACCTTGACTTCAAATCATTGCTAATGGATTTTGAACCTATTTATTTTCAAAACATGGTTTGCTAAAGCTTTGAATTAAACATATAAATATAAATATATTTTTACAAATCTCCTTTACAAAACATTAGTTGTAAAACAAAATTCCTTAGTAAGACAATTTGCTAAATTTAAACACTTATTTATATTTAATTAATTTTCTAAGACCATTATAGATAAATAAGTAATAATTTCAAACCTTTACTAATAAAATATTTAACTTATTGCTTAACCTTATTAATAAATAAATTGAATAACTTTAGTGTAGTGCTAAGGGCACCTCAATTTCCTCTTTCTATTACCATAACTAAAAAGTACCACAAAGATTGCCCTTCCACTCTTCCTAATACCTCAAACTAAAAAATAGGTGCTACCACCGTTTATACATATTTCTCCCTCTCAATTTCAATTCGTCCGTTCTCTCTCTTCTGAAAATCCTACATTTAACTTCAATCAACGTGAAATCGGTCGACGCCACTAATGCCAAGTAAGAAGAAAGATGCAGATGCATCGTCGTCTCAAACCCAATCAACTCAATCAAGTAAGTTTTAAACCCTAATTTCAGTTTGGTTTAAGATTCCACTGAATGTTATTTAGCGTGAATTACATTGATTGAATGACGCTTTCTTGCCGCGAACAGCGTTTTCGAATAATGGTTAAACATCGTACGTATGTTTTTCAGCGGCCGTGGATCATCGCTCATTCATTTTTAATGTGGTATTAGAAAGCAAAAGGAATTTAATGTGTTTTAATTTTTTAGTTGTGGTAATAGGAAGACGAAATTGGGGTGCCTCTAGTACCACACTAACTTTAAGCCATTTAAAAACGAGATAATTCAAGAACCTTCTAAAGCGTTTATTAATTAAATAATAATTGATTAATCATCTGAAATCTTATTAATATAATAAATATCTTATCTTATAAAAATCAATTATTAACTTCCAAATGTTATTCAATAAGCAAGTCATTAAATTCTAAAACATAAATAAGGTACATAACTTTAATTCAAAGCACTATAAGTAAAATAATTTATATTTTGATATCATTGTTCAAATAGGTTTAACCATTGTTGTCACCCAATGTGTAACACCCCACATCCATTAATGTCACTCACAATGGAAATGCACTAAGTTCTGTGAAGTATTATAGGTAAAAGATGCAGATTAATTACAAGACAGGTAAATAAAGCAGCGAAAAATTGAATAAAACTTTATTTCATTTATAAACAGCTTGTACAAAGATCGTTTTACAACAACACGGTATCTATCTTGTTTAACAAAATAAAGGAGCATAAATATATAATGATATTCCCCAGTAAAACATTAGCCAGCCATAGCGGTGGAAAAGAGAATCTAAAGCAGCACATCGAAGAGCCTTCAAGCTTGGAAAGAGTAACAGGTCCATACAAATCTAATCTATTCCCTCCCTGACTACCTGGGGGGGGACGGAAGAAAAGAAGACGAAAGAAAACATAGAGTCAGACATAAAACCTGGTAAGTCTAGAGGTACTTCGGTATATGAATAAGGAAAAAGGTCATGACAGACATAAATTGAAAATGGGAAAATACCATAAACTAAGTTAAAGCGGTTAGGACTGAAATTACTATCGCACCCCATACTAATCTCTGCACCACCTAACTAATACCCCCAAAATTGCGGTTGCTTTTAGGTGTACGTCTAATTATTCATTACCTAGATCTAATCTAGGGTTTTCTTATCGAGCGCTTCCTAGATTCAACTAGGGTTTATCCGACTTATCTAATACTTCTCAGATTCAGGATTTATGCCATCTAGGTCCACTAGGGATTATGCTACCTGTCGAACGATGCCCCTAGTCTAGGACACACTACCTAGAGTGGTATATGTTCCTAGACTTTCCCCACGTATGTGTCGCGAATCGTTTATCGCTGTCTAGATGCACATGTCCTGAAATGTGCGACCTGATCCCGTGGCAGGGCTATTCTAGAAACATGGAACTCGGTCGGGAACTTTCAGATATCTGCCGATGCAGATGCTAAGGTCTGTTTTTCCAGTGGCTATGGTCCCAACTGACCCCTCCCTCAACTAATGAAAGGCAATCCAAGAAAATCAAGCACGAGAACTATACTCCTGCCACCTATGCCCCACTTTCTTATTGGCCAGCCTCACCCATAACTAGATAGCAAGTATATGGTATGTTGGGAGTTCTCTGCCTTTCCGCATGCGTATCTCGACTGACTCAAGATGGTAGGTAGACGACGGGTCGCTATCACAGGGCCATTTGTCCCGCCGAATCACGCTGGTCCATCCTAGTCTTTAGGTTGCCTTATATTGCAACCAAGGCATACCCTTGGTTCTTCTAATGCAGACCTTAACCTCTGTGAGCCCAGGCTGATCATCTGCATTCTCACAGAGGGATACCAAGGGTACCCTCACGTCCCCCCCGAAGCCTCGGGCTTCGTAACCCAATTCGTTGGACCCTTCTTTAAGATCAGATGGACGTTTGCTCCTCCTCGTGTTATACTAAGAATTACTACTTAGTTTTCCTAACTAAGGTTTACCACTTAGTTTCCTGAATCGTTGTTTTCTTAACTAAGGTTTACTACTTAGCCCTCTTTCTCGTCAAGTTGGATTGGTTAAGTGTCATTAGTCAATTCGAGTTAGCTTAACCCGTTCCTTTGTCACATTAAACTGGCTAAGTGTTATCAGTAGTTGTAACACCCCACGTCCATTAATGTCACTCACAAAGGGAATGCATTAACTTCCATGGAGGTTTTAAGTGAATATAGAACAGAAAAATTACAACAAGACAGATAATAAGTAGTACTTGGAAATCTAAAACTTTATTTTATTGCAGCGGAAATTAAACATGTTTGTTACATCATAAAACCATAAATCAGAGTCAAGTACAATATCCATCTTGATAAAACAAAATACATAACCCCATTACTTAAATAGCCATTAAAGAAGATAACAAGCTGGACTTTACTTCAGCGGTCCAAGCTTTCCAAAAGAGAGATAAAGCAATCCAATCAAACTCCGCTAGAGCTGGGCCCACCCTGAGGACCTGGAGGGGGAAAAGATAGAAATGGAGGGGGTCAGACATAAAGTCTGGCGAGTATGATAATTCTAACAATACTATTATCAAAATAACTAGACTAAGGCATAAGCTGGAAAACAAGGAAATGTCTATGAACTATTGGGTATGGAAGAGCAGTTAAAGATAACGTTAAAGGCACACCTAATTACTAATGAATAATTACTACACTGCACCACACCAGTCACTCTAAAGGTTGATCCCACTTGCTTCACTTAGAAATTATATAAATAGCTTCGTGTACCCCTAGCTAACTACATAGGTGCTGCCTGCCCCTATCTCCGCTAGGTGTACCCCACTACCCACTTTCGATCGGCTCCCTACTCGTAGATACCCGTGCTGGCCCTACAGTGGGGTGTATCACTCCCCTAAAGTGGCAACCCGATACAACTTGACAATGCAAGGCTTATACCTACACGATGCAACAACGTCTTACCTACCAGCCCGGGTCCACACACGCATATGAAACCCGCTGGACTTGCGTTGCTACCGCTAACCCGTTTGGCCTCTTATAGTCAAACCCAGTATGCGTGTCCCGTCC
This sequence comes from Allium sativum, assembly GCA_030737875.1. Lineage (NCBI taxonomy): Eukaryota > Viridiplantae > Streptophyta > Magnoliopsida > Asparagales > Amaryllidaceae > Allium > Allium sativum. The sequence goes on from CM060925.1 coordinate 22,395,709, forward strand.
TCGACTTGGGTCGAGCCCACAAAGATACTTTTGGGTTACTGGTTGAAATGGGCGCCCACAAGCTATCAACCTAAGCTTGTCCGCACTAGTATATCCCACTTAACCCTCTTCTTAGTCATGTTCATTTACATGTGTGTTTGGTTAAGTCTTACTAATCGTATTTCAAATGCCACTAAAGGCACCCACTAGATTCCTCATGCCACCCAAGGCACCTACTTAACCCCCATGTCCCACCTTACATGTTTATTTGGTTAAGTATTTCTTAATTCATTAAGGCCATAACCTTATAAAGACCTCTCACATTAGACTGGCATTTATGGCAGCTGGATTTGCCGGGCGGGTCCGGGCAGTCTTACACCATAAAAGAGTCTAACGTCGTGTCTTTACAACTGTTATGCTTTAGTTTGGGCCTAGGACCTCTCACATTGGGCTGACATTTGTGACTACTGGATTTGTCAGGCGGGTCCGGGCAGTTTTACGTCACAAACGAGTCCAACCTCGTGTCTTAAGCATTGATTAACAATTATAATCTTTTACCCCAGTTTTAAATATATCCCTATTCAAATCATTAATTAATTCCAATTTTAATGATGTCCATAATTGACTTAATTATGGCCATCCACTTACGGTATGCAAAATCATATCAATTGCACCCCAATTTCTTAATATTAAATCCTTAATATTACCCCTACCCCACGTCATACGTTCGCTTATTCAACGCAAAATATACGTTAGACTCGAATAATCTAACTCATAGCACAAAGATAAATTATCACAACATAAAGACAAATAAAATAGATCTAATCATAACAGGGGTGAAACTTGCATAAAACTACACATGTCATGGATCTAAAGGTGTCAACTTGTTTGGTTAAATGTCACAACTTACATAATATGATCATAATCCAAATTCATGTATAAATTTGCATATGTGGTTTATGCAACATAATGATGGTGTGAACTAGCATCTAACACACAGAACTCACACATGTCATAGCATAATTCTAGATCTAAATAGATGTCATAATTCTAGATCTAAATAGATGTCATAGGATATGTGAGATTATACATACTAATCTATCTAAACTTGCATAGGTACATGTGATTTATCATGTGAATCATCATAGCCCTAAACATATATATAACCAACATCATGATTTGATCAAGCATAAGCTAACTATAACATAAATAATAACATCATGACTTTGTAACATTGCAACTTAGCATATAAACTTGCAACAACATATATAATATCATCATAGCATGATTTACAACATATAGGATATCATCATTACATAACATAGGATTTACAACATACATGATAGCATAAGGTTTACAACAACATATATGACAATTCACATCATTTTATGATCCATATCACATCTTAATCCAATTAGTTTGCTAATAATTTTGTTAAGATTATCATACTCACCACTCAAAAGTAGTCGAATTAGCACTCCTTTGATGAAGAATCGCTGTTAGGGTTAGGTAGTTCTGATTTGGTTGCTGTTCTTTATCTTTAATTTGGTGGCGGCTGCTCTAGGGCTCAAAATAACAGCATGACGGCCATGGTCTTTGTTTTTTCTCTGATTTAGGGTTTGTGTATAAGGGTCTTTTTATAGAGTTATAAATTAATTTAAGCCGTCGGATGTTCTTAGGGTTAATCAAAACCATTCAATTATGATAGGGTGATGAGTCAGCCCTAATGACTCAGCAAGGAGTCAGAATGGACTCAACAATACGGGTCAGCCTGAACCAGAAAGCTGTGCAGGCTCCAGCCTCGGCCTGGGCGCACTTGGCAGGTGCGCCAGTGTAAATATGTACTGGCGCACTTCCCAAGTGCGCCAGTGCATTTTTTTTACTTTGCCACCAAACTTCGTTCGTCCATAACTCTTTCATCCGGTACTTGTTTCCCGCAAACTCGGACTCTATCTCCACTAGAATTCTGAGACGAACACAATGGCGCAACCCGTTTCCCACAATTCTCACGTCTGAGATTAGTTATTCTTTAATTTGGTTAAATTGATTATTCAAAAAAAATCGGGGTGTTATAGTAGTTCATGTTGACTTAAACCTATCACAAACCAAGTTATATTGGTTAAGTATTTCTTATTACTTAACCCTACCCATTCATCTTGTATTGGTTAAGTGTCCCTTTTAACCTAATCTTGCCCATCTGTTTTAACTAACATGTTATAACGGTTAAGTGTTCCCTTAGTTAACTTAACCCTAACATTAGTTTAATTAACCTGTTATAATGGTTAAGTATTGTCCCTTCATGTTTTAACTTAACCTTGTTCATTTTTCCTGCTATGACGGCTAAGTGTATTTACTTAACCCCACCTTCTAGTCTAGTTAACATGCTAAATTGGCTAAGTATATTAAATTTAGTTAACCCCACCTTCTAGTCTAGTTAACATGTCATAACGGTTAAATCTTTTCTTAACCTTACCCACTTGTCTAGTCGACACGTTATAATGGCTAAGTGTTTTCTTATTCACTTAACCCCTACAAATCTTGTCTTGTTAACATGATAAGTTGGTTAAGTATTCAGATTAACTTAACCCCACCCATCAGTTTAGTTAACACGTTGCATTGGTTAAGTGTCACCTTAATTAACTTAACCCTACCACATGTCATGTTATATATATATACATATATTTTGGTTAAGTGTTACCTCGGTTAACTTAACCCTAACACTCCTGACTTAGCTTTAATTTATTTATTAAAGCACCAACCACTCATATTAGACACGTATTGTTGCGGTTACTGGATATACCGGTCGGTTCCGGGCAGGTTTACACCGCAACTCAGTCTAACCTCGGGTCCTTATTGGGCTCAATGCCTTAACCACCCACATTGGACAGGTATTGTTGTGATTACTGGACAGCCGGGCGGGTCCGGGCAGGTTTACATCACAACTCAATCCAACCTCGGGTTAAGCATACTCGTATTTTCTAAATTTACATATTTGTCACTTTTCAATTTGTATGTAAATGTTTATGGCCCAATTATCCAAGTTCACTAATTTCTTGGGTATAACAACTTATATCTCTTAAATGTCACTAGTCATTGGCATGTGCCAAACATGCCAATACATGCATTTTATCTTAAACCCAACGTTTGTCTCCCCCCGTTTGTACGTACGCAACATTATAACATATGTTGGGATTAGCATTTCAGCCCAACTCATAAACATAAAAAAGGGAAGCACAGAATCATGAATTATTCTAAAATACATAAAAGTGTGTGGCGCATGAACTTGCAACATAGCGATTTGACTAACATAAATTAGGGGTCATGTGAACTTGCATTCAAAAAGAATATAAATAAATTGGTGTCACATGAAATGTCATACTTTTAGACTTGCCTAAGCATTGGTTTAAACATATATATAACTAGGCATAATGTCAAACACCAAACTAGCATGTTACATGTTCATAAAAATGTCCAGTTTTTTGACATAACCCAAAGGTGTAAACTAACTTCAAATCAAGTAGTCTACTTTAACATGAAACTAGTATAATTTGTGTAACCAAACGGTACTCACCTAAACCCAATTATACTTGCAAATAAACATAAGAATGTATACATAGGTTTTGAGTCATGTAGGCATAAAAGGTCTCAATCTAGAACATGTTTACATAAGCCTTAATTTAGACTTAGAGAATGTACAGTCCATGCTATCGACATAAACATAAAGGTGTCAATTCTAGTTTTTGCCACAAACTTGCAAGTGCCATTATTTTCATATACAAATGTCCAATAGGCTTGCATCAATCAATTTATGCCACAAATATCAATGCACAAATCATGACAGAATCATCGCAATACATAGAATTTACATTATTATACAATAGTAAAACCCCAATTTCATCTACATTGAATCACATCTTAATTTCTATTCATATTCAGAAAAACCACTATACTTACAACGGGCGCTGAAATCTTGTTTTCTGGTTTTTGTTATTCTGAATTTGCAAAGCTTTCCTTTGGAGTAGAAATGTTGCGTAGAAATTAGATTAGACTTATGTTTCTTCTTAAGTTGGTTCATCTCTAAGCTTTTCCCTCTTGATGGTTATTCTCCATTCCCTCCCGGCAGCATGACGACTCTAGTTTTAATATTTTTATGTGAATTAGGTTGAGTCTTAGGCTATTTTTATAGAGTTTCAAGTTGATTTGAGCCGTCAGATGAAGACAGAAGAAATCTAGGCCATACACGTCAAGAGGAACCAATCAAATGCCGACACGTCAGCCCTAGTGACACACCAAGGCTCAGAAATTCGACCAGAACACAGACCAGGCCAGCTAGACCGGACCAGGTCGATAGGGGTGGTCGACCCTATGGTCGACCTGGGTCAACCAGGTCGACCCCCAGGTCGACCTGGGCCCTGGGCAGGAATTTTCCTGCCCAGCCCGGGTCTGGTCCTATTTTTGAATTTTGAATCCGATTTTCGAGTTGTTTGAATTTTAAATAAATTCTGAAACTTCCGGAGGTCATATCTCCTTCGTACGGAGTCCGATTTACGCAAACTCGGACTCTATTTCAAGCAGAATTTCGAGACGAATGCATTGGCGTAACCCATTTCCCTTAATTCTTCCATCTTGAATTAATTATACTTTAATTTGTAAAACTTAATGCTACAGAATTACGGGGTGTTACACAATGGTTACGTCTCCATCTTAGAGAAAACCATAAGTAAATGTAGGCGTCAAAATCCTAGATTAAAACATGGGAACCTGATAGATCACAGTCAATGGACTTTGGGCATTAACACCTCGGTTTACGCCATGACAATGATCCTACGAGATGGTTAAGTCGTTATCCCAGCAAAACCATAAGTAGACTATAGGAAATCTTTGCCCCCTCGAATTACGCTATCCTAACAACATACACATGGTTCACAGTCACACGATGCTTACGTCGCTATCAAGTGAAACCATAAGAAACTGTAGGTGTAACACCCCAGGATTTATGCTATTGGGTTTCCTAAAGATTTATAATGTTTATAAGAAATAAAAATAATTTAACTTTAAAACATTATTAAATAAGGTTCAGTAGTCACAAACGGTCCAAATAAGCTACCATTTATTCAATTCACTTTCCAATCATAAACACTCGCATTTACATAACCAAACATATATGTAGATAATCGTCATTTAACAATTAACAAGTAATATATCTCATATCACAATTTATACGGACATTCACATGAATAATACAACAGAAGGGGATTTATTCTACTTAACAGATGTTAGTAGACAAATTTATCCAATTTACTTATATAGTGTTTATTTTACCAAATAGATAACTCCAAGCATATACTCAATTTTTATTACGTTATAACTGAACAACGTAATTTTTCAATATTCCCCATATATCATCACACAAGCAATTACTCAAGAAATTTGAATAAAATAAACTCAAAGACATCTAATAGCAATTCAAGAATGCTAAATTGTGATCCTTGATCTGGTTCATCCAAACCAATAGTATTTCAAGATACAATCTCGCAATCCTAAATTTAATTCAACCACCAACCAATTTATCAATTCAAAAATAAAATTAACAATATGGTTATTTTAAATAAACCAATCAACTAACAATTCACAAAAATTAGTAGATAAAAATATTGTATCTACTTAATAATACTGGTAGATCAGAAATGTGAGTTATACTCATATTTATTTCATCTATTAGTTTCTCATTTAGTTTGGTTCGACTATTTCTTTAGATTCATCTAGTTCCTAATGTATTCAATTTAGTTCTAACACGTAGGTACCATCATTCCGAATCCACCCGACTAACGACATCGATCGGGCCTTATGTGGTAAAGTATTAACTTACAAGAATTTGATTTAAATAATATACTTTAACACAAACCACACTTTTTATTTTTATCAAATTACCCAAAACGGAAAACAGCCCGACCCATATTTTCCATCCTCTCAGTTTCCGCCTTATGAAACTAGCTGATGCTCGCGAACACTCAATGCAACATTCCTTTGCTCACCGGTATCTCCTTCCACCACCGCCTAATTTTCTTCCGTCTCCAGCTAAGACATACCATAACTTCAATATCATCACTGAGCATCTCCAGCCAAAATGATATCTCAGAGCCTACTGTCGAAACAGCTGCTTCTGCACAACCTTCCTCAGACTCAATTTGACTGACGTCTAGCAAACAACAACTCAGTGTCGCTTTCTACCACCTCAGTTGAATGCATCTTCTCATCATCACCCACGACCTCTTGCAAAACTCGCCAGGCTGTTGGCACTCGATGATCTGGTAGGTGGAGTAGAGTTTGCGCATAAAGAGAGGAGCGCTTCCTAGGGTTTTAGATTCATAGCGGAGTTCAACAGACCTGAATGTATAGGTAAATTGGTGTCTCTCTCTGGCAGATGAAGGAAAAATAAAGTATAGGAACCATTCTTTTGATCTAGAGCAATGCATGCAAATAAGGGAAGGAATTTAGTAGGAATGGATTTCGTTTTTCAGATGCTATATTCATGCTTGCTTTTTGTTTTTTATACAAAAGAAAAGGTTTTTGGGTCTATTTTTTAGTTGTTTATTTTAAAATGAAATAGCTTGTATGAATGAAGACAGTCAAAGGATTGAATCAAAGAATTTGCTAGCTATACATTAGTTGTAAAAGTGTGTTCAACTACTTATATTTAGTTACAAATACCCTCCATTATCTAATTCACATTTCACATATTGACTCGGAATGGCACAACAAAAATATAGTCGCGCTCCATACATTTCCATGACAAGAAAATAACAAAAATGTATAGTAGTTATTGGATAATGGGAAAATCACAAAAAAAATATTGTTTTGTTAAAAAACGACTGGTTGAATTTTCTATAATTACCCGTTATGCGTTTCGACCTCCCACAATTACAAACTAAGTACGATCGTCATGAAACTTGATATCTTACAATAATTCACTATTCCAGATCCGACAAAATTGTCTTTGTTAAAATTCGAGATAGTTCATCGAATTACTAAATTCAAACGTTAATTAAAATGACTTTTTATTAAATGATTTTTAGTCGCTTAAATTTCAACAATATTGTATTAAACTATTCACCATTTAATTCATATTAGATTCCAAATTCCATAGATTTGCGAAATTCCAATATTTAAATCAATCAATTAACTTGTATAATTTAAATCAAAATTAATTAATTTCCTAGACCAATACTAATATTTAAAATTAATTTAAATATTCAACTATTAAAATCCCGGCTTTTTACACCAAGGAGGTGGTCCTCTTACCTCCTCAAACATGTCTGGATTCTCGCATACTGTGGGTATAGAATCAATATCGTCGATAGAAGAATTTAGGGAATACAGAAAGTCAGCTTGACTGACCCTCGTGGGTCGTAAGAAATCTCAAGGGTCCAACCACTACACGTCATCAATTGAACGACCCTCCTCTAGCAGTCAATAATAACCTCATACATGGCTAACCAATCCATCCCTAAAATCAAACCGTACCCATCGAATCTCTATATGCAGGTGTCACAATCATAACAAAGCCTAGAATCACAACTTTCAAAACCAGTAAACCATAAACAAATGTGCAGAGCCACCTATGGGGTTTGAAACAATTATGGGATCAGTGATAAGTGAAATTTCGAGATGTATACAATCGACTAAGGTGCTAGAAATAAATGAATTAGGTGCTCTCGAATCAAAGAGAGTACGTATAAGAAATTTGAAACGGACATCAAACCTTCCACGACCACTTTCCTATCTTGATCTCGACCATTACTGGTCGAAGCTGCCTCTAACACACGAACCTGCGCCATAAACGCACTAGCTCCTTATCCTATCTTCTGTGGACATGCTTTTCTAAGGTGTATAGGTTGTCTGCAATTATAGCACTTCCCTCTCAACGTGGTCCTCCTATAGTCTTTGATGAAATGTCTCACCGTGCCACAACCATAACACTTGATCTATTTCTTGATATATCCTTTCTGAGGTCTACCAACGTATATCTTATTGCCCTTCTTGTCCCTCCACCACTTCTTCATTGAGCTAGCTGACTTAAAAACTTCTCTCTTGACTTCTTTAGCCTCTTCCTTTCCATCCTTGTGCATCGAATCCATCTCCAATAAAGACTTAAAGATAGCTCCCATCAGAATATGTGTCATAGCTAATCTCCAAAGTGGTTGATTTAATCCTCTCACAAATCTGAATGCTTTCTTATGAGCTATATTGACCAAATCCATTTTGAACCTTGATAGCTCAATAAAGTGATTGATATACTCCTTGGCATAAAGATCTCCTTCCTTCAATCAAATAAATCTCTCTAGTTTCATGCTCTCCTCTGGTTGCAATAGAAATAAACTCTCAAATCTATCTCGAAATCCAGCCCAATCTATATCTCTACCCTCTGCGTCGACTATGGTCCACTAGTATGATGCCTCATCCTTCAACTACCAAGTAGTCAGTTGAACTTTATGTCGATCTCTGAGTCCTAACAATCAAAAAGTATGCTTTGTACTCCTGAACCAAGCATGAGCCTCAACAAAAGTCTCCTTGCTCGAGAAAGTATTGCCATCCAAATTCTGGAAATCCTTACAAAGCTCAAAGAAGTCGATAGCGTTGCTGGATTAGGAGGAACCATCACAGCGGTTGCGGGAACTTGTGCATGCTCTTGTTTGTCGGTATGTGCCTTAGCATCAAGGTATTTATGAAACCAACCTAAAATCTGGACACCCTTAGGAAGACTAGGGGCCCCTGACATGCTGCGCAAGAGAAGGGATATAAGGTTTCGAAAAAATCAAAGGAAGGTTGTACCTGACTTGAGAGGATAATATTTAATTTTTCAAATATAGCTTTTGGTATGAAAAATATGTTTTATTAAAAAAAACGTTTAGTGATCTTGTAACCTTAAGCTCTAATACCAAATGTAAGACCCTACACCCCTTAATGTTCCCCATAGTAGGGTCCCGCTAAAAAATGTGAAGCGTTATAGATATAAGGACATAAATATCCATCATAGAGATTAAGATTCACAAGATTAATATGCCAAGCACAGTGGAAAATAATTTAAAATTGAAACATTACATTTATTTCAAAACCTCATCATAAATTTGTCTCAAAATATCATTACCATATGTCTCATGAAAAAGTACATCTCAGTACTAAAATCATATAATCAAACTACAATAAAAAAAGTATCCTTCAAGTGAACCATCAGTACAACCAACTCCATAAAATAAGGTAAACCAAGGAAAATGAGAATAAAGTTGAAGATATGATAAGTCTCCAAGAAGATATACTCTAAGCAATCTGCACTAAGTACTACCACACTACAAGTCTGATGGAGGAGAGTAGAACAGACATAAAGTCTGGTGAGTTGTATAATTACTAACACGATTGATAAAAATGAAATAGAAATAGTAATAGCTTTAGTGTCATGTAGTGAAGTGCATGTGCACAACTATCAAGTGAATATGTATAATGATGTACAAGGATTAAAGGCTTGATCGATTGTTATCTCATTTGATTAAATTCAATTGTTTGGACTTCCACGATTACTAAACATAATAACCATAATTAGGATTATTTCCTAATATAACACATCGATATGCTGCTAATAAACTATAGTACATCGTGACCTGTGCCACTATAGATCTCAGACTTGTCAGGTACGACACATCAGTAAAGACATAGTCATCACAAAAAGCTTTGCAATGTCTTATTTTCCTATGTCGATGTTATTGCATGCTCGGATACTGTTGGAAGGCATTCACAACCACCTCCATTTGGACCATCTTACTACCTAGCTCAACACAAGCATGCGCTAGCCTTCTCCATCATGCCAGACCATTCGTGATAAGGTAATCCTAATCGTATGGATCCCCGAAAAATGTACTTTGGCCCAAATCCCCTATGATTTGGACCCCATAGTCATAGAATTATGCCTATTTATAAGACCACCATAGAACCATAGAATCATGCCTATTTACTAGGCCATTATAGAACCACAGAACTACCACAAAATCATGCCTTTTTACCAGATCACCATAGAACCATAGAAATATGCTTATTAACTTAACATCGATTTTAAGTTCATTTTAATAATAAGCCATTTCATTAATTTATAACCGAATATTATAATTATATCTGCATCTAAGCCAAATTTGACCATTATGATTCTTTGTATGTCTGTACAGTATATATAATATATGCAAATACATTCGGTCCCTTTTCAATTATAACCTATGCCATAATTATATAGCAAATCTTATCAAGTTTGCCAATTTGAATCCAATTCCCTTTCTATTATAGTTCTTTGCTTCATGTTTTATTATTTGAAAATTTAGTCCCAATTCATTAATCATGTTTTACACAATTTCATTTTTATTATATTTTCCCAATGGGCGCAAAATATAAGAATGATGATCAATTGCATAAATTTGACGCATAAATCAGCCGCCTAGATCAATAATACAAACTAGTCGTGCATATGCATATTTATAGATCCAAACATGTTTTGGCATAGCCAAAATAAACATAAAAACTATAAAATAAGACGTAGAAAGGGGAAACGAAGACTGAGAAGATATATTATGGTATTAAATATGATCTAAATAAAAACGGTAAGAAAGAGATTTAAAAATTAGAGAAATAACTTACAGAAGGAAATTGACACAAAAAATACTAACTTACAAAAAATAAAAAATAAATCTGTAAAGTAAAACTACAAAAACTGTACAACTACTCTATTGTCTATTTACTTTAAAATCCCAAAAATCTAAATAATTATAAATCTCATTGTGAGCACAACATTCCTCCGTAGGCTATGAAGATCTTTCCTCCAAAATATGTACGTAAATATTTATGTTGGTATATCTATTCCACTAAAATTTATTTAGGTTAGGCCTATTTCTTTTAATATAAAAGATAGATCCCTAGCGGGGAAGAGATAGTCTTGTGAGAATGAGGGTGGTATGGAGGTCTATTTATAAGTTTGGCTTGGATTCCTTGGCAATTAGATTTATGGATTAATTCTAGGACAACCACGTCATTGGACTAATGAAATCTCGCCATGTCAGCAAGGATTTGGAAATACACCAGTAAAAATGTTCCAACTCAGCAAAATAACATGTGATTATTTTCATATAAAATTCGTTATTGATATGTTCAAATATCTCGCAAAGATTATTTTCATGTAAATTCAGGGGAATTTCAATATAATTCACACAGATTTCGTTTATAACAAATCAATAATTTTTGAGTTCGATTACTTACAGAATTAAACATAAGATTCCTCATTTTCCATGAAGTAAATTCTTTTATAAATACTGTTCAAATATTCATTTCTATATATATTATTATTCAAGTATTTAAATTCAAATCAATATCTTTACTTTATTACATTCAACTTGATTAACATCGTAATTCCAAATTTAGATCAGTATCATTCTCAACTTAATAATATCATTATTCCAATTATAAGTTATTTTTTAGTTAGAGTCATTTCTAATTAAATATCTATATCAACGAACAAAAATTTCATGATTTAATATTGTTTTATTTACATACTAGGTAAAAAAACAGAAATTATCGTACATTCAAGCTTAATAATTTCTAACCAAGGCTAATCGGTTAATCCAGGTTCAAAGATCTTCACAAAGCATAAGGATGTTAAATAAACTACTAAGCGTACCTTATGCTCAACAACCTTAGGGAATTGCTTAGTTGATTAACCACACTACCAAATGTCATTTCCCAAACTTCCAAAAGTCAACAACATATTATTCAAATATTTATTAAGGCTCGTTCGATGTACATATATCATCTGTATGAAATATCAAATCTGATCATTCGTTCGGTCACGTAGATTCTGTTTCAAACTAGTATTGAGATCCCGATTACTATAGTGCGAACTCTAATATAGATTCTTGATTTGAATTGAAGGCAACTTAGATAGAATGGTGAATAATATTGATGACTTGAAAGTCGCCACGGAAGAGTGGAAGGCTGAGTAAAAGCAGATAGCCAAGGAAGAAGTAGAAAAATCTCTTTGGGTCTGTGCCTATAAGCATGATCTTTTCTTCGGGCGCCTTTAATCCAATCGCTAAAATATCGGACGATGCTGAAGAATCACCTGATTTGGATCTGGGGAAGAAGTGTGAGATTGTAACCACCCGCATTTTTAATTAAATAATAAAATAAATTCGTATAATTTTCTGAATTTGGTCATGGAACTAGCGTCATTACGCCTGTGATAATTTTCTGATCAATTTAGACCTATGCTTTGTAGAAAATAGACTTAAAATGAAGAAGATATTATTTAATGAAGTTTCAGAAGAAAAATCATAAAGGAGAAAATAAAAGGAACACACATAAAACTTAGAGTTTCCAATGTTCTAAATAAAAACAATGTGGTCCAATGGTTGAGCACTTGCTTTCCAACTTGTAATGCATAAGTTCGAGTCCCGCCAATGTCATATTTTTAAAATTTTAGTGGAACAGCTAAAAAGATACATGTTCTAAAAGAAAAATATATGTGTACGTACATACAAGGGAGAAATATATATATATACATATATGGGTTTATATGTATATGTGTATGTATAAATGACATATGGGGGTTGATTGTCATTAGACCAACTTTTGATGTCAACGGTTATTAATGGCAGTTATGTTAATAAATTTAATGGGGATTTTGGGTAAGATTACCATAAATATACCAAGTCCACTGAACTATCTTAGAACTATATGTCTTATCTTAGGACTACCAATCTCACCTCATAACTATTTTAAAATCAAGGAATAGTATGATAATTAAAATTTATGGATTTGGACTTAGTAGGTTGATGATGTCAGGTTAATTGAGTCATTCAACAGAAATCTGTACTTTCAAACACTTGCATGTATGTAACTGATGCAAGATACCGTTGATCATAGGAACCCACGATAATTTTAGGATGGTAAAGAATGTTCCTAAGGTTGTACTTCAAGAATTGAGGTATTAAGTGGTCGTAGGTTCCGCCTCTCTTTTGAAAAAAGAAACCTAAAGGACACTGACTGTCATAGCCTGGTTTAGGATTAAGATATTAACATTACAAGAAAACACTGATTTAACGTCACATATTTAAAAGCGAAAATTTCCATTGCTAATTTGCGACGAATTTCCATGTCATCTTCAAGAGATAGTTTTTTGTTTTTTAACTTTTTTCTTTGATTTATTACCGTCGTCTTCTGTCATCCCTCACAAAGTCGTTGCAAATTGCGTCAAATTACCGATAGAAAATTTCTGCCACTATTTCCGTTGCAAATCCAGACAGGATACCGACGAATATTTATCGAAGTTACTTTACAGCAGAATTCCAAGAGATTCTTACATTATTTTTCTAAGATGTACTTTAGTGTTACTTTTTAATAATTATTGACATGTTCAATAATTAATACTTTGTTCTAATTAATGATTTATAAGTAGTAATAAATAACTTCTAATAATTAATTTTAAATAGTTACTATAAAATAATTAACTATTACTAATTATATAAGATTACTATTTATAATTAATATTAATTAATAATTGTTCGTAATAATTAATAATTAAGACTACATTAAATAATTATTTATTAATAATTAATAATAGGACTTTTTACACACGTGGGCTTGTTTTTAGAAGATATAACACAAATAGCCATGTTTCAAAAGTAATTAGAAATATAGACCTGTTTTGTCAGGGGCGGGAAATAAGCGAGTTTTGAAAACTCGCCTTCGTGCGCGTTTTCAAATCTCGCCTGTGTATTTGGGGTTATTTCAAACCTTTATATATACTCACCATTATTCTCATAATTCTCACCATTCAAACCATTATATATACTCAACCACATCTTCACAGCTCCGTATATTTTCAAAATGTCTTCTGAAACAATGGTTGAGCAAGAGGTCAACTCGTTTCCAGTTTGCTGACACTGTGGATATATGGCTGAAGTTGTCGTCTGTGATGATGGCGAAAACATTGGTCGTCATAGTCTTCTCTATTCCAATTATCCTCACGGATGCAATTTTTCAGAATGGATTGACGAACCGCTTTGTCCCAGGAGCATAGCATATGCGAATGAGCTAAAGCAAGAAATTAGACGTCTCAAAAAACTCCTAGAGGACTTGCAATTTAAACCCAACCACTAGTTTTTCTAATATTCGTCGTCGTTGTAGGTTTATGAAGATTAGTTTGAATTATTGTATTACCCGTTGTCGTTGTTTGTTTCTGAAGTTTGGTTTGAATTGTTATTTGTGTGTTTGTAGGAGTTGGAAGATCAGTACGAAGTATTAGATGTTATTTTTTTGTTTTTCTAATGAATTATTTTAAGCTTTTGATGTTTGAATTAAAGCTTTATATGTTTTCTGGTTTGTACAGTGTACATTATGACATAAATAAGAATTGACAACTCGCTGCCAGAAATTAAAGTTGGGTCAGTCTGATTTGCTTTACGTGCTGCATGACATTGTTTCGTCTGGCGTAATACTATAGGGAATATGACTAGTCGTACCAGGAGTGATTCAGCACTACTTGGTTTAAGGGGTCGTCACATGCACACTAAGTTTGCAACAAGGTTTACGAATTTTACCAGCAATATTCATACTTCTAGGACAATAAAACACATTAAGGTAGTTTCCACATTGTAACAACCCGTATTTTCGGGTAACCGGAAATGCAGATATATTGTGTTTTGTGATTCCTAAGATTGTAATTAAATAATTGAGGGCATACTGAAAATATATATGTATATTGAATGGGTATTAATACTTAAAGGGGAAAATATATTTCCAATATTTGACATCAACTGTTGGTTATAATTATTAAATTATTAATTGAGGTGTTAAATACTAGATGTATATGTGATAATGATATCAGCAGAAGAATAGCGTTTAAATTAAATTAATGAATTTAAAGTTTACATGTGGCTTTTAAAACGTTTATCTATGAATTAATTAGTTTTTTGATTAATGAGAATATAAATATTGATGTGAATTAATAATCAATACTTATAGGCTTGGTGCATTTTATTATCGTTAACAATAAATTTAAATTATTGAGTAAATAAAATGTACAACAACATTGTTGTACTGATAAATTAGGAAATTTGTGTTTTAAATGCTAATAATCATTGTAATTTTGTGATATGATATATTATTGTATAAATCTTAAGTGTTCAAATTTGTTATGTAAAAAAAAAAATGTTTTAATGACGTATTATGTTAAATGAGGCATTGGTGACATTTATTTATTGTGTTGTAAAGATTATATAAATAAATGAAGATATTTTGAGAAACACATTCATTTTGGTAAATTATGTTGAATTTGACAATTAAATATAGTAAATGTGTTTTATGTGCTAATTTGTCTGTTGAGTTGTTAGATTAACACAACTTAACAAGTGTAAACGTGTTTGTATGTAAAATATTTGGTTTCTAAAATGTAAACATGGTTATTATATTACTTTTCGCTAAAAATTAACGTTTGAGTGATTGTAAACCAATGTTGCAGCGTGTCTCGGATTGAAATTGTATTTAGGAATATTATACTTGTGATTATTTAAAAATATTAACTTAAGAAAAAAATTAGTATCTTGATGTAAAGATTGTGTATATTTACAAGTATAAGTGTGTGGATTCTTGGAAAATAGAGGGGCTTGAGTGCACTACTTACTATATTTAAGCATAATTAATTAATTAGGGGCTTAATTAGAGTTTTACTTGCCTTAATCCTTATTTTGTTAAGGAGTATTCTGGAAACCTGAGAAAATAAAGACTGGAACGTATCATTTCTCCTCCATTATTCGTTCCTTCCTCAAGAAAACTTCCTGAGAGAAAAAAAAAAACTATGGCCTCCTTCTCCCCAATCTCTCTTCTAGCCTCATAAATGATGAAATTTTGAGTTCTAAAACAATCTAACTGCTCTCTAATCAATTCTCTAGCATATTTCAGTTCTAAACCATTCTCCAATGAAGAGAAGATCAAGGTCTTTAAGCTTCAAGAAGCCATGGATGCTACATATTCCTCTTTTGCAATTTTATGCTCCGATTTGGCCTTTTACTGCTCCAAATCAATGGAAATCTTGCCTCTCTAATCCAATCAAGGTGAGTTAATTAACTCACACATTCTAGTTTACATCTATTTTGATTTGTAAGTGTATGTTTGCTGAGTTGAATTGAAAATTGTTGTTTTCATGAAGCTTTTTCATCTTGTTTTGCATTGCTGAAAACACAGCCAAACCCTAAATTTAAGCCTTCATAACTTTTGTATTTTTAAGTCTTTTCGCGTGATTCTTTTTGCACGTTGTTTTCCAATATCTTGTAAGTAAATCTGCAAATTTTGGTGCCATTTCGAATTGATTTGGTTAGGTAAACGGGTCACCAAAGTAGAGGTTTCGCTGGGATTTTGACCTGAAACAAAACAGCACCCAGGTCAGACTTCGGGGTGCTGTATCTCCTTCATTGTTGATCGGAATTGAGTAATTCTTTTTTTGTTTCGAAGCTGGGAATCATATCTATAAGACTACAAACTTTTGTTTCATTCTGCGTTGATTTGAGTGGTTAAAAGTATTGCTAAAGTTGGGGTTTCGTCGTGATTGTTGTTCATTTTGTTGTAATTGGTGAAATCACAGCCAGTGTAACTTTGTGCTGTTATAACTTCATGATCCTTTATCCGTTTAGGATGATTCTTTTTTTTCTTTAAAGCTTGAGACTTTATCTACATGCCTGCAAATATTTAGTCAAGTCCGTGGTAGTTTGGTCGCTCAAACCTGGTCCCAAAGTTGGACCTGAAAGTGATTTCAGCCTAGGCTGAAATTCAGTTCAAAGTCCATGTTTAGAGCCCTGTATCTTTTTCATGCGAAGTCGCAGTTCATTGATTCTTTTTTTTTTGGAAAGTTAAAGTTTTCTACTGTATGCATGTCAGTTTTCACTTCATTTAGAGGTCATTAGATTGCTTGAAACTGACCTCAAAGTCGAACTCTGGTCGTGATTCAGACCTAAGTTTGAATTTCCTGAGTGAAAACAGCGCCAAGGCCTAACTTTGGGATCCTATATCTCCTTCGTTATCTATCCGTTTTGAGTGAATCTTTTTGCGTTATAAAGTTTGGGATCTTGTCTGTACGCTTCAAATTTTGTATGTCAGTATGTGATAGTGTGGCTGTTCAAACCTGGTCACAAACTTGGACCCAGAAGTGATTTCAGCTCAAGCTGAAATTTAGTCCAGGTCCATGTTTGGAGCTTCATAACTTTTTCGTGCGATGTTGGAATTCAGTGAATCCTTTTTCTATTAAAATTTGGGTCTTTCTAGTTTGGTCGTATCAAATTTTAGACCAATCGGTCATCGTTTGGTGGTCTTATACATGCCTGAAAGTTGCAAGCTGAAGTGATTTGGGGTGTGTTTTCTTGTCTTGATACTTGATTTCCATGTGATTTTGTGTGTTGTTGTGACTTGGTTATTACTTTATTAACTTAGAAACCAAGTTCATGTTTTTAAACAATATGAACTTAAGATTATGAGAAAAATTTATGGTGATTCATTGTTGAGACTTTTGATGAGATTTGCATTAACATTGAGTACACGTACACGATTTTAACCTGTTTTCCGATATATACATAAATATGGATTTCACTATAGTTTTGAGGTTAAATGAGTTTTATTATCTTAGTTTTAAAAATTAAATGGCCTCAGAACAATAGTATAAAATTATTTTCGTAAATATATGGTTTTCATAAACAAAGTAATCATTTTTGGGAAAATCGTTTTATAAACTTGTTTTGTCAAAACCAAGTATTTTCTAGTTATAAACCGCACTTTTCTGCACCCTTCGAGATGATGTTACGGATATTAAACAATGTCGTAAGCCCTGTGGTATGGGACACGGTGGTATACGAGATTGGTTAATTTCCTATTTCGTCTGATTGAAGCTATTGAGTTGTTGTTGTGATTTATGAGATTTTTGTGGTTGAAGATTTCTGAGTTTTCCAGTGCGGAGTTCATAAGCGGTTAGTGAACGAGTTGTGAGAACGTGTGGTATGGGACGCACTGTTACCACTACTCGGGTTACTGACTGTGAGTCAATGACGCATATTGTGTTTTGTTGAGCCAGTACTTTGCTTCGGGGGGAAGCCGAGACTCGGGGGGAGTCATGTATACGTATTCACTTGACCGGGGGGGTCAAGATATACTCGGCCGGGGGGTCGCAGTGATAGGCGCCTAACTTGAATACGTATAAGTACTGAGCTAAGCTCGGGGGGAGCTTTATTATCATGTGGTTGCACGTGCAAATTTATTTCTAATGAATTCATATTGTGATGATATTTTGTGATTTGATCTATACGATCATACATGGAAGATTATTGGATTTTAAATTTACATAAACATTTTGTGATCTTCTATGTTGGAGTGTGATGCTCCTTCCGTGATATTTGACTCTTTTGAGTTATATGATGATTTTCATTTGATGATACATGGCTATTGCTCGGGATGAGCAACATTATAGCTTGGGATGGCTCTATTGTTATGGAACATGTACATTTCTTATTGTTTCTTTTATGATTTGGGTTTTATGATTCTTACTCGATCGGGGTGATCGTACATTTGCAAAGAGCAGTTGGATTTCTAATCCAACATATTTTGAGACTTAGATGTTTTGGAGTGGGATACTCCCTTTATTGATTATTTAACTCGTTTGAAATGTATATGATAATTTTGATGATTTTTGTGTTATGTTTCCATTATGGCTCGAGTATGGTGATATACTTAGCCTAGATCTAGTCCTTGTGGCTTGTATAT
Organism: Allium sativum; assembly: GCA_030737875.1. Lineage (NCBI taxonomy): Eukaryota > Viridiplantae > Streptophyta > Magnoliopsida > Asparagales > Amaryllidaceae > Allium > Allium sativum. Next base: position 22,414,519 of record CM060925.1, read on the forward strand.
TTATCCCTTCTATATGTCATGTAACTGAAACTAATTAATCCCTCTATGTCATCATATTCACAACTCTTAGGGTGAAGAGTTGTATATCTTGTGCTTACCTATTTCTTATACTGATTTGTAAACTAGACTGACCCGTGTGTGTATTCCTCGGGTCAGACCGAGGTATTTCAGGTGTAGTTGCTGAGCTTGGGGTTAGCAGGTTCTCTTTAGTCCATATTTATTGTAGCTTCATTCACTCGAGCTTATGTAGTCGAGTTCGAATAGTAGAGCTTTCTATATTTCATTGTTGTATCATATTGTAAGCGAGAGAAGTTTATCTATTCTTTTGTAGCACAAGTAATTGTTGTACTCTAACGATGTAATATTATGTAATTGTTCTGTGATCTGTGATGGTGTAATAATATGTACTGTATTCTGAGCTGATTCTGGAGCCACCGTAGAATTGTACAACATAAAGTATTAAGTATGTCGAGCCTCTAAAAAAAATAAAAAAATTAGCAACCACTTTATCGACATATTTAAGACTTGCTAATGCAAATCTACGAGTGGTCGCCCCTAACTAGCCCTATTCTCCGCTCTAATAGACAACATTACCTAGTAATGCTCTTTATTAGGGTGGGCCTCGGGGTGGGGTGTTACACAATGGTATCAGAGCCAGGTTCAGAACAAAGTACATTAGGCACAGAACAGAACTAGAATAGTACATGTGTTACAACGTTGAAGGATAACAATCGTGTCTACTTTATCATTTCCTTTGTTATCCTATCTTGAGTTTCTTATCTAAGAGTCATATGGATCCTTGGGTTTGAGGAATACACCTAGGAATAAGAGGATTATTCCACAAGTACTCCATTGTTGGTATTTCTTTTCGTAATGTGATTTGATAAGAGAATCTTTCCATCCTCTTTATCTTTCAATGTTTGAACCCTTGGGTAAAAAAAAAAAAAAAGGAGAAATTTTCACCCTATCCTTGATATTTGAGTTGATCGTTGGGTTCGGTAAAAGGGAATTTGAGGGTATTTGTAACTTAAAATTTAAAAGTGGTTTTGATATCATGTGTGGGATAAGGGATGAGAATAATGAGAAATTACAAACATCGATAAGCTAATTGCTTTGTAAACTGATAATTGAGTTAAATTGGTGATCATTTTTTTTATGTTGAATGGCCCGGTGAGTGTCTTAAGGGTTTTGGTCGATACGTATGATCAACAATATCAATAGAAATTTCTTAAACACTTATTCGAGATTATCCAACACAGAAGATGAGTAGTAAAAATGAAGTTGAATACAAAAATTAAAACACGAGATTACCACGTTGGGATATTGTTAAACTACTACGTAGGATGCGGAGTATAGAGACTTTAGCGAGGCAATGGCGATGATTTGTCGACATCGCAGCCAAGTACTAAGAATGATTGATGGAAAATAGTGGTCTAATGTTATTCCAATTGAATTATAAATGAAAATTTAAAATGGGTTGAATATAATAGCATTTTAAATATACAACTTTCTAAAACAAGCGTGTCACTTTTGAGGTACACATTCATAATTACATTCACTTGGCTAGTTGCCGCGATATAGTTAAATATAGACCTCGAGGAATGGCGAGGCTATTTGATGATTGAAAAGTCCAAGTAGCAGCCATACTTTGAAGAAATTTAGATAACTTCAATGGTAAGGCAGCGTCAAGTAATGATGGAGGAGCGAAAATCTTGGGTGTGTATTTCAAATAACGCCTTGTGAAAGATAAGTTGTGTTGTTTAAAGCTTTATATTAGTGAGTTAATGAATATGATTAAAGCTTTATCTACGGTTTGGATAAGTTCAAGTGAGGGATTTTGAGGCTAAAAAATAAAAATAAAAAAATTATATGATGAAAATGTCTAAATTTCATGTGATAGCTTTCTAAATCGAGAAATTTTTAAGAAGCAAATTGAGATAAATAACTTGTAGAAAATAAATTGTGGGAGTTTTAATCTTAACAAATTGCGAGGACGCAATTTATTTAAGGGGGGAAGTCTGCAACAACCCGTATTTTCGGGTAACCGGAAATGCAGATATATTGTGTTTTGTGATTCTTAAGATTGTAATTAAATAATTGAGGGCATACTGAAAATATATATGTATATTGAATGGATATTAATACTTAAAGGGGAAAATATATTTCCAATATTTGACATCAACTGTTGGTTATAATTATTAAATTATTAATTGAGGTGTTAAATACTAGATGTATATGTGATAATGATATCAGCAAAAGAATAGCGTTTAAATTAAATTAATGAATTTAAAGTTTACATGTGGCTTTTAAAACGTTTATCTATGAATTAATTAGTTTTTTGATTAATGAGAATATAAATATTGATGTGAATTAATAATCAATACTTATAGGCTTGGTGCATTTTATTATCGTTAACAATAAATTTAAATTATTGAGTAAATAAAATGTACAACAACATTGTTGTACTGATAAATTAGGAAATTTGTGTTTTAAATGCTAATAATCATTGTAATTTTGTGATATGATATATTATTGTATAAATCTTAAGTGTTCAAATTTGTTATGTAAAAAAAAAAATGTTTTAATGACGTATTATGTTAAATGAGGCATTGGTGACATTTATTTATTGTGTTGTAAAGATTATATAAATAAATGAAGATATTTTGAGAAACACATTCATTTTTGTAAATTATGTTGAATTTGACAATTAAATATAGTAAATGTGTTTTATGTGCTAATTTGTCTGTTGAGTTGTTAGATTAACACAACTTAACAAGTGTAAACGTGTTTGTATGTAAAATATTTGGTTTCTAAAATGTAAACATGGTTATTATATTACTTTTCGCTAAAAATTAACGTTTGAGTGATTGTAAACCAATGTTGCAGCGTGTCTCGGATTGAAATTGTATTTAGGAATATTATACTTGTGATTATTTAAAAATATTAACTTAAGAAAAAAATTAGTATCTTGATGTAAAGATTGTGTATATTTACAAGTATAAGTGTGTGGATTCTTGGAAAATAGAGGGGCTTGAGTGCACTACTTACTATATTTAAGCATAATTAATTAATTAGGGGCTTAATTAGAGTTTTACTTGCCTTAATCCTTATTTTGTTAAGGAGTATTCTGGAAACCTGAGAAAATAAAGACTGGAACGTATCATTTCTCCTCCATTATTCGTTCCTTCCTCAAGAAAACTTCCTGAGAGAAAAAAAAAACTATGGCCTCCTTCTCCCCAATCTCTCTTCTAGCCTCATAAATGATGAAATTTTGAGTTCTAAAACAATCTAACTGCTCTCTAATCAATTCTCTAGCATATTTCAGTTCTAAACCATTCTCCAATGAAGAGAAGATCAAGGTCTTTAAGCTTCAAGAAGCCATGGATGCTACATATTCCTCTTTTGCAATTTTATGCTCCGATTTGGCCTTTTACTGCTCCAAATCAATGGAAATCTTGCCTCTCTAATCCAATCAAGGTGAGTTAATTAACTCACACATTCTAGTTTACATCTATTTTGATTTGTAAGTGTATGTTTGCTGAGTTGAATTGAAAAATGTTGTTTTCATGAAGCTTTTTCATCTTGTTTTGCATTGCTGAAAACACAGCCAAACCCTAAATTTAAGCCTTCATAACTTTTGTATTTTTAAGTCTTTTCGCGTGATTCTTTTTGCACGTTGTTTTCCAATATCTTGTAAGTAAATTTTGGTGCCATTTCGAGTTGATTTGGTTAGGTAAACGAGTCACCAAAGTAGAGGTTTCGCTGGGATTTTGACCTGGAACAAAACAGCACCCAGGTCAGACTTCGGGGTGCTGTATATCCTTCATTGTTGATCGGAATTGAGTGATTCTTTTTTTGTTTCGAATCTGGGAATCATATCTATAAGACTGCAAACTTTTGTTTCATTCTGGGTTGATTTGAGTGGTTAAACGTATTGCTAAAGTTGGGGTTTCGTAGTGATTGTTGTTCATTTTGTTGTAATTGGTGAAATCACAGCCCAAGTGTAACTTTGTGCTGTTATAACTTCATGATCCTTTATCCGTTTAGGATGATTCTTTTTTTTCTTTAAAGCTTGAGACTTTATCTACATGCCTGCAAATATTTAGTCAAGTCCGTGGTAGTTTGGTCGCTCAAACCTGGTCCCAAAGTTGGACCTGAAAGTGATTTCAACCTAGGCTGAAATTCAGTTCAAAGTCCATGTTTAGAGCCCTGTATCTTTTTCATGCGAAGTCGCAGTTCATTGATTCTTTTTTTTTTTTTTTTTGGAAAGCTAAAGTTTTCTACTGTATGCATGTCAGTTTTCACTTCATTTAGAGGTCATTAGATTGCTTGAAACTGACCTCAAAGTCGAACTCTGGTCGTGATTCAGACCTAAGTTTGAATTTCCTGAGTGAAAACAGCGCCAAGGCCTAACTTTGGGATCCTATATCTCCTTCGTTATCTATCCGTTTTGAGTGAATCTTTTTGCATTATAAAGTTTGGGATCTTGTCTGTACGCTTCAAATTTTGTATGTCAGTATGTGATAGTGTGGCTGTTCAAACCTGGTCACAAATTTGGACCCAGAAGTGATTTCAGCTCAAGCTGAAATTTAGTCCAGGTCCATGTTTGGAGCTTCATAACTTTTTCGTGCGATGTTGGAATTCAGTGAATCCTTTTTCTATTAAAATTTGGGTCTTTCAAGTTTGGGCATATCAAATTTTAGACCAATCGGTCATCGTTTGGTCATCTTATACATGCCTGAAAGTTGCAAGCTGAAGTGATTTGGGGTGTGTTTTCTTGTCTTGATACTTGATTTCCATGTGATTTTGTGTGTTGTTGTGACTTGGTTATTACTTTATTAACTTAGAAACCAAGTTCATGTTTTTAAACAATATGAACTTAAGATTATGAGAAAAATTTATGGTGATTCATTGTTGAGACTTTTGATGAGATTTGCATTAACATTGAGTACACGTACACGATTTTAACCTGTTTTCCAATATATACATAAATATGGATTTCACTATAGTTTTGAGGTTAAATGAGTTTTATCATCTTAGTTCTAAAAATTAAATGGCCTCAGAACAATAGTATAAAATTATTTTCGTAAATATATGGTTTTCATAAACAAAGTAATCATTTTTGGGAAAATCGTTTTATAAACTTGTTTTGTCAAAACCAAGTATTTTCTAGTTATAAACCGCACTTTTCTGCACCCTTCGAGATGACGTTACGGATATTAAACAATGTCGTAAGCCCTGTGGTATGGGACACGGTGGTATACGAGATTGGTTAATTTCCTATTTAGTCTGATTGAAGCTATTGAGCTGTTGTTGTGATTTATGAGATTTTTGTGGTTGAAGATTTCTGAGTTTTCCAGTGCGGAGTTCACAAGCGGTTAGTGAACGAGTTGTGAGAACGTGTGGTATGGGACGCACTGTTACCACTACTCGGGTTACTGACTGTGAGTCAATGACGCATATTGTGTTTTGTTGAGCCAGTACTTTGCTTCGGGGGGAAGCCGAGACTCGGGGGGAGTCATGTATACGTATTCACTTGACCGGGGGGGTCAAGATACACTCGGCCGGGGGGTCGCAGTGATAGGCGCCTAACTTGAATACGTATAAGTACTGAGCTAATCTCGGGGGGAGCTTTATTATCATGTGGTTGCACGTGCAAATTTATTTCTAATGAATCCATATTTTGATGATATTTTGTGATTTGATCTATACGATCATACATGGAAGATTATTGGATTTTAAATTTACATAAACATTTTGTGATCTTCTATGTTGGAGTGTGATGCTCCTTCCGTGATATTTGACTCTTTTGAGTTATATGATGATTTTCATTTGATGATACATGGCTATTGCTCGGGATGAGCAACATTATAGCTTGGGATGGGCTCTATTGTTATGGAACATGTACATTTCTTATTGTTTCTTTTATGATTTGGGTTTTATGATTCTTACTCGATCGGGGTGATCGTACATTTGCAAAGAGCAGTTGGATTTCTAATCCAACATATTTTGAGACTTAGATGTTTTGGAGTGGGATACTCCCTTTATTGATTATTTAACTCGTTTGAAATGTATATGATAATTTTGATGATTTTGGTGTTATGTTTCCATTATGGCTCGAGTATGGTAATATACTTAGCCTAGATCTAGTCCTTGTGGCTTGTATATTTATCCCTTCTATATGTCATGTAACTGAAACTAATTAATCCCTCTATGTCATCATATTCACAACTCTTAGGGTGAAGAGTTGTATATCTTGTGCTTACCTATTTCTTATACTGATTTGTAAACTAGACTGACCCGTGTGTGTATTCCTCGGGTCAGACCGAGGTATTTCAGGTGTAGTTGCTGAGCTTGGGGTTAGCAGGTTCTCTTTAGTCCATATTTATCGTAGCTTCATTCACTCGAGCTTATATAGTCGAGTTCGAATAGTAGAGCTTTCTATATTTCATTGTTGTATCATATTGTAAGCGAGAGAAGTTTATCTATTCTTTTGTAGCACATGTAATTGTTGTACTCTAACGATGTAATATTATGTAACTGTTCTGTGATTTGTGATGGTGTAATAATTTGTACTGTATTCTGAGCTGATTCTGGAGCCACCGTAGAATTGTACAACATAAAGTATTAAGTATGTCGAGCCTCTAAAAAAACTAAAAAAATTAGCAACCACTTTATCGACATATTTAAGACTTGCTAATGCAAATCTACGAGTGGTCGCCCATAACCAGCCCTATTCTCCGCTCTAATAGACAACATTACCTAGTAATGCTCTTTATTAGGGTGAGCCTCGGGGTGGGGTGTTACACACATACTCCTACCACGGAAGTGGGTAAAATCTAGGTCTAGGAGAGTGAACACCACTTTCACACATCGGAGGGTCAATCCAATGCTTAAATAACAACAATCAATTTCAGTAGGAAAAACCTTGTGGTCCTCATAGGCTTCACAGCCGAAATATCGACGACCAGCGTTTTTTTTTTTTTTTGGAAATAACCACGACCGTTGCTTCTCCACAACGACAAATAGGGTTGGATCCACCAGGAATTAGTGGCTCGACAACACGCCCCGCAACTACCCTTTCTTTTCCAAGTCGTTGATTTACTACCGATTCATCGTCATTTTCCACTTTGTCCACGGTGGAGCCCACACTTTCTTTTCCCTGTTTCGACATGGTGAAAGAGGAAGGAGGAGGCAGCTAGAAGAAAAGAAATTGTGAATGAGGGTTTGAATGGATTCAGAAAAGCCGCTATATATAACGGGAAATAGGGTCGTTCCCATCCACATATAATTTAAACATTTCAAAACATGGTCGTCCCCGTTCACATTAACATTATTGTTGACAAATGTCTAGGAACTCGCAACATGCCAGACCAAAATGTGTATAGATGGGTACAGTGTAGATTCTCTATCATAGCTTTTAAGTTATGAAGTGACTAGTCGTATCAGGAGAGAATCTGCTTTACGTACTCCTGTAATCCTGCACTGACTAGTCGTATCACTTGTACACTACGCTGCTATATATCTCTGTCGAATTTCTCAAAACATACCTCACTCCCACAACTTTGTTTCCAACTACCCTGTGCTTTACCACAACAATGCCTTCTTGGCCATCATCTCCAGACTCTGAGGTAGAGGCGTACGAAGAGAGGGAACGTTGGGCGCTTGCAGATGAACTCGAGTTTCTAAACGAACTGAACTCTCGGCTTGGACCACCGTCCGAACAACGGCCCGTCCAACCTCCACATCAAGCCCAAGTACCCAACGTTCGACACACGCATGAATAGTCCGTCGTTGTACCACGACAAGAAGTTGGTTCTCATCAAGTACCACATGTTCCAATTCCTGCTGAACAGGAAGGTGAATCTTATCAAGTTTGTTGCTACTGCGGTTATCCAGTTGAAGTTGTGGTTCGAGCAGATGGCAACGATATTGGTCGTCGCATTCAGCAATGTCCAGCCTATCCGAATGGGTGCAATTACACGGAATGGATAGACGAACCGATAGGGCCAAGGGGAATAACATATGCAAACGAACTCGAACAAGAGAATAGACAACTCCGTACCGTTATTGAACAGTTGTGGCTTAACCGTGATGATTAAGCAGCTTCACATCCCAAGAGCATGAACGTCAGATGTCAGTGTGTTGCATTTCGTGTATCTGTATTTCTTATGTTTCGAACTTATCTGTCCTTAACCGGACTATGTATCTCTCTTGTATTTGAATATTAGAATTCGGTATTTGTTTTATGTTGTTATGTTATGCTATATATACTATCTAATTGTCGTGGTAGTTCGCAGTTTAACGTTTACAACTTCATTCGACTACATAAAAATCGTTATACGTCGGATTTCATTGAAACACAACACGTTCGAATCTATACACCTATATTCTAGTAATGAAACGGAAAAATGAGAATTTCATATTATAAATATCGAGTTATGTCCAAATCAAGTTTCAAGAAAGTCGCAATGGAATTTAACACCAAAGTGCACAGACGAGTTTTCAAATCGCGCCTATGGGCGAGTTTTCAAATCGCGCCTTCGTTAACACAGAATAGATCTATTCCTGTAATTACTTTCAAAACAAGTCCGTTTGCGTTATACAATTCTGAAACAAGCCCAAATGGGTAAAAAGTCCTTAATAATAAGTAATCTTTTTTTGGAAAGACCATAATAAATAATTTTTGATACTTAATAATTATTATTATCATTTAATATTAGTTATTATTATTAATTATATTTAATATTTTAAAGAGTAATTTTTTGAAAATTTCTAAATTAAATTTTGAAATATTTATAGTTATAATTAAACCTTGATAATTAATATTTATTTTGATAATTAATATTTATTTTCTAACATCTTATTTATTTAGTATAGTTTAATATTCAAAATTAACAATAATATTTGACTTACCACTTAATATTATGTTCAATAATTAAAAATCAATAATTATTGGGTATATTTGGTAATTAATAATATAAACATAATAATTAGTATTTAGCAGTTAATATTAAATAATCATAATTGGAATTCATTTTGCCGCCTCTTCATTTCATTATCGGCTCTTAGACCATAACCAACCATCCGTTCTGTTCAGTTATTCTCTCTCATGTTCTAAAACTGGTCCAACGAGCCGAGCACCCAGAAGGGGAGAACCAGCCACGGACTGGTTGGGAGCAGGGGATACAACGGCAAAGATATTGCCGTTATAAATATTACAACGGCAAAGTCTTTGCCGTTGTAATATTATAACGGCAAACACTTTGCCGTTATAACATTATAACGGCAAAGTGTTTGCCGTTATAATGTCCCCCCCCCCCCTCAAAACCCTCGTCGCCACCCCCCTCAGCTTCATTTCTCCTTCCCCTTCTTCAAACCCGAAAACCCATTTCCCTCCCCCATTTTTCACCCAATTTTCTCCACCAATTCACCAATCCGTCAGTTTTTAACCAAATTAACTAGCTTGTGTGAGATATTAGTTCGAAAATATGGCTAGATTACTAAAAAAATTCGCCAAAAAATTCATGCACGGCGACGATCGTGGCGCCGGCGGGAGTGGTGAAGGTGGTAGTGGCCAACAGCCAGTGCTCGGAATAGAAGACTTACTTGTAGCCGCCGAAAACATGGAGAACGAAGAAGCAGAGGTGCAACAGGGAGGCGGTCATCGGGGACGTGGCGGGCGTAGAGGCGGACGAGCAGGCAGGGCACGTAGGGGTGTTGGATCAGTTGCCGCTAGAGAGGGCCAACTCGATGTCTATGTGGATATGAACCTCAGCGCCGCGAAGCTTCCTGCGCTATCCAACTTTCGCATTCTTCCAGATGACGAAGTACACGTTAGCACGCAGTCGAGTTTGGCTGTAAGTATTTTTAGTATTATTTACATAGTATTCTTTGAGTGTTATATATTGGGTAGATGGTATAACATTTTGTTGAACCGTTAACAGTCGCGGAATATACGTCCACGTGGTTCGTTAGCGACCACACTTAGATATTATCATGCACACTTGGCGGGTAAGGAGGGGGTCGCAGGACTGTTACATGCTCTTGGATTTCAATTTTTTCTAGGTAATATTATAGACCTTTTAATGAAATAATTGGATAATTTAGTAGTCATATTTTATCTTATTGTGCGATTTGCTATTTTAGGAATAAACCATGTTATAAATGCCGATGTCCAATTATGTGCGGCCATTGCTCTACGGTGGTACAAAACCATCCACACATTTCACTTTCCTTGTGGTGAGTTAGGACTTACACCGCTTGATTTCTCCATGCTTACTGGTATTAGCATTGGAGTAAGTGCTTATCCCCAACTGCCTTATGGCGATGGTCGATGGCGTGATCGTGCACTTGTTCATGATCTACTGCCTCATTTGGATGTTTCTGCTACGTCGTATCAGGCAGAAGGCGCTATTAGAGTGAGCGCGATCCGTGCGGCTATGGACAGGATACTCGAGCACTACTCTGTTGACGACTTGGAGCTTGCTCGATTATTTGTGTTATACCTTATGGGTAACCTTTTCTTTAGTTCTTCGAGCAGTAGCGTTCCTGTGGGGTTTTTTGCGGTCGCGGCTGAGATAAATGCCGATGGGGCGATTTTATATGATTGGGGCACACCTATCCTTGCATACCTATACAGATGTCTCGACATGCAGTGCACCATCACTGATTCTCAGGTTTCTTTATTTGGATTCTGGGAGTTGTTACAGTATTGGTACTTTGAGTACTCTAGGAACTTTCATTTTATCACCCGTATTGCTGACCCATCGACCTTTTTCCCCCGTATATGCTTTTGGACTGCGGACAACCGGGGGCCCAGAGATAATGAGTCACGACATGTGTTTCCCGTTGCCCATAACCAGATTGAGCTGAGGATGTATAGGGATCAGATTCTATGGCATCCATTTGAGCAGAGTACATCCATCGATCTTGAGATCATACAGATTGCTAGGATGCTTGCCGGACGGAGATTTCCACTTATATCTTGTCCCGTGGCGCTAGGTGCTTATTGGTATCTTGGTGAGAGGTGCTGGAGACAGTTGTATGACTTCGATGCTATTCCGGATGATCCACACCCACATACTTATCGGTGTATGATTTACCCGACGGAGCAGCTAGATATAGGCAGGACAGCAGGCTGGTGGACGGCTGAGAGCTTTGTTATTATCGGGGAGTGTTACCTTACCTTCTGACGTAGATTTTTCACCGGGTCCTCAGATACGATTACGCATGCAGCATCGATTGATTTAGTACGGCCATCTGCTATACGACACGGCATACGTCCACCTGTTGTCGAGGATGTTACCCAGTCCAGTCAGAGTTTTCGTGCAGCTGATCATGCGGCGGCCGCCAGTCATTTTGGATGGACCATGGCAGTGCCCACCATTGGACCGGATCGTTACGTTGACGTGTTTCATCCTCCGGCCCATCACGATTACCCGGATCCTACACAGGTATCATATCATGATCTGTATGATATGCAGATGGGGATTAGGCATACGGGCTATATAGAGCATAGGCGTAGCCTAGATTACTATGATGGTGAGCTACGTCGTGTTGCAGAGGAGGCACGACAGCAGCAGGCGCATTTAGAGGCCCAGCTTGAGGCGGAGCGCAAGAGACTTCAGGACTTGCAGATGTATTACCACCATAGGTCTAGTGTTGGGTCCAGTCAGCCTCCAGATGTTGGTGATCATGAGAGACGTCATCGGCGCCGCACACGTCCACGTACACATTCAGATGACTCGGACGAGTGAGTTACTATCACTTTTATGTACTTTCGCAGTTGTCAGGTGTATGGTCCTACTGTTGGAGTAGACATTCTGCATTTTTTGAGTACCAGTGTTATGTACTTTTGTTGTATTACCACTGTTATGCATTTTTTGGTCCTACTGTTATGTACTTTTGTTGTTCTACATATTCCTAGTTGATAGTTGTCTGTTCTTGTTGTTTGAGTAGACGTTCTGTATTTGTTCACTACCATGATTATGTACTTTCGATGTTTTACGTTTTCGCAGTTGTCAGTTGTATGTTCCTATTGTTTCAGTATGTGTTCTGTATTTGTTGACTACCGCTATTATGTGCTTTCGATGTATTTTGTGTACGTTTTGATTATGTTTCTGTGTAGAGACTACATTTGGTTATGTGTAGACACTGTATTTATGTGTAGAGAATGTTTTTGTGTAGAGCCGGTATCTTCTGTTGTTCTAGTTCCTGTAAGAGTTATTTGGAATGTAATAACGTTTGAATTTGATGTTGAACAAGGTTTCCCTCTTCTCGTGTAGAAATGCAAAATTCTTAAACAGCACGCCAACATAACAAGGTTTACATATAACTCCATATTCTACGCACAAACAGCAAAGTAAATAGACAGTAAAACAACAATAAAATCACAATACCATAAGCCTACTCAGTTCCGTAGCGGGTCAACCAACTGTAGCGTAGTTTATACGCTTCGTAACCAACGAACTCCTCACCATACTCGAAAAGGTAACGAGAATCATATGTTGCTTGATTTGTTTTAAATATGTTCTCGTCTTCAACAGTTTCGATAATCTTTGTGTACCGATCACAAGCGTCTGCAAAATGACGATTAGCCATTTGGATTTCAACTGATGTTCGTGTAGTGGGCCAGGAACGATGGTTGTTGTATAGCCTCGTGATCATTGCCCATCTTTCTTCATATGTTAAACCCCCTCCACTTTGCATTAGCAACTCATCTCTCTTTTCAACCTCAATATAGGATTTTACGAGGGCCAGCAAATCCTTAGACGAAAAATCTGGAGTAGGAGAATTATTACAAGCACTATTACTAGGTCGTTGATTTACTGGAGAAGGACGCGGAGCTGTAACCGCTCGATGCTGAATCGCGACGGGCACCTCTTCAACTTGTGTATCATGAACTAAACCCTTTTTGTTATCGTTCACTAAGTTTCGTTCGTACTCATCAAAAATCCTTCCCATTTCTTCATCACTTATTTTTGAATTGTCCATGTAACCTGTGCATCAGTAGAATTAGTAGAGTAACTAGAAGTACGAATTTTGTTGATAATAAACGTTACCTTTAAGAAAACAAGAAAATAAATTTTCTCCCTTTCTCTACAACGGTGCTGCTTGAAGCTGTAGAAGGTATGAGGTGGATTATCAGATATGGAGTACTTATAAGGGCAATGTACGACCAACATTTACAATTCAACATACTTGAATACGGTTTACAGGGTTCTCGTGTTATTATGGTTAATTCTGTACAATGTCCGGTCACATCATTGCAATTACGTATGCTTTGGAACTAGAGGAAGAAATAAGAAAGCTGCGAAATCAAGTTAACGTCCTAAGTAATTCAAATTATCGACGGACTGTAGCACATTGACTGGTCACGTCTTGCATAGTTCGCATAGTGCAGTCATCTTTTATGTGACAGTGGCATCATGTCACTCTTTGTCGAGAGTTATTGGAATATAGTCCAGCTCTCAGTCTGTAGCCACAAGGGGTCGTCCTCGATACACTTTATCACTAAAAAGCAGATTCCCTACAGTGTTCCCTACAGTCGTACCAGTGATCGGTTACATCAGTATTTTGTTTGTTTACCTACACAAGCTTTGAAAATCGCAAAGTGTAGCTAGTGACCATTCACACCATAACTAATATTGCAGCTATATATACATATGTTACTTAGTCACAACTTACCGCACTCAAACACCTTCGTTCTCATTCTTAGAGCACATCCTTCTATTAGAACTCACTGAAGATGTCTTCGTGGTCATCTTCTACAGACTCCGAGGAACAGGCGTACAACGAAATGAGGCTACAGGAGCTTCAAGACGAATTTCAGTTCCTAAACCAAATTAGACCGCAAACTGAACCGTCGTACGAACAGCTGAACGTTCAACCTCCATATGAAACTCAAGTCCCACCTGTTCAAGTATCATCTGAACAATCTGTCACTCAGTCAACTCAGGAAGCAGAGTTCTTTCGTGTACCACTGCAGGAACAAATAGTTGATTCCTATCCAGTTCATTGCTACTGCGGGTACGCGGTTGAAGTTGTGTTTCAAGCAGAGGGAAACAATATAGGTCGGCGCATTCAGCGATGCCCAGCCTTTCCAAATGGTTGCAATTACACGGAATGGATAGACCAACCTTTGTGTCCTCGGGGAATAGCATATTGTAACGAACTCGAACGAGAAAATAGACGTGTTCGAAGTGATAATGAGCAGTTGCGATTGAACATTAGGCGACGCCCGTAAGACTAAACGTAAAATGCATTTTAATGAAGTTACTAATTCCTACTCCATGCTTTGATTGAGCTAGTTCGCATGTACTATCGTCAGTTGTTGTGTCTGTATGAACTATTTCAATGGTGCCATCACATGAAATGTTGGCATTTACTATTAATCTCATGATATTACGTTAGATTCCCTATAGTGTCCAGTCACATCATTGCAGCACGATAAATGGTGCCATCACAAGAAATGTTGGCATGTACTATTAACCTCGTGATATTATGTTAGATTCTCTACATTTTCCAGTCACATCATTGCAGAACGAAAAATGGTGCCATTACTATTAATTTCGTATACTGTTGTCATTTAATTCGGAAGAGACTACCAGCACCAAAAAAAGGGTCATCCACCAGTGCTTTAACCATTTCAATTCACGAAATGGTTGCGAAAAATGGGCCGTTCCCAGGTGCCTTATTTCTGCTTGCGACATAATGAAAACAACTATAATATCATGACAACTAGTAGAACTATTGACAAACCATAATCATACAAACTTCAACAACTAGTACAACTATTGAGCAATTGAAACAACTGGAACAATGACAACTAGTAGAACAGAAGGAAATGCCAAACCATAATCATACAAACTACAACAACTGAGCACACCAACATCAAATTCAAACACGTACACCTACCATGGTTTAGGGAAAGGACCATCTCTTGTCTTACCGGCATTAATCTTGCTCAAGCGTCTTATTTCTGCTTGTGCTTCGAGTGCATACTGACGTCCACGTTCGCAAATGGGAGGGCCAATCCACTCCTTAAAGCAACAACAATCAATGGCATCAGGATAATTCATGTGGTCGTTGAAGGCTTCACAACCGAAAAATCGACGACCGGCATTTGTTTCGGTCTCGTCAACAACAACGACCGACACTTGTCCACAATAGCAAACAGGGTTGGATCCAATCGTCCCTAGTGGCTCGGAAACCTTCCCTTCGCGTACAATTTCTTTTCCAGCTCTTTGATAAACGGAATGAGCATCGTCATTTGAATACTGTTGGTGTTGGGATAGGGGTTTCTTGCTTACACCTTTTTTTCCGCTTCGCTTGGGTGCAGAAGAAGACATTTTTTGGGTTGTACAACTTGAAGTTGAAAAGGTAGTGTGTTAGTGTGGAAGAAGGAGGAGGTAGGTTGATATATAATGGGAGGGATTGCGACCGTTTAAGTAGCCGTTGGGGCGCAACGACTATAAAATAAAAAAGCAAACAGTTTGCCGTTATATTTTTATAACGGCAAACAATTTGCCGTTATATTTTTATAACGGCAAACTCCTTTATGCATTGGTAACTGCATCTCTTCCTACATATATCGAATGTCGTTTCACTAAAACCCTATCCATCTACTTAGAGCGTAGTCATGCCAATTTCTTATCCATCTTCTTACAATTACACGGACCTTATTTCTGGACCATCAAATCCTAATCCGTCCGCATCTAGAGAACCAACCGAGTGGTATATTGAAATGGAAGAGCGACACAATGACGAGGTGCGACAATTAGAGCTCGAAGCAGGAATGCACGAAATGGAAATAAGCAATCAGCAAGACAATCCAGCACGACAACATGACCGTAGGGCTAACCTTGTAATTCCTCGTGTAAGAGCCACGGTTGAAGAAGGCGAGGTGCAATCCGCAAATATTGTATGCTTTTGTGGTTTTGAAGCACCGCAATTAGTCGTCCGTCATGGAAAAGACGTTGGACGACGATATTATACTTGTCCAGTACGAAACAACGGATGCGAGTTCGGACAGTGGATAGATGATCGCTTTCCCCGTCGAGCAATTACGTATGCTTTGGAACTAGAGGAAGAAATAAGAAAGCTGCGAAATCAAGTTAACGACCTAAGTAATTCAAATTATCGACTCCAACGTGGATTAAATTAGGATTTAAATATTTTATGTTATGCTAATATGTACTGTATCGTTACGCATCCTATCACTTGTATCGTATCGCTTGTATCGTATCACTTGTATCGTTATTTGATGTTACTATGTTCTGCTGTTCTAGTTTCTGTATGTGTTGTTTGAAATGTATTAACGTTTCGTAACCATCTGTAGTTGGTCGACGGACTGTAGCACACTGACTGGTCACGTCTTGCACAGTTCGCATAGTGCAGTCATCTTTTATGTGACAGTGGCGTCATGTCACTCTTTGTCGAGAGTTATTGGAATATAGTCCAGCTCTCAGTCTGTAGCCACAGGGGGTCGTCCTCGATACACTTTATCACTAAAAAGCAGATTCCCTACAGTGTTCCCTACAGTCATACCAGTGACCGGTTACATCAGTATTTTGTTTATTTACCTACACAAGCTTTGAAAATCACAAAGTGTAGCTAGTGACCATTCACACCATAACTAATATTGCAGCTATATATACATATGTTACTTAGTCACAACTTACCGCACTCAAACATCTTCGAAAAATTATGAAATTTGCCACGCTCACATATTGATTCGAAAAATTATGAAATTTGAAATCTAGCAATAACTTGACATCACGGATCCAAAAAAAGTGGTTTCGTCGAAATCCGAGGTCGTTTGCAAAATTTCCATTTTTAAGGGCCTGAATTCCATAGCGACTGTTAAGAATTTTCAATTGGACATATCTTTTGATTCCCGCTATGAAATCTTGATTTTTCGGATTCGTTGGAAAGATATTCTCGATTAGATCCTAATGTTTTTGGTTTCACTAAAATCCAGATTGTTTTGCACCCGGTACATTCAATTGAAGTTTGAAATCGAATTATCGAACTACCGCGCCATTTTCAATTCTATTTATAATTATATATAATTATTTATATTCTAACGACGACGTATATAATATATACGTTCGAATTATATTCAAAATAAATTTCTCGTCGATATTATTTAAAATATTCTATTTTAAATGTCCAAAATTCACATCACAACAACTGGCCGAATTGACTACTCAATGACAGAGCCATTATTGGCAACCAATTAGTGCCAACCTTTCACATCACAACAACAGTCCGAATTGAGTACTCAATGACAGAACCATTATTGCCAACCATTTAGTGCCAACCTTTCACATCACAACAACTATCGGAATTGACTACTCAATGACAGAACCATCATGTTGGAACCATTATTGCCACCCATTATTGCCTACATGTACTCTATGTCAGAGATATTTAGTTTACCATCCCTGCTTATATATATCTCTCGTTCGGATACGCTTAGAGATAACAACGAAACTCAACTTATAAAAAAGCAAGCAATGGATCCAAATCTATACTACCATTACTACAAAAACAAGAAGAATCAAACTGATAATTCCGAAATAGAAGTGGAGCAAGAGACGGAGGAGCTGGAACAGCACGCAATGGTTGCGTATTCCAATTATTTCGCTGAAGGCTCAACTAGCAACCATCGGGGTAGCATGCATGGCCGGATTGACCGACGGTATAAGAGAGACTACAAGGATGGACATGAAAGACTAATGAGGGATTACTTCATCGACAATCCAACCTTTGATATAACTTTGTTCCGCCGTCATTACCGTATGAGTCCGGCTATTTTCTCAAAAATATATCTTAAACTTCACCAGTCAAATCCATATTTCACTTATAGACTGAACGGAGCACAAGAAATCGGCCATTCACCACACATCAAAATCACCTCGGCGTTGAGGATGTTAAGCTATGGAACATCTGCCGATCAAATGGATGAATATTTCAGAATCGCAGCATCAACAGCAATAGAGTGTCTGAAAGAATTCTGTAAAACAGTTGTTGCAGAGTTTGGGAAGGAGTATCTACGGACGCCTGGACCTAACGATATAACCAGGATACTACGCAGGGCAGAAGCCAGAGGATTTCCAGGCATGATTGGAAGTTTAGATTGCATGCATTGGGCTTGGAAAAACTGCCCAACGGGATGGAAAGGAATGTTCACCGGACATAAGAAAGTGCCATCAATGATCCTTGAAGCAGTAGCAACAGACAATTTATGGGTTTGGCATGCTTTTTTTGGAGTCCCAGGTTCATTGAATGATATAAATGTTTTAAAACAATCATATCTTTTCACAAAACTTGCTAACGGATTATCAACAGATGTTTCATATAAACTTGGTAATATCGAACACAAAACTGGGTACTACCTAGTCGATGGAATATACCCAAAGTGGAGAACTTTGATGCAAGGGTACAAAGTTCCATCAAATGATAAAGAAAGGTATTTCACTGAAAAAGTAGCTAGATACAGAAAGGACATTGAACGTACGTTTGGTGTTTTACAAGCCCGATTTCATATTTTACGAAATCCTACTCGTTTTCATGATGCAAGAGTGCTTTCAGAAATCATGTATGCTTGTATAATAATACATAACATGATTGTGGAGTCTGAAAGAGGCGGATATAAGAATCAAAAGTCTAATTATCCTGACATGTTTACGGGCTCAAATGCAAAACCCCATAAAGATGTAAACTCAATGGAAGAGTATGTTGATATGGTTCAACACATTGAAGATCAAGCTGCACACTTCCAATTGCGTGACTAGTTGGTGGAACATTTGTGGGCGCATAAAGGAAGGAATAGTCGGAATCAGTAGTTGGTACTAGAACTATGTATCAGTGTGTAGTCGTGTACTATGTATCATTTGAACTATCTATCAGTGCGTACTTAAGTCAATAAATGTGGTTTCCAATCATATTGTAGATTGTATCATTATTTCAACTCAACCCAACATATACAGCTCGTACATAAACAACAACTACTACATTAATACTAGAAACAGGTCACAATCATATTACAACTCACCCCAACATATATAGCTAGTACATAAACACCCACCAGCACATAAATACTACAAACAGTTCACAATCATATTACAACTTAACCCAACATACATAGCTAGTCCATATACGAGCCACTAACGCTTCCGCTTCTGCTTCCTTTGTTTTTTCTATACTCTCCAATCTGCTCGGCTACTAGTTCTTGCTGTAGAGGGGTAAGCTTACTAAAATCACATGTAATCATTTTAACATAATTATTCTCTCGCGCCAAAGCTTTCTGCTCCTCCAGCTTCTTTTCTTCCATGGCTTGTTTCTCCGCATGTCCTTGTCTGCGGAGCTCTCGATCATCCCTAACTGCCTTTTGGAAATCTTCATCGCTACGGTTTCTTTCCACCGAAAATCGAGCTCCATGCTCTTTTGTTGCCTTAGATGAACTCTCCATTATTTCCATAAATCTAGCAAACTCTGCACCTCGTTGCTCCAGCTGAATTGCCTTGGATCTGCCGACAGGTCGTCCATCACTACTTCCAAATAAAGGGTTTCTTTCTTGCGAACTCGGGCCACTTCCTGGACTAGAATCAGAGTAGTTCATCCTTCTAGCTTTGTTCTGCTGCTCAAACATGAAGTTGCTGGGGTTCTTCCACTTCGGCAACCTAGATAGAAGCTCATAACAGTCTTGGAATTTAAATGGATGACCATACTTTTGCTGGTAGGCCTTTCGTGACTCTTCAATCTGTAACACAAAGTGGATATTGTATGAGCGTATGTCATTTCTAACTAATCGATCATAGTATAGTAAGTTATTTTTCAAAGTAATCTACGCTACTTACAACGTCATAAGGTGCAGCACCGCTTTGCTGTCTGTTCTCCAAGGCTGTCAGTATTGCAAGATAGTTCTGACACGCGGCATTCATAACTCTATAACCGCCTCTAAGTGATGCCCATGTTCTATTCCTCGCTTCCAACGAATTGTAGAACTCTGCTACTCTTTCCCAAAATTTCTCACCTTTCATATTATTTCCAACAATGCTGTCTTGTGGAATGCGTATCCACGATTTAGCAAGTGAAACGTACTGCTCGGAAGTAAACTTACATTGTTTTCTTCTTCCATCCGCTGGTATATCTTCCCCTTCAGCATTATCATCCTTAATATCTTCTATTCCGTGATTCGGCTCCGATTCAACTTCGGTTTGGTGTCGTTTACTGAAAATGCTCCTTAAAGACTTCACCTTCTTCTTCTTCTTTTGGTTATATTCGGGACTGATAGGTGCAACGTATTCTTCATTCAATTCTTCAGAATTTGTAACATTTACTTCCTCATTTGCATCTTCCTCCTCCTCCTCCGTAGAAGTCCCAACATTTTCTTCGGTAGTAGGAGAGACATACCCATACGAAAACTGTCTTTGCAGATTTTGCATCGCTTCGCGGTCACGAACCTCGGTCTGTTGCGGAGTTAGGTGAGGTTGTTAACTTTGCTCGGTCTGCATCATCATTGACATATACGACGAATGATCATCGTACACGCCTACCCCGGGCGGTCGTTGGTAAAACTGTGGCGGGACGGACGATTGGATGGGAGGAAAATTAGGAGGACCGAGCGGTTGGTACGGTGGACGGTATGGATAATTTGAATACGGCGAGTAGCCATATTCGTGAGATGGCTGCAACGATTGCTGTTGTTGGATTGACCGTTGCATCGCATACGATGACGAGTGCGGTTGGGACATGAGTTTCTTGTTTATGGTTTTTTTCCCGCTTCGCTTGGGTGCAGACGAAGACATTTTGTTGATGAAGAAGTTGGGAAGGTGGAGTGGTTGTGTGGAGGAGGAAGAAGAAGGAGATAGGGTGGTTTATAGGGAGGAAGTGAACTAGCCGTTGGGGTTGCAACGGCTAGTTCTTATAAGTTTGCCGTTATAATCTTATAACGGCAAACAGTTTGCCGTTATAAGAACCAGCCTCTGTTGGGTGAACCAGCCACGGAGGAGCTCAAAACTAGCCACAGATCAGCCACGGGTGAGTGAACAAGCCACACCTGGTTGCTCCGTGGCTTGTTTAGTAACTGAACAAGCCATTGTTGGTTGTGCTCTTATTTTCGATTAGTGTACAATAATTTTCAATTCTCGCTGACTCCCTCTTCCCATAAACCTAATTATAGATCCAACTCCAACCTGCTATCAGTCCGTTCCATTTCCCTTTTTCCCCTCTCCACAGTTATCGGATCCTTTCCGAGCTTCAAAAAATCACATTGCTTCGAACCTCTAAGTTCAACTGCCTCCTTTCCCCTTTGTTTCGAAAAACTGCATGCATCTAGGGTTTCTGCTCTCGAGCTACTCTTCCACGCCGCTTTTTCACACTTTCATCTAAGTTTTCCATGTTAGCTTCAATTCGTCTTATTCCCGGTCCTTATCGCTCACGACTAAATAATACACATTGCTTCCTGGCTAATCCTTTATTCACAACAATTTCTTTTTAGTTTTGGTCTTTGGTTTGGATCAAGCTCAACTCAACGTGCATTAGTGTCGATCTACGATTGTTCAAGTCTTCGCTCTTAATTGTTTCTAAATGCATCGTCTGAGGTTCTCTGGTTTTTTAGTTTGGATTTTCTTGAGATAGGTCTACTTTCTGTCATTTACTGATGGTAATCTTAATATTCCGTGATTGCATTTTTCATGGTGATGGAGTGCTATGACTTCCATGCCCGTAGGTTGAAAGGATTGGGTTCAAGCAAGTGTCTTCTTTGTTGCTATCCTGAATTTTGTACAAAAGCTTTATTTTTGGTCTTCAAATATCGTGGCTTTATACATTAACATTCAAAGTTCTTATTTCTGGATTTCAAATGCAGTTTGTTTAGAGTCACTTGCTGTGTTCTACAATTACAAGTTGTTAGTTTTGTGGTGGTTTCTGATATACTTCACTTTTCGTCAGGATTTAGATTGCCTCATAGATCATGTTGAAGTCTTCACCCTGTGTGGTGCTACTTTTTGCAAAAGAAATTAGTTACATAAACATTTATCATTTATGCACCATAGTCCTCAACTCCAACATAATAGTATGATGGAAGTAATCTATTATTTGAGTGGTTTAATTTTTGATATATCTCTTTTTCAAAGTTCTACCTAACTAGCGTTGGTACCAACCGTCTTGGGCTGTTTTAGCATTGACATTGAAGTATTGCTTTAAAAACCATGTTACACCATATTTTTCTAAGATGGTAGTAGAATTTTAAGAAGTTTTTGTTGCAAAAAGAGGCAAATTTATTTTGCTAGCTCTGGAAAAAATGCATAAGCAAAACCTGAGAATTTTCTTATGCTATTGTTTACAAGCTTTAATAACATATACTTGATGCTATTTTTGTCTTTCTTTTTGCATATAATCTGCACCATAATATGATAATGGAAGCATATAGAATACCCTTTCTTGGTAAAAACAGGTGGTTCTGGTTTTGTTTCATGAAAATCCTAGGGATCCTACAGTTTATGTTTCTCTCGCACAAATTGACTTCTATGGAAGTCTAACTCGTTCACTTCTTAGCTGACAAGAAGATCTATTGTTCACTTTTAAATTTGTGTTCCAAACTTGATGCAATAATGGTGCAACTATTAACATTATCGAAAGGAGCATGATATGATAAGTAGTTACATGCTAGATATTTATAAAATTCTAGCGAATTAACTTTTCCAGTTCAGCGTGGTTTTTTCATATGGCTTCTGGGGAGTGTTAATATCACTCATGGCTTATGGAGTGTTGTCATGTGTGTTGCCTTGGTTGATGCAATGCAAAATTAATATGATGAGGTGCTGACGATAGACAACAATGAAGAGATGCGATGCCAGTGAGAATGCCACACCCTTTTGTTTGACATCATTCTTAGTTTTGTTGAAGTACAGAGTCTTTCTATTGATGATGTATAACATCATTTATGTGATTTCAATATGGTACAACATCAATGATTTACAATACCGTCAATTAAACTGATAATCTATAGTATGCTTTCGTTTGTTATCGTCAGTCCCCTAATAGTACGCGACATTAGTATAGGATTTTGGCACCCTTTCACTTGCGAGGTGCAATTAGCTGTTTTCATCCGGTTGAATTACAACATCCTATATCACATCTAATGATGTGTGATATCCTTTATCGCTTGACATTTCTTACAGTAGTTTTGAACTCAATAATTCTTAAATTGTTTTGCGATGCTTTGAGAATCATGCTTCATTCGGTAAATTACTTTTCTCTGCTTACAAGTAGAAAATGTTTAATCGTAATTGATATCATGTAATCCAATATTACTTATATCCATGTAAATCCAGGTTGGGAACCATCTCCATTGGCGGCTTGCGTTCTTTGGCAAGTCAATTTTGGAGCTCATGTGCGTTATTCTTGTTTTCGTGTTCGGTATTTGTATAATTTCACTATGAAATATACATTGTCTTTTGTTATTCCATAATTGTTATGAAAGTATTGATTATGTATTAAATTTAGCAACTTAATTATGTATTGTGCTTGTATGTTAATTGATATTCTATGTCGTTATTTGATTATGAATGGTGTTATTTTTGAGTTCATATTAACCAAGTATCATAATTAACATTGGCGTCCGTCATTTGCAAATTAGTATTTTATTGTAGTAAAATTTACCGATGGAATAGAAAGAGAATATGAGTGATTTTTGCATATCTGCATGTGATCGCCGATAGAAATAAAAACAACTGTCACCAATAACCTTGCTCAAATATTAGCATTTGTGACGAATTATCGACAGGTATCTAAGGTGAAGCAAAAGTTGAAACTATCCGTTTCTAATCCCTTGCTGTTTAGCAAGGGATCTCCAATAGAATTTTTTAAATATATATTATAAATCTACCGGTAAAATGTCGGTAAATTTTTTTAAAATTAAATTTAAATATATTAACAAATGATGGTAAAGTGTCGGAGAATTGACGTTAAATTCCATCGCAAAATTGTCACTAAAATACCAACGTGAAATTTACCGACCAGTGCTATCCATCACAAATTTGTCGCTAATACATGTTTCGCAACGGATTCCCCCGCTGAAAAATCAGTGTTTTCATGTAGTGTTAGTTGTTGGATCTGCCTTTTGAGGGTATTAAGTAATTAGACTCTCCCCTTTCCTTAGGATTTATCCGAGTACGGTTGAAATACTCATAGGGTGTGCTCTCAACAGGTATTAACTGATTATATGACTCATCTTATCCAATCAAAGTATTAAATGGCTAAATGCATATGAATTTGGGAATCTCTGGAAGATTCCTCTTGGCGAAGCTATTAAGTGGTTGGGTTAAAATACGCCAGCGGATAAGATACTAAATGACTGCTATGGAGGTACTAAAGGTATGCCTATCCTACAGGAAGCATTAATGATTAAGAGATTGCCTAATAATCTCAGATAAATAGTAACAAAGGGGTCAACCGGGGAAGGTCTTAAATAGCAATATGTTGTTTACCTATCTCCTAGGTACTTGGTAATCACTTACTATCTCTTGCATTATGTGTTATTTCTTTATGAGATTGAGGAATGCGAATGATAGAAGCCTTAATTAGTAGTCAGAGACTTAGTATCTAGTATCCTCTCTTATCAAATAATGGAGTGCTAGTGAATCTATTAAAGTACTAAGTGATAATGTGATCCTCCTCATGGGATTCGCCTTATATATATTGTACTTTGAATAAGGTCATAAGTGTCTTTAGTACCCGCCTCTTTTTGAGAATTTGATGTTGTATTATGTGGTTAGATGGCCCGCCTCTTATTTCTTGAGTTCTGGGGTTGTTTAGATGTATATTATATAAAATGGTACTATCTCAGGACTTAATAACCTGATTCGGGAAGAGTGGTACCTTGGGTATAGTAGTTAAATCATTATGCGTAATATTACATGGTTTGCTAGAAACAATAACCCTTTTAGACAAATAATCTAGGTTGAACCAAACATGATACATTTGTATATTATGGACAATTTTATACATTTTCTACTCACTAGTTCTTACTGTCCTAACCCCCTTCTCATCAACTATATCAAGATCGCATAGGAGAAGCATTTCTTTGGAAGTGGACGTGTTGGTTTTTGTTCTTCCCCTCTCGTGTTCGGTATTGATGTGGAAACTCGCTTGAAAGGTAGTAGTAGTCATAGTCAATACTTTTTATTATCTTATTTCCATTGTGAGTTCGTTTTGCAATACTCTGACTATGCTCATGCTCATTATTTCAGGTACCAAATCAACCCGATCAATACTTGGATGGGTTTGGGTTTTATTTATTTATTTTCTAAAATTTGGGCTTAGAATGTGTAGGTTGTTATATTTAGCATCCAAGCACTAGGGTCTAATTACCAAAGAAATTAAAAATTAGGATATAGTAAGAGAACGTATTCTAGCTTTCTTTCTATTTTCTTGAATCTTTACGCTTGATTCTAAGTAGTCCGGCGATGATATAATCGCAATCTTACCTCACAAAAATGGACTAAGTGGCTATTAGTTGGAAATATTTTAGAGTTTAAGTGTCTTGACATCCCCGAACTACCTATAATGTGTCTGGCGATTGTTTTGAATAGCATGAAATATGTCATATGATGGAATACCATGGATCTGAGATTTGTTACTGGACAATAAAAGCAAGTTACTCTTGAGATAATCATGATTTTTAGATGTTGGTGGAGCATTCTAGTTGAAGGCCTATTCTTAGTTTTAATCGAATGAGAAATTCAAGTTAATATTTTGTATTTTTCCGAAGGCACATTAATGAGGTATATTTAATTCGTTTATGACGGCTGATCGGATATCATTCTTTATGAAATAATTCCATTGAGTTTCTTAGTCCAACTACTAAGAGAAGTTTTTTGTATATTTATTTTAGAAAAAAAGATTTCAAAGAAATTAAATTATTTTTCAAAAAATTATATTAAAATAAAATGAGATTTTGTTTTCGAAAACAGAAGTAATAGTAGTATCCTCTTATCAAATAATGGACTGTTAGTGAATCTATTAAAGAACTAATTGATAATGTGATCCTCCTTATGTATTAGTGATCATGGGATCCGCCTTATATATATTGTACTTTTAATAAGGTCATTAGTGTCTTTAGAACCCGCCTCTTTTTGAGAATTTGATGTCGTCTTATGTGGTTAGAGGGCCCACCTCCTAGTTCTTGAGTTCTGGAGTTGTTTAGACGTATATTATATAAAATGGTATTATCTCAGGACTTAGTAACTTGATTCGGGAAGAGTGCTACCTTGGGTATGGTAGTTAAATCATTATGCGTAATATTACATGGTTTGGCTAGAAACAATAATCCTTTTAGACAAATAATCTAGGTTGAACCAAACATGCTACATTTGTATATTATGGATAGTTTTATAGATTTTCTACTCACTAGTACTTGTTGTCCTAACCCCTTCTCATTACAACTATCAAGATCGCATAGGAGAAGCATTTCTTTGGAAGTGCATGTGTTGGTTTTTTGTTCTTCCCCTCTCGTATTCGGTATTGATGTGGAAACTCGCTTCAAAGGTAGCAGTAGTCATAGTCAATAATTTGTATTATCTTGTTTCCATTGTGAGTTCATTTTACAATACTCTGATTATGTTCATGCTCATTATTTCAGGTACCAAATCAACACGATCTGTACTTGGATGGGTTTGGTTTTTTTTTTTAATCTAAATTCGGGCTTAGAATGTGTAGGTTGTTATATTTAACATCCAAGCACTAGGATCTGATTACCAAAGAAATTAAGAATTAGGATATAGTAAGAGAACGTATTTTAACTTTCTTTCTATTTTCTTGAATTTTTACGCTTGACTCTAAGTAGTCTGGTGATGATATAATCGCGATCCTACCACGTAGGAATGGACTAAGTGACTATTAGTTGGAAATATTTTAGAATTTAAGTGTCTTGATATCCCCGAATTACCCATAATGTGTTGGTCGATTGTTTTGAATAGCATGAAGATGTCATATGATGGAATACCATGGATCTGAGATTTGTTATTGGGCAATAAAAGCAAGCTACTCCTGAGATAATCATGATTTTTAGATGTTAGTGGAGCATTCTAGTCGAAGGCCTATTCTTAGTTTAAATTGAATGAGAAATTCAAGTTAATATTTCGTATTTGTCCGAAGGCACATTAACGAGGTATATTTAATTCGTTTATAATGGTAGATTGGATATTATTCTTCATGAAATAATTCCATTGAGTTTCTTAGTCTAACTGCCAAGAGAAGTTTTTTGTGTACTTATTTTAGAAAAAAAGGTTTCAAAGAAATTAAATTATTTTTAAAAAAAGTTATATTAAAATAAAATGAGATTTTATTTTCGAAAATAGAAGTAATACTATATATATTGAGAAAACTCTAATACAGTTTAGCACTGAAAGAAACTTCTAAAAAATTCCCTTGAACGAGATGAAGAAAAAAACCTTATGGTCTAGTTTGGGGTATGTTCTTCTTTAATCTTTGTTGTGGCCATCAGCTAGAAAGGTGATATTTTCATGTAAAGTAAATATACAATAATAGCGAGATCATTTCGGGTATTTTTAAATGTTTTGTGGTCGTCGCCTTTTGTTGGGACTACCGTGAATCTTCAGAGGATGGTTTGGAACTAGACGGTGGTCCGTGGTGCAACCATGGTAAGGACAAGAATTTCGCATCAGATCTTAAAAGAACAAAAAAGATGATTGGTATTTTAATATGACCCTAATTAGTTATAGGTACAACCTATGTCAAAAGCCCGTCTAGTAGATAGTTGTCTAGCATTAAACCTATAATGGTCAACTTGGTAATAGATTTTGGTAAAATTTAAACCTAGGACATTGCATGTAAAGTTGTGTCCAAATTCCTTCAAACTTCTTTCGTTCTTCCTTCCTCATCTAGCCAAACCATATATTTATTTTCCTCCTTTTCTTTGTAGCAGTCTCACTCCTCTACTCCCCTACTAGGTTGTGTTGTTCTTTTTTTTCCGTCCTAAGAGCAGAAGCAGACTTTCATAAACCTTGCACTGGTTTTGCATAGTAGATCTCATCCCACCACTACTCAAAGATCTAAACTCAATTACTTTCCTCCGACCATTTGTTAGCTTATAATACCTATGGCGCTATCCATTATTCCTCGCACGTATCATTCCTTGAGAGGTCATTTGGTAAGATCGGAATGGGTAGAAGGTTACACCACTTTAAGGCTAAAAGAAATAGTCACAGTAGTAAGATTTGCAACTGTCCTTTTCATCGAGATTTTTGAAGGAAGTATTACCCGTGTTGCGTCTTCCTTTACAATGTGTTATTGGAGTAAATTTTTAGTGAAAGAAACTTTTGATTCAGAGGTGAAGATTAAGATGTTTAACGATATGGTCTATATAAGAAGGATCTCATTAAGATTTTGTTGGCATCCATGATGTACGCGGACTTGAATGATCTTGTGTTAATCGGTTTGGAGATTTTGCAGCAGATCTCTTTTCTTTCGAAGTTGTACTTTGGAGGGTGGATAATCTATATTCAAATTACCCATGTAGATGTACGACTCGTTTTGCATATTATTCCAAGAAAATGTGGTTACGACTAGATTTATCTTATGATGCAAAAAATCAATCTTTTCAATGACTGGTGGCTTCACCATCAGTTGGGATCACATCCTCTTTTATTCACTTTGTCAAGGTAAAGTGTTACTTTATAGAATTACTTTCTATATTCTCACCTATCCATATTCTTCTTTAGGCAATGTTAGGTGAATCTCAGTGAGAAGAAATTTAGTGGAATGTTTTCTTTGTCATCTCTAATTCTCTCTTAGAAAGAAGATGATGTAGAAAACTCCAACAAAATTGGTAGTGACTACCCCAAATGATTTAGCATTTAGATGCCATGATATGATTGGTCAAGGATAGTGGAAATGGATCAAGCTTCAATTGCGAAGCAAGGCATCTCATTTTCTATATGTAATGTTTAAGTTTTCAATGCTAATATCTTTGTTCTTCAAGCAATGGTTCTTTTCCTTTTTGGATGACCATGTAAGGTTATATGGTAACTTCTAGTTTTTAATTGTCTAAAAATAGAACGATGATGTTATGAGATTATTATCGTTTAAAGTTGTTGTGTAAGTTATCTGTTCTTATTTGAGAAAATAAAGGAAGTGAAATCTCATAATTTGAATTCAACTAACGCTAATTATAGAGCTAGAAGAAAAGATTTATTATGTAAACCAAATTTTAGAGACTGACAGGCTAAGGGTGGTTTTGTTATGGGTAATTGTTTTCACCTGGTTCTTACATGTAAAAAATTAATTTGGGGGTATTGAAATTTTCTATATTGTCCATTTTTTGGGGAGGATTAGTTGAATTCGATTTGCGTCTTATGCACGTATGAACTTCCATCTATGCCGAATTGCGGTTAGAATTGCCAAAAATTTCCAAAAAATATTTTTCTAACCTATCCGAACGTTTTGAGAAAAACATTTTGGTTTTTTAATACTTTAAATAAAATTTGAATTTTTGAAAGAAATGCCCATATACGTGTCTTGAACCGATTTTTCCAAATCATATGTTCAATCTTGATTTTTTTTTTTTTTTTTTTTTTTTTTGGAGTTTATGAGTTCTAAGGCCACCTGTGAAATATAAAGAAGACAATTAGAATTTGATTGCGAGTATAACGATGCATTACAACTAGCGATATGTTGAAAATGCTTACGATAATAATGGAAATTATGTTTTAGTTTTGGAAATTTTGTTTTCATATATTATTGACGATGCGCGTGAGTTATTGGACTCTTATGTTCTATAGCTTAAATATAAATCTCCTTATGCAATTTGTACATGGATATTTTATAGTATTTCGGGGCAAGCGAGTTAAAATCCACAATATAATGGGAACCATAAACTATAAAAAAAATCATTTTCTAGCACAGGAGAAAAATTAAGAAGCGATTTTAGATGTGTTATCTTTTATATGTTAGGATTTGGATGCAAAATTGGTTGCGACATACTTCTATTCATAGCCGTTTGAACTAAAAAATGTTTTTCAAAAATTGCTTATATATATAGAACTGTTAGTATATTTTAAGTTGTTTGCATCATGTCTTACGAAATATTTTAAAAATAAAGTGCATTCATATAGGAGGATATGACTTTGAATCATTATGCTTTCATATTTTTTTATATTGTGACTCGTAATGTACATTGTGCACATGACGTTTGGTTGCAGAATTGGTTATACACATTTAGTTGTGTAGTTTAGGATAATTAAGTGTTAGTATCATGATTTAGTCAACGGTAAAGTTTCCGGAATAAAATTCTTATAAGGAGGGAAGAATGTAATACTAAGAATTTGTTGTTAACTAGATTAACTAATTAATTAGGTTCCAAAAATGGAATTTGAGCAAACAGTAAAATTTGACCTTAAAAAATGAAATGTTACGTTCATGATGGAATTCTGGTCAATTTCTTGTTTGTAACTTTATGAATGGAGTCTATACGAAGAAGTTACAAAAGAAAAACGAATTTGAATGGAAAATAAATAATATAACAAACTATAGTAACTATGACATTAATCATCCAACCCTACTGAATCCAGGTCGACCTGAGGGCCAACCGATGGATCGACCTATTGGTCGGTCTTCCTTAGTAGCAGTTAGGGTTTTATAGAGAGCTTTTTTTATATATACAAACAAATTTTTCTGTACATAAATCAAACGCTTCAGGGTCATTCTGGCGCATATAAATAAAGGTTGGACCCCTACCTTTTCTCACATTTTCTAGAGGCAGCAGCAAAGCTCTACCATTTTCATTTCTTCAGTCTCTTCTAAAATTTCTTAAAATAAATAGATTTCAACTCAAATAAACAAAGTTTGGAGGAAATGAACTCAGATCTATAAGAAAAGATGGGTTTCACACGTAAGATAAATTTCATAGGTTTCTAATCTTATTTTCTTTCCTATCCTTTTTTTTTCTAAATCTACAAAAATGTATATTTCCACTTTTTATACATATAATATGGATCTGGAAATGAAAAATAGAAGCTGTAATTCAGATCTAAGATCAGAGAAAGCTTTATAAGATGAGTGGACATTTATGTATTGTTTGTACTGTCAAATCTTTTTTATTGGTGTAGTTTATATTTATATGCCTAAATCTAATAATTGCAATTGTAGGCCAATCAATGAAACATCTAAATCTTGCCTACATATTCTTTTGTATTTTTGATTAGTATTTACATCCTAGATTTCAGGAATTAGTCCCTAAAGATATAAAGATATTCTGCAATGGTGTTCTAGATCTATAAAAATAGGTGTAGAAGTTGGTTTATGTAAATTGCCCATTTTTAGTTTAAACATACCTGTGTTTTGATTTGTGTAGGGATACTCGTCTAATATTTCTAAATTAGCCTACTTGTCCTTTTTGTGTAATGATATTTTCCTAATTTCTATAAATTATCACACTTGTCCTTTTTGTTCAAAAAGAACATGTTTAAAATTATTAGGAATATGCATACAATATAAATGAAGAGAAGTGTAAATTTATGTGCTCTATGCTTAGTATATACTTCTTATTACAAATAAATAATTACCCATTCCTTGATATTTTAAAAATATCGATATTCTATTCTTTTTAATGTTTGGGCAAATTAATGGAAATTATAGCAAAAGACTTCTTTTAATGAAATTTGAATTTCAGCAAATCGAAATCTAAAAAGATTTTTTTAGTTATTAGTATGGACTAAAATGTAAATGAGTTAGATTTAGAGAATTAGTAGGTATGTAATTATTGTGCTAGAACATTAATATCTTATTCGTCCATATCATATGTAGTTAATGCCAGTTAGGCTTATGTTATGTTAAAATTTGAAATGTTCTCCACTAATTATGAGTATAAATTTATGTTACCTATAACAAATGGAGAATTAACAGTTGGTACCGTGGGGCATATGAGAAATAAATGTGAAAACTAATTATAGAATTCAAAAAATTTACAATTAGGACAATGAGTATTGAGTTTTGTAACTCAAATTTATGGGCAATTAATATAATATTCAATTTAGAGGTAATTAACGAGTTACAATTAATATAAATTGATGGAAAATAATCGGACTGATATTAGTAGCATTTACTACAATGTCTATTGCCTTAGGGAAATGACCATTATGGTTATCAATGGCATATGGGAATTATATCAATAAATTTAAATGGGGATTTTGGGTAATGTTGCCGTAAATATACTAAGTCCAATGAATTATCTTGGAAGCGTAAGTCTTATCCAAAGAATACCAATTTTATCTTATAATTAGTTTAAAATATATGAAATATATTATTATTAAAATATATAGAATTTGACTTGGTAGGTTAATGATGCAAGGTCAATTGAGCCATTTGACAGAAGTTTTCATTTTCCACTAGTCAGATGTACGTACAACTGATGCGAGGTATCATCGATCATAGAATTCTTAACAATTTTAGGAACGTGGCGAGGGATGTTGCTATGGGTTTACTTTAAGCATTAAGGTATTAAATAGTTGTAAATTCTGCCTCCTTTCTACAAGAAGAAACCTACAAGAAATTGAGTGCCATAACCTTATTCATGATTAAGGCATTATGTAGTTGGAATTGCCTTTTAGGGGTATTAAGTGATTGGACTCTCTCCTTTCCTTAGGATTTATCCTCAGGAGTATGGGTTGTTGTCATAAATTGTAGGGCTGCCTTTTCCAAATGAAGTATTAAATGGCTAAATGGATACGAATTAAGAAATCTTTGGAAGGGTCCGCTTCCCAAAGGTATTCAGTGGTCAGGTTAGAGTCCGCCTAGGGATAAGGCATTAAATGGCCTTTAAGAAGGTACTAAAGGTCTGTCTATCTTACGGAAAATATTTGGTGACTAAGAGATTACCCAGTAATTCCAGCCAGATAGTAACACAAGGTTCCTCCTTATGTGTACTACTTATCTTAAATTGTGAGATGTCTTCTACCTACCCCGAGGGTACTAAGTGGCTGCTACTATCTCTTGCATTATGTGTTATTCTCTTTATGGGATTGGGCTATGCTAGTGATGGAAGCCTTAATTATTTATTACAGGATTTAGTATATAGTGCTCTCCAATCAAGTAATAGCGTGCTAATGAACCAGCTATCAAAGTATTAAGTGATCATGAGGTTCACCTTAGGTATGATCATGAGATACGTCTTACGTATCAAGCAAGGGTGTTAATAGGTCAGATCGGGTCTGGTCAAGTCGGGTTCGGGTTGATTATAAACGGGTCGGGTCAACATGTTTATTAAACGGATCAAAAATAGCTTAACATGAACTGACTCGATTATAAATAGGTTAACTGACCCGATCCTTGTTACACGTTTAATTTGGTCGGGTCATAAATGGGTCATGCCAATTTTGATCATAAACGGGTCATAAACGCATCGGGTTAACTCGTATAAGGTACAAGCAGTTCATAAATGAGTCAAATTTGGGTTCATGGTAAACCGGGTTATAAATCGGTCATAAACTAGGTAAATTCGGGTTCACTGGTCAAACAAGTTATAAAGAGGTCGGGTCAACCCATATACGTATAAATGGGTCAAATTTTGGTTAACGGGTCAACCTGAAACCGACAAGTTTTTAAACAAATCAAATTCAGGTTGATATGAAAGTGACCCGCCAACTTAAACGAGTCGAGTTAACCTGCTAATTTCCATGTGGATTTCGGGTCGTTTAGGAAATTAATAGTCCTAATCTCAAATGATCATGGGATCCGCCTTTTCTTAAGAATTGGGTGAGGTATTATGTGGCTAGAGGGCTCGCCTCTTAGTTATCAGGTCATAGGGTGGTTTAAAAACTTCATATATAGAAAGGTATTATCTTGAGGTTTAGTAACTTGATTTAAGAAGAGAAATACTGGGTGTGGTAGTTAAATCATTGTCTGTAATAGTTCACGGTTAGGCTAGAATCACTAACCTAGCTAGACATATAATTTTGGTTAAACCAAACGAGATACATTTGTATATTTCGAAAAAATTTATTCGTTTTCAATACACCAGGATCATTGTTTTGACCCTTCCTCATTACAACACCTAGAATAGCATTACGCGAATCAGTTCTTTGGAAGTAGACGTGTTGGTTTTCATTCTTATTCTATTATGCTCGGTATTATTGTGGTAGCTCGCTTTTAAGGTAATAGTAGCCATATTCTATACTTGTTATCCTATATTGTTTTCATTGTGAGTTCATTTCATAATACCCTAATTATTCTCATGTTCATCATTATAGGTACCAGATTAACACGATTCGTTCTTGGATGAGTTTGGGTTTCGATTTTTGTTGTTCGCATTCAGAAAAAGTGCAGTTGTTACAAAAATGGCCACCCCTTTTTATATATTCCAAAAATCAATATCTCCTTGTTTACTGAATGAAAAATCTCCAATCAAAGTCCATTCAAATCACCTTCAAGATTTGTATATTCCAATACCGATTTTAAGGTATGCAGTAATAGTTATGGGGATGGTCGCATGTCATTGAGGATCTAAAGGTTAGGTTTGCTTGGAATCAAGGCAGAGTTAGTATGACATCAGTGACATAGTTAGGCTCATCTTTAGGAGACACATCTTTCTATGCCAATGCCATGAACTTTGCAACAACTTAGTGAATCACAATGTATTGAGGTCGCTGTATCTCCTCAAGTCGAGAATTGCAAGGGTTAATTAAACTCGGCATCATGTGGACTTCGCGAAGAGGAAGCATGGAGAAATGCAATGACGAAGACAATAGAGTGATTGACGGATTTGGATGATTGGATATGGGTTAATGTGTATATGTGAAATCCTGTACATATTTGGAGAATAAGGGTAATTATGTAATTGACTAGTTTATGTTTAACTATGGTTAGATTAGTTTGTTATTAAATTAATTTGTTATGTTATAATATGTGTAACTTTTTCATATGAAGTATGTTTTGGATGTTGTTTCTTGTATTGGACTTATGATGGCAAGCTCTATGCTTTGGCGTAAGTTTGGGCTAATTTGGTTAAGGTGAGTTATTTTGTCTCTCCTTACTACGACTATTAGTATAGAATAAAAATATTTCTTTTTGATGATTTCTAGCTTTAAAACGAAATTTCTAAAATAGTTGAATCTACACGTTATATTATAAATAGATTAAAAATAGCATTTTAAATTATTTTAAATTTAGTATCATAATTTTCTCATTTATGTGTTATTACGTGATGTTTTGACAAGATTAGGCTATTTTGATATTTATCCCATTTTTAATTGTTCTGGATAGGTTTAATGATGCAGTTATGGATGCTTGTATGCTATTTTAAACATTTATAAGATTACAAGTTGCATGATTGTTTGTTTGCATAGTTTGGTTGAAAACATCATTCATAGGTGACATAAAACTAGGAAAATTTCATTTGCTAGCATTTAGTGTATTGACCGAGCGCACAAGTGATGATAGACTCAAATGGAAAATATAATTCACAAAGGAGCATCAGAGCGTGCATATGGATTTAAAGACAAAGTAACACTGAAGCTCCCAACTGATTCGAAAATGGAATGGCATTAGAGCTTGACGAATGACACAAATATGGAGGATCGGCATGGTTACGAGATTGAATTTCGGGGAGAATGACAGATGCTTTTACTTGAGGAGTATTTAACCAATTTCGGTTAGATACATGATCAAGGTGGTCGTTATCGCTACCACGTGGTGATCGATATCGACTACCGGTGATGTTGGCCATTTTGACTAATTTGACATGGACAATGGTGCAGTTTCAAGGAGTAAGATATGATGTTTTGTTTGACAGTGGTTTCAACGTGATAACTTTCGCCTACCATTTCTAACATTGATGCAATGATGTGGTGCTTCGATATAGTGAATTCGTCATTCAACGATGGTGATTTCATGATAGGTCGTTGTGGCTTCAAAAATGGATTGTCGTTTGCCAATATGCAAAGAAAGTTATATTGAGTCGAAGAGGAAGCTACTAGAGAGATAAGGGTTAGGTGTTTGAGCTTGTCACCATGTCAATTGTCTGCGTTTTGTCCCAACCAAGGAGACTCCGTGCCTAGAGTCATTGGAGTAGTTTCTAATATAGGCTCTGTTAGAGTGGACATGTTGGAAGAGATCATGAATATGTAGGGTTTTTGTGGTTATTTGTAAAAAGTGGTCGTACGTGTAATGTCATTTGTGACCAAGTCGGTCTTATTTTTGTGTTGGAATATTTATGGCATCTACTTGAACCATATTTGATCGTTGCCTTGGGTTATGCACATTGATACAGCCTACTTTCTGGACTACTAAGTGGCACAGATTCGAGTACCACGTAAATCAGGCATTATCGTGTATCCAATGCACTAAGTTAGTGAGTGTGAAGACATATGATGGATGTTATATTTGTTTGATCATTTATCACTTTAGGGATGTCATATGATGTGGATATCTGGGCATCTCTAGTATCTGAAAAAGAGTATACCAATGATGAATGCCATGGAGTAGTGCATATATTCCTGTATATGTTAACTCTATGGATGCAGAGGCATGACATATATGATTTTTCATATCCTTTTTTCGTTGTAGCATTATGACTTTTATAGTGCTATGAGATTTGTTTTTCACCCACATCGGACTTCGCTTGGCCCAAGGTTTGGTATTTTCCTCTTATTACCATACATACTGATCAACGATGTTGATGAATAGGCTAGGAAATAAGTACTATTTGGAGATATGCAGGTGGGTTAGTAGGAGTGGACACTTCTCATATTTATATATGTACCATCATTGTTTATTGCGTTGTGTGATACTATTGAGCCTTGATAACGTTGACTTACATCTATTGAATAAAATTTGCATGTTGAGTTTATTTATTATTTGTATAAACTTCGCCACTATTCTATATAACCGTATGAGTCTCTATACTCTGATTCTACAATTTACATGGTTATTACCATCTCGCCCATTTTATATATGTTGTTGTTATTATTATACGATATCTGATGTATTAGTTTGTTATGTGTTTCTTTTTCGTTCTTTTCATCTATTTTATTCTCTTGTTCTCTATTTCTCTTCTTTTTTCGTTTCTTTCCCTTGACTGCCGTTCTGCGTCGATCAGGTGCTTGTACAACGCGCTTATGGGTTATATAAGCATTGATAGTGTAGGGAGGTCATCACTTGACCCTCCTTAACTATCAACAACTGGCTAAACCTAGATCTTCGAAGTTTCATCCTCTTCCACCCGCTTTATAAAGTGCTCCGCCGCTTCCACCTTTTTCTTAAGATCAGCTTCAGGTGATTGTGTATGTATAGGGGGCTGATTTTTGGGAAATGCAACATCTAAGTCACAACTTACTTTTGGAGGACTTACTATTTGTCTGCCTGCTTTGAAATTGTGACATCTTCGACATGTTATGTCTTTTAACTATCCAAACCTGTTCGATTGGTTTAACCGTAGTTTCACAATGAGCATCAATGTATCCAAAGCACATGTGCTATTTGTAAGTAGGAGAGATGTACATATATTCAACACCTTGTATGTGAATATTTCCTATGTTAACCTTCCCTTATATGTTTATAAAATTTGTAACATGCTCTTATATCAACTAGAATCTTAGCACAATTTGAACTTTTAACACTTTTAGTGTACTCACCCATTACCAAAGAATTCCCTATCAGGCTAGATAATTTGTTAGCACCTCTAGGATTCCAAAGAGAAAGATCCATGTGGAGTAATCTGATCTGCACTGAATGTCTTTTAACATGTTACACTCTAATCGTTGATTGTGCTACCGATGATTGATAAAAATAAACTTATTGTCCATGAAATATGGAACTTTAGCCAACATTTTGTTACAATCTTTTCCATTAGTAAGATTAATTGGATAAAATCATTTTCTTTAGCAAAAATCCCAATTCCCTTTAGGATTCCACTCACACCCAATATAAGCATTCAGGGGAACATAAAATGGACGTCTATCAACCATCTTTATGTAAATAAATTGCTTCCACAAGTCCTCTGACACAAGAAAAACATGGTTATATAGATTTGCAAAATCCACAACCTTATATTTTGATTTGTTGAATTTCGAGACCTGTGACGACCTAAACCCCGTAACATGAAGGCAAGGGTAATCTTTGGAATATAACACATAAACAGATAACAGCAGAACAGAAATAAATAAATACACCAGATAATGTACAACAGAATATACTGGATAAATATAAACATCAAAGTTACACAGTATACAGGATCATACTTAGTACAAATACAGTTCAGCTATACATAAATGTCTACAGTGGAAAACAACAGAATTTGTACAATAGGAGCTGAACAGCATAAAAAGAGATAAATGATAGAATCCATCTTCAGCTCCAGCTATCCAGAAAGAGCCTGCTAAAACCTGAATACAAGGTTGCCCGTGTAGAAAAGGGGCACCCGAGTTTGCAAGTGAAACAAACTACGAGTTAATCATGGGACTGGTATGAGAAATCTATTTAGCATATTTTACAATATGGCTAATCATAGGACCACGCCACTTTCGCGGAACGGGTTTACTCCATTGGATTGCCAGTGCTTTAAAAACAAGTAAATCTTTTAAACATCGTGATGCTTTTCATAAAAATGAAGCCATTATAAGACTCAGGTCCCATCACACAATGCAACACAAACCAGAGGATAGAGTTTTACCTTATAATGCCAAAATATGCTTGATACGAGAAAAACAAATCAATTGATATTATTTCTAGTGTTTATATATTTCAAAAACAATTTGAATCATAACTATACATCATAGACGGCATTAATGCCCCATACCACTATGTCGCCATATATAGGTATATAATCAAAACCGCACGATGTTGTATTTGGAAATTGGGTTTCCGTCATGAACCGAGGCCAGGGATCGTCCTCACCGCTTCGAGACTCTCTAGCCCGAGCCTCAGGATCAGAGCTCGAGTAACCCTTGGAGCGACAGGGCCGGTCCACCCGATGTGGATTAAAATACCTTAACAATGCGTTTCCCCGCCCTTTGGGGCGTAAATGAGCCAACGAATGACTCCATCGGTCCCGGATCGACCGATATAACCGAGGCGCCTCGCAACAGCAACAACCACATAGGTGAAAGTAATATAAATGTCAGGGCTGGTAGGTCACTGACACCACCCTAGCTAGAAAGAAACGCATGTCCTCCCTGAGGTCCTCTCCCGTTTTTGGTCCATACCGGGGTGTGAGGCTCGCGAAACAACGATAAAACACAAAGCTATGCCACACAGGCGGTGCTTTGATCATCAACCACAAAGCTCTGCTTTTCAACAAAAGCTTTGATCACAGCATCTCTGTATGCCACGTTGTCAATATACAACGTCAGACACACATCCATTTACAAGTCCGTTCTGGGTCAGAACGAAACCGGAGGATCTTTATTCCTTGCACATCCGTACAATCAACATGTACGTCCGGACGGCTACTACTTCAGCCCCTTCAAGGTAACTACTCCTCTCATGAGCATCAGTAGCGCCCCTCCATCCGATGGGAAGATCATCGGTCTTGCTCCGTCTTCTTATCTTCGACGTTTAATCGTCGATCAATTATTTGAAATGAGAATTA
Source organism: Allium sativum (assembly GCA_030737875.1). Taxonomy (NCBI): domain Eukaryota; kingdom Viridiplantae; phylum Streptophyta; class Magnoliopsida; order Asparagales; family Amaryllidaceae; genus Allium; species Allium sativum. The sequence continues at coordinate 22,454,135 of CM060925.1, forward strand.
ACTCGGCCTTTTCAAATATTTCACATATATTTAGAATTTCAAATCAATTTATTTCAATGATTAAATTATTCAACATCAATTATTCAGTTCATTAATTGTAATTTTCACGCCAAACACCTTCAACCATCAAATATCTAATACACCGAGCAAATTCAGTTTATTTTCATTCCATATTGTTTATAATATTTCATCATGATATATTGCTATTTTTATTTATTTAAAATTAGTCAATTCTTTCAAACGACGCTTCAGGCCATAACGCGGCCCTGGCGCTGTTTTTCTTCAAATTTGATTTACACATATCTGAAAATCTAACCGTTGGATCTTCACACATTTTATATCATTAGAAAGATCTTTTCAAAACGAATCCAACGATTTCAGTTTTGGGAAAATCCGACGGTCGGATCTCCCGCAATAATCACTTGAAGTTTCGATTTCAAATATCGAACTACAGCGTCGTTATTCGATTTATTTTAATCATATTTATATATATATATATATATATATATAATCGATTCTTCGATTTCAAAACCATATTCATTTCATACATTTGATAAAAATGATATTTTTATCCAACAGATATTTATTTCAACACATTACTATTTTTAAAAATTCATATATATAATAAAAATATGATTTTTATTATAAACAATTTATTTCAAAACACGGTTATTTTATATAGTTCGAACAGTTGATAAAAATGTGATTTTTATTATAAAACAATTTATTTCAAAACACGATTATTTTATATAGTTCAAACAGGTGATAAAAATGTGATTTTTATTATAAAACAATTTATTTCAACACCCGATTATTTTATATAGTTCAAACAGGTGATAAAAATGTGATTTTTATTATAAAAAAAATTATTTCAAAATCCGATTTTTTTTATATAGTTAAATAGGTGATAAAAATGTGATTTTTATCATAAAACAATTTATTTCAAAACACGATTATTTTATATAGTTCAAACAGGTGATAAAAATGTGATTTTTATTATAAAACAATTTATTTTAAAACACGATTATTTTATATACATGAATTTCTATTCCACACATGAATATAGTTTCAACAAATGAAAATAAGTTAAACATAGAAAGATTTCAGGAAATTTCGGCAGCATAACGGCATGGTAGTTAAAACCGGGACCGCATCGATGTACGGCTCCTCGCTCTCCTTAAAACCTTGCGGTTTTTGACAATGGGGATTTCATGCATCTAATTCGCACGCAGGCGAGCATGTTTTTATTTCATTTCTACAACCTATTCTATTTTTGTTTTCAACCACAAATGGATATTTTTCAACCACAATCAATCATTCTCAACCACAACCAATTCTATCAACCATTCGCATTATTCACCAAATTTCACATCAACCAAATAATCCAATCAATATCACAACCAACATATATCGTCCATGGTCTGTGGACGAGGGGAGTATATATATATATATATATACGTATATAAATATATTTCAATTCACTTCAATTCATTTCAATGTCATTTCATTGCATATATAATTTTTACAACGCATAAATAACTTATACATCGAACGTACAACTTATACAATGCTTATACATGAGGTGTACAACGCTTATATAACTCATACATCGACTATATAATTTATACATCGTCAATTCCATATCGTTTATAATACAGAAATCTCACATTGGGTTCCACTCTACTAAAAATTGCAGAAGGCTCAGAAAAATATGCGGTCTCTTCTAAAATGTAGAAGACGTCCTCACGGTCCCGGTGTCTCTTGTTTCACTGAATTTCTATCACATACGAAAAAGATAAGATTTTTAGAAGTTAATCTCCATTTGCGACGGTTTAAAGGTGTTAAAACAGTTTAAAATTTATAAACCGTATACCTTTCAGTTTGGTTCAAAACTAGGTCACCCTTTTTCTTGAAATCCGTGTAGCTAGGGGCCGATCGGATAGCGCCACAGCATGGAGCTTCGGAAGAGCTTTCCGCGCCTACCTGAAACGTCGAGCTCGGATCCCTGGTGGTGGCGCAAGGTGGTGCGACGCGGCGGCTCTTCTTGGGCGCGATTCACGAGGCACAAGCGACGAGGCGGGGCAAGGCTTATACGGATTTGAAGAGGGGACTTCGATCTTCAAAAAGTTCCAAAGGAGGGTGTGGTTTCGTTGAGAGATGGAAGAGAAAGAGAGGAGGGAAGAACGGGATGATTTCCGCCGTCGGGTTTCAGGGCATCGGGGAAGAAGCGGGGAGAGAGAAAAAGTGAGGGCCAATCATATTTTTTTATTTTATTTATATATTTTTAAATTTCTAAAATACCCCTTATCTCTTACGAACTCCAATCCAAACCCAACGACTGTCGTCCCTAGCTAAATACCCCCATTCCGAACACAATGGGATATGTTTCGAAGGCCCATTCGAATGTTTCAGTCAGTTTTCCTTCAAATTAAAATATAAAACATTCAATATTTAATTTGAACGTACATTTCAATTTGCGGAGGCCACATGCTGATTTTAAAAATTCCCAAAAAATAAATCTAGCTATTTTTTGACGATACGGTCCCAACAAAACTAGTTTCGTTCAATTCTGAGATAGTTTGAAAAATGACCATTTTCTAGTCGATCCAATTTAACTATAATTGACCAAAACACATTTTCCTTCGCCACGCTCACATATTAACTTCAAAAATTATGAAATTTGAAACCTAGCAATAATTTGACATCCTGGATCCAACAAAAGTGGTTTTGTCGAATTCTGAGGTCGTATGCAAAATGTCTATTTTCAAGGGCGATATATTCTCTATAGCGACCTTTCTATAAATTCATTTGGCCATAACTTTTGATTCCTGCTATGAAACTTCGATTTTTCAAATTCGTTAGAAAGATATTCACTAACAGATTTAAATATTTTTAGTTTCACTCAAATCTGTTTTATTTTGCACCCGGTATAGTCAGTTAAAGTTTGAATTCAAAATTTGAAACTGCCGCGCCATTTCAGGCCATGTTTATAACTAAAACTAATTATATTTATTTTCAAACTTCGGTTCAAACATACTTTGCATCGTTATTATTTAAAATATTTATTTTAAATATTTAAAATCCATTAAAATAGCCAATTTAAAATTTTTAAACTGGTTCAGATTTTCCGGGTTGTTACAAGACCCCTCAATTATTTCTCATGTTTCCTACCACAAAACAACCCATATTTGTAAACTATCTTTAGAACGTTGTTCTGCCACTTTTCTACATCCTCGATTTGGTTTATTTCCATGTTCCATATCCTGCTTGCGGTTATTATAATCCGTTGTAACCCAAGAATATGTTTTCTTTTTTTTCTAACCTCCTGTCAACCCGTGTGTTTCTCAGCAGCATCGAGAACTACCGCCTTTTTTCTTTGAGATTTGTCGCCATTAGGCTCCCTATATAGATACAGGCACGCTCTATGACACCTCTATATCCGAGCACCCTAATTCCCCTCAATTTGAGTCATTTATTTATATTTAAATATGTTAGCGTGCTAGAAAGAGTTAGTGGGAAGAGAAAGAAACATTAGTGTGTGGTGGAAACCAAGGGGATATAATGGTGTTGCACTGTTTGGGGTGCTTTTGATCTTGTCTTTTACATATATAAATAAATAAATAAATATAAATAGGGGGTGTGGGTGTGTGTGTGTGCGCGCGCAAGCGTGTTACCCCGCATATGAATGTTAAATATATGGATTTGGATTAACTTGCTTACAAATTATAGTGCCAAAATAATAAAGTACATAAAAAGAGGATATAGTATTAAGTTAGAGGTGAATCGCATATCTTTTAACCTTTGGTTAACACCTCGTAATTGATTGCATTTCCTCTTGGGAGATCTTCTCTGTCCTTAAAGCGAGATTGCGAACTTTTTAGGGCTATAAAACCATAATGAAGATCTTAGTTATGGGAGAGAAAGAGAGAAAGAGCAAGAAATGGTTGTGTTGGTCAGGTTTTTATGAAGATGCTATTACATATAATAGCAAAAAATCAACTTAAACGAGCTAAAATTCAATCTCTCTCCATAAATAAAACCAAGCCTTACGCTACTAGAAAAATAAATCACAAAATGATGATTGTATAAAAATAAATTTGGACCATTCTTTAAAATCTTTTTTAAACAATTTAGATTCTTATTCTCTTTAAATATTATTCATATATTTTGATTAATTAAAAATATATACAACATTATTTATATTATTTAATTAAGTGAAATATATAATCCAACACTTATTTCCAGACTTGATACCTAAAATTCCCTTCAATAGAAATAAGTCTCACGAAACATCTATGTTAGTGCATTAAGGTAAAATGTGAATATAAGGTATACATTAGATATTAATATATTTGTCATTCAATATGTATATACTTGTAAAATACATATTCGACATTTAGACTACAAATACTGTAAAGATTGAATGAGCATTCTTATTGTGTGGATTGCATGTATTCATTTTACAAAAGCATGTATAACGTGAAATATACCATTTTTAAGTACAAATATAAGCAATTTAAAGTGGGAATTTTTACTGAAATTATGGGAAATGCTTTCCACGATTTTTTTTGTGAGGTGAGGAATTAAAATTTGAAACTGCTGAAGTGTACTAAAGGATGTCCCTTTAATTAACTTATAACCCACTATAATACTAATTTTCTCAAATTAATTCATGTAAATTGATACTCTTAATTTATCGTAATCATAAATTGGTTGCTTTCCAAATACGCCCATTCAATCTCTGCTGGTTGATTTGAATGTAACAAATCTATCTGAATATAATAATAAATAATGTAGTATCAAAGTCCTCATCAGTTTGGACTGAATTGATGTTGCAATATTATACAATTTTCGTCTGTATAGATTGGATAGGTGTTAGCACCAAAATAACTAAAAAAGACCGAAGGCAAGAATCGACGGAAAGGGGTGAAGAAGTTAACATTCTTTCAGAAGAGATGAAACTAGAAGCTCATTATTCCTTTTTCGGAACCAACGACAAAGAGGCAAGAGGTTACCACTTCTTCCAGGATGCCCCTGTTGGTTTAACCCAAAGGATAACAACCCCAAATATGAAATTTTCAAGCGTAAAAGACTAAGTTTAGTATACGTTTTGGTTAGTCAAAACAGAAATACAAGAAAGCTTGATCCCTCACCAACATGTCATCGTACATGAAGGGAAGAGAAGCTATTGGCACCATCAGCCATCGAAAGCTCTAACAAATCTGTCTCCATAACATCTTACTAAGTCTTCCGCTACCGGAAGCCTTCTTTCGAAAGCTCTTGCAATACCCCTACATTTTCTCTTTTAAGGATTGATGGAAGGCACGCTCACGAAGCATCCATATCCACTCCCGCCAGAAAGAAAGGATGGATCCCCTATACCAGCAAAAGGGTCAACCAACACCTATAAATGCGACCCTAGAGGTCCAGAATAGGGGACAAACTTTTCATTTCTCATTCTTGTAATCATAGTCAAAATTTAAACCCTAATTTTAAAACTGATTTGGAGGAAAAGAGCCTGTAATCATGTAGAATATCAATTAAGAAGTTTCGCGAAGCAATTAAGCTAATGAAGTCTTAGTTATTATATTATTATTGTGGTAACTTTACGGTACCTAATGTTCTAGAAATACATAAGTTCCTCCAAAATCTTTATGTAAAGACTATGAAAGGACCTGACCGTTGCAACAATTCATATCGAACATAGAATATCTTAAGCCTTGTAAAGATTTACTTATAGGTGGCTTTCTAACACTATTTAGCCTACGTGAAATCTTAGGTCCCATTCTAACCACCCAATAGGGTCTCCATATCTCAACTGAAACTACGTCTAGTTATAGTAAAATGATGGTTATTTGAGATTGACCTACTCAATCAGGATCCAATATTTCCTTCTTGTGCTATCAAAAGGCCCGACATCTAAGTTATCAAAAGGATATCATAGACCCTAAATGGATATTACAATGGAAATTCTAGGCTACCGAGGGAACATCTTGTTTGATCAAAAGAGTTATGCCGAAACTACATATGAAATGTCGAAGTGTAAATTACTGATATCTTTTAGTTTATAGAAATATTGTTGTTCAATCTGTTTTCTACAGGAATTGACTTTTGGGAGATCACTGGAAACATTCTACTGGGATCCAACTACGAAAGCAGAATTCAATTAAGAACTCATCCTTTTACAAGCAAAGGATATTACTGTAACACATTATTTTGGGGTGTTAACCATAAATTTGGCTAACATTTTGGTGCTAGAAGGAGGGACTGAATCTCTTAAACCCTTAACCTCCCTATTCAGTAAGAGATCTTTTTTAAGATCGACAAATGGATTCTAAACAAGGAATAATTTGAAATAAAACATGAAGGATCGTAGATACATCAAAGAACAGTTCGTGTCAAATAATAAGTAATAACCCCAGAATAGGAAAAAGTTCCCTTGAAGAGAAAGGATGCCCTGGGAAGGTAAAGAATGCACTCGAAAGGGAAAATCAGACACCTCTACGGTCTTCTGAAGGAAAATAGGTGGCGACTCCTAAAGAAAGTGATGTGATCCCTCTTCCAACAATATGTGAACCTGTTATGGATGATAATTTGGTTAGGTATAGGCAAGAAGCTTCTAACCCGGCAAGGTCGAATGAAAACAGAGGAAGCCTATAATTCTGTAAGGAGCTAACTTTGAAGGCTGAAGCATTAGCTATATCTCGCCATAAGTAGGAGTAAGCCTATTACCTAAACAAATAAAGTATAAATCCCTTCCATTATGGAGTGATGCCAATTTTTCCTACAAAAGAATTTTGTAAAGGGATAACTTGTTTATGAGGATGAGGAATGAAATCCTAAATTACCCTCAAAGGATTAAGTTTGGAAGTGAAACAATGAAAAAGCACCATGCCTTCCTACCAAAATGGAAATTGGATGTAAAAAGTAATGAATCCCTTTGTTCTCCACAAGTTATACCCAAAAGGGGTAAGGATATACAAAGGCCTTTAGAGAAAAACAATGGCATCCTATATCAAGGATCTCCTAGCGGCATTTAAGAAACCCAAGACCAATTCTTTCAAGGGAAAGTCTAAGGCAGAAGCGATACAGTATCTTAATTTAACCACCTCCGTCAAGGACATTTGTCTAACAACTAGAAAAGAATTGAAATATCGACCATTCGGTAGAGATTCACCACAAGCTGAGAAGAGAAAAGGAAAAAATTACTACATTTATCATAAGTTCAATGGACATAAGACTGAACAATGCAAAGCTCTAGAAACATCAGTTCTCAACTTTGTTAAGAAAGGAAAACCTGATAAATATGTAAGAGACTAATGTAATGAACTCAATGAAAAGGGACCTTATCTTTAAACGAGTCTGTCTACATGGGATATTGATAAAGGTATACACGAAAAATAAGAAATTCTACTTGGTCACGGGCGAAATGCCCTTCATAAATTGATTAACCAAAAAAGCCCCCAACGTTGTTGGGGCACCTCGCGAAAGGGAGGACGTGTGAGTACCAAACATTCGGCACCCAATTAAATCCTAGGAGTGCCTAGGTTTTTCCACAAATAGGGAGGAGGTAAGCCCAGGACATATGAGCCCGGCCCCCGGGGTAAACCCAGGACATACGAGCTTGGCCCCGAAGTCCTTCACATAGATAAGGCGCCCTAATATGTTCTTGATACATACCGATTTTGAATAAAGCATAAACATGTCAAGCCTCAACTTATGTTCCATCCCGTAGAAGGGACAAAGGATCAAAAGGAGAACCTAAAGCATGTCAAGCCTCTGCATTGAGAAAAGCCTAAAAATGGAAAAAGATAAAGTAAAACCAAAACCGCTTTCTTACTTCAAAACCCGAAAGAGGACATTCTGGATGTCTACTAAAGCCAAAGATGACATCGTACCTATTGTATCCAGAAAAGGACATTCTAGACTTGCGGAATTTGGGTTTCAGGTTTTCTAGTAAGCCGAAAAAGGATTCATATCTATAATTTGCAAAATTGGGAATTTTGAATTCCTAATTTTTTATTACCCGAGTATGGGTTATGGGTCTTCTAATGAGCTGAAGGAGGCTTTGTATCTATAATTTTCAGAGTTGGGATTTTTGGATCTTTAAATTTTTTACTATTCGAATCTGGGTTTTGAGTCTTCTAACAAGCTAAAGGAGGCTTCGTATCTATAATTTCCAAACTTTGGATTTATGGATCTCTAAATTTCTTATTACTCAAATCTAGATTTTGGATCTTCAAACAAGCCGAAGGAGGCTTCGTATCTATTATCTCCAAAATTGGGAATCCTGGATATCCAAATTTCTAAATGCCTAAATGTGAGTTTCGAATCTTCTAATAAAACAGAGGAATCTTCATATTTGGATCGAATTCTTGAACTTTGAGTCTAACTTCTAGAAGCCACAAAACAAGAGTGGCTTCATATGATTCTGTGGGTTTCTATTAATCGATATTCAAATGTGAGCATCGAACTCCTCTGTGGCCAAAAGAGGGCCACATGTAAGATTTCTAAGTAATTATTATTCTACACCTAAATTTAAGCTTCAAGCTTGGAACAATGCAAGGAAGGACTCTGATTAACTAATTCAAAAAGGTTATCCCTGAATACATTCATTAAAATTTAAGGCTCCGATCCCAGAAGCCAATGGGTAAAATATCTCTTACTTCAAAATTCGTTTTACCATTTGGAGGCAAAACGCTAGGGTTAAGATCCCGATACCCATACACAAATATCAAACATTCTGAAAAATAAAGATTATGGTTTTTCCATTATAAAACAATCTGAAGAAAAAGCCACAAAGATCTGCAAGAGAAGATAACATCCACCAAATATCAAATATACAAATCATGAGATATTTACAATAATATAATTTAAGGTCAAATCTTCCGAATCTTTTCCATAAGGGCCTCTGACGAAACCGTATCAAGACATGATTGAGGATGGTATATAGAACCTCTTTGAGATTCTTCTATTTATGTCTAATAACCACATTACCATCTACAGATTCGATTTGCAGCTTAAGAGAATGCTCATAAACTTTGTTAACTTTCGAAAGGAGCTTAGTGGCCCTTTCATATTCTGCCTCACGTTTCTTATAAGAATAAATCTCACTTTGAAGCTTCTTGATTTGGGCAACATTACTATAATAAACATGATGAATATATTTCCTCTTATTTCTTTGAAATAATGTTTCAATTCAAGTTTTACGGAATTAACCCAATACTCTACGATTCTCTCGTCTAACCCTCTTCGAGGGTTTACTAAAAATTGAAATCTTGTCGTAGGATGGGAAGTCATGGCAGAAGAACGAGTGGTTAGGTGTGAAAATTCTTCAGTCATGATAAATTCTAAAGATTTGTATAAATACAGGTTGTCTTCCAACTGAAGTTCAACTCACAAATTCAATGCTACAGTTTCAGCATTCCATCATCAATATAGATTTGCTCTGACCTATCGTTACATCTCTTCTAAAATTTTATTCAGTTAAACAAGATTCTTCTTCAATCTCTTAGCTGGAGTTTCAAACCATAGACCAAAGACTTCTGTATCTAATGTTTGTTATACCAATCGAAGGCTAGTAGATTATACATGAATTTAGAGGGAATCACCCTGCTCGAAACTTGTGGTTGTTCACTTTCGATATCTTGATCAGAATGCTCGGTATGCATTTTCCCTATCGGAGCCACTAGTGGCCACATAGGATCTTAACCAATTAACACAAGAATGCTATTTAAAATAAAAGAAACGAACTGTTTATTGTTACATAAAAACTAACATATTGGTTTCGCATGACATTCATAAAAATTATAAGCATATTCATGTTTCTTAAAAAAATAAAAGCAACACACTTCATAACTGTTTTGAAATATTGTAACAAACTCTCTTTCATAAGCTCTTCTTTGTCACTTCCTAAAAAGTCAAAATTAAACCTAGTGCGCTCCCTATGAAGTTTGTGTTACTCACTAAGAAAACTCTCCCGGATGAGTTCCAAAGACTTAATTAAGGAATATCTTTCCTGAAATTATCATTTTAACCTAACAAATTTTGATAAGGAATCCCAGGTGATAGGGCTACCCGAAATTCTAGTTTCCTGTCATTACTCAGTGATGTATCCACCATCATAAAAAATTTACATGATAATTTACATTAATGAGAAAATGTTGTTATATATACTAAACATCAGTTACAACATATACAAAATATACATATCTAGTTATCCCTTCCAAAATTCAGGAAGTTTCAAGTGACATTCGGAGAAAGGCTTCCGTTGAAGTCTCGACTTTCCAGGAAAGGAAAGTGGTAAGCTTCAAATCATGATTCCCGAAGATCCAGACACTTTGACGGAGGACCTTCCGCACAAATTTTATCCACAAAGACGAAGAGAAGATGATAGGGCCTTGAAATATTATTCCTAGAAACAGTCATTAAAAAGGGGTTATGACACTATCCCACATAACTAAATTAAAAGAAAGGATTTTTAACTACTTTGTTGCAATTTTTTTATCAAATCGGTTGGAAGTACACGACAACACTACAAAGAACAAATGAAAGAGCTTAAGAAAGCATGGGTACCTAAGCTAGGGGCCGAGAAGGAACATACATGAATCCTTTCCCTATTGGGTCTGTAAGGGTATCAGTCCCTTCCTCCAAGTGGGAATCACTGTCGCTGCTCTTAAAAGCCGCAAGGAAGGAGGTCCACTGGAAGATTTGTCGACAAGCAGGAGCTTATAGTTCTTCATTATCGTCGGAGTCCTCCTCAAATGATGGAATATCAAAAGAAAGAAGTGCTTTCACATCAATCCCCTTCATTTAGAGAGCAGCCTCATGATGCATGAATGCTCATACCATAGACTAGAACTTTTCTGCCCAAGAGGCCGGAAGCGAGTCAAAGATCAAATCTGGACACTTCTCACGATTTTCTGCATAGACCACAAGCAACAAAGTCACAAATGAATCTTTAATTAATTGGTCAAAAAAATGGTACAAAAGGTCATTGACTTTTCTCTTTGACTCCATAAGGGCGTCTATGGCTTTCCCTAGGTGTTCCCCCTTCGTCTCTAGCTGCCCCTTCAGAGATAAACATTCTGCCTCTAGTACCTTCTTTCTCTCCATTACTCGAGAGCTTTCATCCCTCAATTCCCCCAACCATGCCTTCAGATCGGAATTTTCATCAAGTATTGATTGAGTTGAAGACCTAGCTAAGGAAGCCTCCTCTTCATCCTGGCTACAACAGTTGAAGATAAGTTTTTTTTCTTTAAATCTTCAACCTCTCCAGAGGTAGGAGGTCTCATCCTCCAAAATGTAAGAGCCATGGTGATAGGCAAACCAACTCTTTAGAAGCTGAAAGTAACTGAAGCTAAACATTATGAAAATAAAAGAGGGTGAAGTGAGGAAATCAAAAACTAAAAGGAAGGAGATTATACTTGAAGAACTGGAAGAATGACATATTTATCTATTGACGATGAAGGAAAAGTTTCAAAATGGATAGTGGCAAGGTCTCAAAAGCTAACCTCAACTCTTCAGTGGAGATAGCTGAAAGGCTCGAAGAAGAAGTAGAGGTGGCTCCAGTGATTCAGAGCAGGAGGGAGAGATGGAGGAAGCGTAGGCTTTTTCTCAACAATATCTTATACAAGGAAACAAGAAATTCAAGCATCAATGTTCTTTCAAAATTAAAAAAGAAACATGATCATACCTTCAAGCAAAGGAGCGATGTCGCTTGAGGAAGGAACTGTGGTTTTAGGAGAAGGGGGTTCACTTTTCTACATCCATCATCAGCACAAAGGAAAACCATAAGTTTTGAGGAGATTTTAGCCCTTTTTGAGGCGGTCTGTTCGGATGAAGTCTTCAGGAGTTCCTAAGACTCCTTAAAGATGTTGTAGAGCATCTTCGTAGCAGAAGAAACTTCTGACTCTACACAAAAAGAGGAGGCACATTAATAATAGGAGGATCATACAATCTCCTGTAAAGAGGCACTGAAACAAAACAAACATATTACGATAAGGGAAGAAATGTTCATGGTAATAAATCAGTATAACAAGGACTTACTTCTGGGAGTAGGGAGAATTGGTGATGAAGAAGAAAACCTGACGGGATCTCCACAGACCAAGTGGAGACCAGGTCTCGTAGAAGAAGTCATCATCGGTGGAGTCCCCAGAATCCGTTGGCCTTGAAAAGGAAGGCCATGTTTCTTAAGAGTGGTTATGGTTAAGTTCCTAAACTTCTTCCCCGGTTCCTCCAATGCCTCTCTAATTTTTCCTGCTCCTTGGTCTATATTGTAAACCCAATTTAGATAAAAGCTTAACGAGAGTTTAATCGCAAAATCATATACCAAAGACCTTACCAAGTTTTGCAAATCTCCCGGTGACTCGAGGAGGGAAGGGAATAAAGAAGAATCGATTCTCCCAATCCTTAGACTTACCGATGGGTCTACAATCAAAGTTTTCTCAAGACTAGAATGATAAAGAGTGGGGTTGGCCTTGCTAATTTTGGCCAAGCAAAGAAGGTTAGAGAGGACCCCAAGACTCAATGACTGCTTTCCGGATTCGAGAGCAATCGTTTCCAAACACATCATATAAGTATAAGTGTTTGGATAAAGCTAGATTCGAGCAAGTCAAGTTTTATTGAAGAAAAGCAATAAAAAAAATCTAGAAAAAGGAAAAAACCCACCATGCCAAATATGAACGGCAGAGTAAGCAAAAAAAAGCCCTCCAGAGGGTTGTCCATAGAAGAGCCTTCGGAGGGGGAATCGTTTCTACCTCAGTAATCAGAAAATCTTGAAGGATGGCATTTAATTCTTCTTGGAAAGAAATCAATGATCTCATCGAAAGGACATCAGCCTTTATAGTCTGCATTATTGGAGGAGGAGGAGGATTTCCATAGGCAGAGGGAGATTTCTTCGCAATTATCTTTCGACCCATATGTAACACCCCTATGTCCCACATCGTGGACGCTTGTGTGAAGTGCGGACTTATACAGTAGAGTCCATCTCCTACTAACGCCGAGGCCTTTTGAGGAACCAAACCTCATACCTATACGCTGGCTAAGTTGGGGACAATATCTTGCATGAACGGAGGTGCGGGCTGTTACAGTGGCATCAGAGCCAATACCCAGCCAGAATTGTGGCTCCTGTGTGGTCCACAGCGCCTGAGTGAGGTGTTCGTGAGCCAACGAGGACGTTAGGCTCTGTAGGGGGGAGAATGTAACACCCCTATGTCCCACATCGTGGAAGCTTGTGTGATGTGTGGACTTATATGGTAGAGTCCATCTCCTACTAACACCGAGGCCTTTTGAGGAACCAAACCCCACATCTATATGGTGGCTAAGATGGGGACAATATCTTGCGTGAACGGAGGTGCGGGCTGTTACACCATAGCTCTATCAGGTGACATTGTTCAATAATTATATAAATCGTTAAGAGAATTTGTCCATAGAAATTATCATGTGTATCATCCCTTCCGAAAGCGCTATGAAATAATAAACGAAACCTAAGTAAAATGCTTTCATAACTCATGATAAAAAAGTGAGCCTTTGGCTCAATAATGGTTGGTTCAACAAAAACCCTCCGGTTGACAGCAAAAAGCTTTCCCTTCGTACCGATACTCAAAATCACAAATTATATAGGGGAACAAAAGAGTTAGGGGATTAGAAAAATCGAGAAGTGCCTATTTAAGACTTTGGAAACCAAACACTTGTCTACATTCTAATTAATAAATTCAAAGATATGCATCCTAGGCTTATCAAGACCATTTGGTTTGAATTTTAATTCAACCCAAACAGATTTCAATTAATAAGGTGATGCATAAACAAGGGAAAACCACGGTTGAAATTGCATGGTGCTAAATTACAATCAAGATTTCTACAATCGACCTCATTGATTGACTTATACTCAAATCGATTAATTGATTAATCGAAAATTTGAAAACCCCAAATAATTCAAAATGCCTAGGTCGATCATAGAAAACAAGGTGAAAAACAAAGCATTTACCTGAGATTAGCAGTTGACTTTGAGAAAATTAAACTTTTTTAATAAGACTTGAAGCTTGTTGCTTTGAGACAATGTTCATGGTAAGGACAGAAGAAAGAGAAAGAGTACATTATTTATAAAAGCAAATGGCAAAGAAGAAGAATGGATAACCGTTGATTTAGATCTGACCGTCCAAATAGGAATATCAAGAGGCGGGAATGATGTCATCCACATTGAAATTTGAAGCAGCTGGTTTGAAAAGTCAGATTCACCCCTTCGCTAGCAGGGTAAATGTTATCACCAAAATAACTAAGAAAATGGCCGAAGGCAAGAAACAGGGTGAAAGGGTGCAAAAAATCATCATTCTTTTGGAAGAGATGAAACTAGAAGGTCATTATACACTTTTTAAACCAAGGGTAGAGAGGAAAGAGGTTACCACTTCTTCCAGAAAGCCCTTGTTGGTTTAAGCCGAAGGACAACAACCCTAAATATGCGATTTTCAAGCACAAAAAGGCTAAGCTTAATATAACTTTTGGTTACCCAAAACAGGAATACAGGAAAGCTTGCACCCTTACCACCAAGTCATCGTACATGAAGGAAAGAGAAATTGTTGGCATCACCAGCTATCGAAATCTCCAGTAAATCTGTCTCCACGGCATCTTACTAAGACTTCCGCCTCCGAAAGCCTCCTCTCGAAAACTCTTGCAACAACCCTACAGTTGCTCTCCCATGGATTAACCGAAGGCATGCTCATGAAGCCTCCATATCCACTCTCATTAGAAAGCCGGGACAAAGCCCCATTACCAAGGAAAGAACTAACCCGCACCTATAAATACAACCACAGAGGTCCAGAATAAGGGGACAAACTTTTCATTTCTCAATCTTGTAATCATAGTCAAAATTGTAAATCCTAATTTCTTATTTGATTTTGGGGAAAAGAGCAAGTAATCACGGTAAGTATCAATAAAGAAGTTTCGCCAAGAAACTAAGATAATGAAGTCATAATTATTTGATTATTATATTATTATTGTGATAACTTTGCAACATTATTACCTAATGATCCCGAAAGACATAAGTTCCTCTAAAAGCATTATCTAAAGGCTACGAAAGGACCCGATCGTTGCATCAGTTCATGCCGAAAACATAATATCCGAAGCCTTGTAAAGGTTTACTTATCTATGGTTTTCTAAAACCATTTAGCCTATCTAAAATCTTAGGTCTCATTCTAACCACCTGGGCCTCCATATCTCAACCGAAACCACGTGTAGTTATAGTAAAACGATGGCTATTTAAGATTACCCTACAATCCGGATCCAATATTTCCTTCTTGTGCTATCCAAAAGCTCGATTTCTAAGTTATCGAAATGATATCATAGACTCTAAATGGATACTAACAATGGAAATCCTTAACTAACAAAGGATCATCCTGTTTGATCGAAAGAGTTATGTTAAATCTACATAGGAAATGCGTAGTGCAAATTACTGCTATCTTCTAAGTTACAGAAATATTACGGTTCAATCTTGCTTTCTACAGGAATTTGCTTTCGTAGATCACCGAAAACATTCTACAGGAATTCAACTACAAAAACAATATTCGATCTAGAACCAATCCCTTTTGTAAGTAAAGGATTCTATTAGAATACACGGTTATGAGTCGAGTAAAATAAGTCCACTAGCGTCTAGTTTAAGTTACAATGTATTCTCATGTATAAAGACTATCGTAAGTGAAAGAAATTCCGAATCAGCTTTGTCGATCACATCGACATGCTAAGTTTTGGCTAAAACATATGTTATAGAGTTAAGGATGTGTTCTTAGCAAAATTTTGTAAATACTCATGTAACTTAACTCTTGTAAAATAACCTTGTTTGAATTTCCTAGTGTTAATTTCTACTGGAAGGTTTCTTTCATGGACCAATGATGTTATCTTATTCATGAATGTTACAGTTATAGTAACTCTCATTATCACCACCAACCATAAATTTAACCGTTGTTGATTGTTGTAAATTGTGGTAAATGTCACCGCAACCATTTATGATAGTTAACCGTCTCATTTCAAATTTTAAAGCACTTTGTACATATATATATCAAATTTTAAACCATTTTCTTTTTGCAAATGTATTTATTTGTATATATAATAACCATGCATGCATACATTATTAATATTATTATTTCACTAAAGCACATATTATTAATATACAAGCTATTCATTTGTTTACCAACTTTTACCTTCGAACGTTGAATATTGCATGAAACAATAATCTGTGGTTAGTATGGCTAACCGTGATAATCTAATTTTTTTTAACTGTCGCTCTAAGGGTGTGTTTGACGCAAGCGAAAACGGAGAATTCAAGCGGAGAGTTTGAACGCAGAATCTTAGTGGAGAATTGTAGTTAGTGGAAACTGAACACAGCTCCGTCCAGTCCGATCGATTTACACCCATATACCTAATCGTATTAAATCTTCCTTGTACTTGGGTTATTCACCAGAAAACAACAAACACAAGAGACACGTGACACTCAACCTCGTTAACTCTCTTCCACTGCCTCGCAGGACGTTTCTAGTTTTTTTCCCACTGACTTCATTTTTATTTTATATGTACGAGAGTAGGTACAAATACTTTATGAGAATAATTAAAGTCTTGTACTACACATGGTGACTCACAACGTTCATAATGCCGTAGGACCTACAGGAAAAGGACTGAAGTTTCATTTTACCCAACAAAGAGCATCTCCCGGTAGCGTGCAAACTATAATTATTTCTCTTTCTTATTTTTGGAGATGGGATGTTAGGGCATAAAGCAAAAAAATCAGATACGTTCTCAAAATAGACCATCCCATACTTTCATAATAGGACAAAATACTGCCCTACTCCTTCAATTGAAACATGACAAACCGCATGAAGCAAAGCTCTCAATCCCAACCCCATCTGCCTCCCTCCCCTCATTCAACTCCAAAACCATGGTCTATTTTATACCATCTTATCATGTACCTAAAATGGATATCAGAAATCATAGACTATCAGTGCATGTCCAAGTATACGCAGTATGATATTGGATATCCTAAAAGGTCACCTTGGTAGTCTTACCCAGGGCTGCCCTGAACTTCAAACTCACTACATAAAACCATGTTTTGCACAACTATGTTTATGTACCATTGCCATGGATCTTAACATGCATACTTCAGTGATTGAAGAAAACAGTTGCACATATGCATGAACTAGAAGAAGATGAACCATGTTTTATGATAAAAGAGAGAGAACCTCACTGATACAAAAAAGAAAAAAAGCATCAAAACCCAGCCCTACAAAACAACACTACCATATGCTATGCACTAGAGAGTTGGAGGCTCTTAAGGCAGCGCTGAGCTTCAGCTGCAGCCAAGGAGCAGCTGTCTCTAGCAGCGACGTTCTCTTCGTCTTGGAAGATTTGCCTGCTCCTGCATTCCTCGCTGCAGAACGCCCTATCACCCCTAATGAAAATCAAGGGTTAAATTAGAAATACCTAAATTGACCTCGTTGCATTCGTCATACGGATGCTTGTAAGGGGAGAGGGTTACTGGGTTAGGGTTTAAGCTCACCTGTACATGTATATGTCTTTGCCTTCGAGGAGCTTGCGGTTGCAGAGGAAGCAGCGCTCTAAGAAAGGGGCGAAGTGGGAATTACGGGAGAAGGAGTTCGACCTTATCCATATCCTGCTGAGGATTTGGGGGTATTTCCGTAATTTGGAGTCGGATTCGAGGATCACGGTCAGACCCGCCATTAGCGATGTGTTTTCCTTCTCTGTTAAGCTTTAAATGGGAAAAGGTTTAAAGAGGGGGGATTTTAAAGAGGGAGAAGGCGATGGGGGGGTGAGTCACGGAACAGCATAAGCGTTTAAGGAAGCTGCGAGGCAGGGGGCAACGAGAAAAGCGTGCAAAAGCAAGCTTCAGTGCATGGTCTTTTATGAAACGGACAGGAGTGTTATGTAACACGGTTGTGGCTAAATTCTATGTTGACAAAATTAACATTTAATGCTATTGGCACCCAGTTTAGGGTGTAGGAAACCTAAATTAGCACCTAGTTTAGGGTGTAGGAAACCTAAGAAGAAACTCATCGATAGAAGAAACTCATCGATGAAGGTTAGGTGATCAACGATCTGATCCATATCCCACCTCATAATGGAATGAAAGAGGTCGGATTCAGTCAGAATGATTCAAAACATCAACCTACAGTGCCTAAGAATAACCAAAATAGATCAAAAAACTGAGAAGTTCCTTATAATGTTTAGAATTTAGAAGGCATAGACGTATAAGTGCATAGGTGAGTTTAAACCTAACACTTTCTTCTTATAAATATTTGTACGATAAGTGCAATAAAGGCAATTCAAATATTCTTGATTTATTTTTTATTTTTTTATTTAAGAAGAGTGGCAGAGCATCTTGGAACAAAAATGCATAAGCAAACAGTTACTCTGTTCAAGTAGAAAATCAAAAATCAAGTTTTTTGGCTCACGAATGGGAATGCATCAAGTAAATTTTTATACACAAAAAATGTCAAGTTGGAAATTCAAAGATGATATAGGAAAATTATGCGATGATAATGGTGCAATCATAAATAAAGTCTCATGATTAAAAGTGGAAGCTCTCAATTGTTTCTTCGATTTATATAGTTCTAAAGGGAGTTCATTATTTTTTTAAGCATTATTAGTAAATTCTGGTTGCATGCTAAGAATAAATAAATATTATCTTAACGGTTTTTAGAGGATATCAAAAATACTAATTTTAAGGCCAACAATGACAAAAGCCCAATGGATTTGGGTAAAATTTTACAAAACTCATTGGAAGGCTATGTAGTTAAAGCCATACAATAAAAGCTCTGTAAAAAACCCACTGTAACGCATAGCGTTTTCCAATAGTTACATTATTTTAATTTAGTACTATTGTAGAGTAGATCTATTCTAAGTCCTGCTATTTTTCCTCTATACCGGCTAAATCAAGATATATTATCATCCGCTTTAGTAATATTATATAAAAGGGTAAACTTGATTAGTTCTTTTTTAGGCCAAATAAAAAAGTTAGGGTAAAGGCCTTATTTTAAGGCATAAACGTTATACATATGCTTGAAATTTATTGTAGTTAACGAATCTAATCAAGATAAGTCATGAAACTCGTTGGTTTGGTTATATAAAATCAAACAATATTGCTTTCTCTAAACAAATGATGTGAGAATAAGAATAAATTAACTTTAAATATATGTTCTTATCTAGTGACGCTTTTTGCACTTTTGCTATTATCCACTGTATCCCTGCTTTATCCTCAAATTACACATCCACCACTACTGAACGGCTAAGAGTTTTAACTGCACAACGGAAAGGAAATAAAATTATGATCTTTGAAGTTATTAGTGAATTTTTTGCCTTTATGCTAAAGTTTGAAAATCAATAATCATACTTTTATAACTTGTACCAAAAGTAAAAAATTCCAATAGACTTGTTGAATTATAGACTTATATCTTGCTACGTGTTACAAAACTACTTGAATAATAAAATTAAAAAACTTCTAAAATATTTATTTTAGAAAACCAAGCTGCTTTTACCATAGGCAGACTTACTGTTGAAAACACACTTCTGGCACGTGAATGCTTAGAAATTTTAATCAAGGAGGTAGTAAAAATTATGCATAAAAGTTGACTTGCATAAGTTATTTAATATGACAAATATGCATTTCATTATTCATTTGTTGAGGTAGTTAGGCTTTCATTAAATTTTTATAATCTTATTAAAGAGTGCATTAATAATGTTACATATTCCTTTTTTGGTAAATAGGTCTTCTTTTTTATTTACACACAACGATAGAGGACTTAGGCAAGAAGATCATCTTTCTCCTTACATTTTTAACATAGTTATGGAATATTTCTCATTACAATTGGAAAAGGAACAGTTAAATAAAAAATAAAGATTAGAACTAGAAATGTTCCATGCATAACTCATTTAATACATGCAAATAATTCATTGATATTTTTCAAATTTATACAAAATGCAAAGATCGTTAGGAAAGTATTTGATAGTCGTAGGCTCTATGTTGGGCCGCAAATCGATAAAATCATGTGTAGGGCATGCTTCATTAAAGCATGCAACAAAATCAAGTAGAACCTCAAAATTTTGGAATTTCTAGAAGACAAGCTTCCTATTAAATATTTGAGTAATCAACTAAAAGGTAGGGACTATCCTAGACTATTTGATAATATATTGAGCAAATCAGGCAATTGGTTTGGCAAGCTATTATCAATAGTAGATAGAATAAAACTAAAGCATATAGTCACCACAACTATAATCACATAATGTATACAATCTCACAACATTCTACCAAAAATAATGGTAAATAGAAAGACTGAGTGCATTTATAAGCGTAACCAATAGGGTTGCTAATTTAAATAAAAATGACCATTAAGCGGTTCACCATGCTGCTATGCATTCATTTGTGCACAATTGACATGCTTGAAATTTTAACTATCCAACTTTATTTCTGAACTCTTCCTTTTACCCTGATTTGACAAAGCCATGGACAAGTAAATTAATTTGGATTTGAAATCAGTATTTTGAATTATCTCTTAAATCGAACTTGAATTTGTATTGAGTGGATAAAACTGTATATGGAGGCAAAGCATCAAAAGGTTGCTTGGAACATAGTAACTAAAATAAAGAGGGCGGGTGGTTTAGGATTAAGAAATTTTAAATGTTTAAGCGAAGCTTGCAGCCTTGTACTATTTCTGAAATTCATTGGATGTAGAATACTTAGGGATGAGTGGATGAAATTTAAATATGTAAAAAATGAAAAACTTGGACAATGCCAATGGAAACCAATATTTTCATGCTTGGAAAAGTATTTTTAAAGGTAGAGAAATAGGAGAAAAGCTTATACAGAGAAAATTTGAGGATGGAAAACAAATCAGCAATCGGTTTGATCCTTGGTTTAACGGAAAGTCATTTATTAGTCTACTTGGCTAGAACAATATTTAACAATTTGGGAAACAAATGCAAAAAAAGTGCTATTCAAAATACAACTTGGAATACTCAAATGCAGCAAACAACATCCATTTCTAATACAGCCATCAGCAAAATAGAAGCATCTACAAATCTTAACAAAGACAGTTGGAACTAAAAATTAGAAAACAAAGGGAATTTTTATTCAAAAATTATTACGATTACATAAATGGAGCAGAAATGGAAGTAGAATGGCATTAAAAAACCTAAGATAAAATAAATCAAAATTGGCTCAATTTACATATTTTTCCATGTTAAATCAATTGCGAGCAAGAGGCAAAAGTATAAAATGGAAACATCAACCGGCTTTTTTATGAAATAATGGGAGAGAAAACATAGACCTTTTTTAATTGCATCCATTCCAAACAATTATGATTTATACCTAAAAACAAATTAAAGCTCAATCAATAACAACCTATGTGAAACATTAGAGAAAGCATTCAGGTCATTCAAAATAAGAAGAAAAAAATGTGCCTGCATAGTCTTAACACCTATACTTTATTTCATAAGGAAGGAAAGAACCAATAGACTTCATAAATGGACTAAAACAGATGGCTTACATCTTTGGAATATCATAGAAACTAAGTGCAACATAATGTTTTTGAAGTTTGCGTAGAAACTAACTTCAAGAGAAACTAGATTCAAAGCATATATGAATTAGACATGGACAATTTGACAAAGTTCCTTGGGGAGTTTCAAAATATAACATTGTTGACAAAAAACATATGCAAATTAGGTCTCTCTTTTTCAAAAATCATCAGAAAAAAAATAAAAAATCAACGTAAAACACTACCAAACTTCAAAATTTAATTCAGTTTATAATATTCTTCGTATTTATGTAAAAAAAATTAAAAAAACAAACAAAAACAAAAAATTCACGCTTCAGCAAAACTTACAGGAAAACATGCAGCTTTTGAAAAATTGCAGACATTAACATAGTTATAAACAATGATTCCATAATTTTATGCAATTTTTGTTGAATGCTTCGAAACTTCAAATTTAACATCTGCATTTATTCAACATCGCATATTGTAGAAAAATCATCAAAAAATAATGTATATTGCATACGGTTAAAAAATAGCTCACTTCCAAAAAAATACAAACAAAAATGCAACTTTATTGAATAATTATAGACATGTCTAAAGTTTTTTATCCACTAAATCCATGTATGCATATATAAGGTAATAGCTGTAGATATGTCTGTATTTTTTCATAATAAGTGCAGACAATTCTGTACTTTTTTTATTTCCCAATAATCTTCTTTTAATATCTACAATTTTCTGATTTTTCTAAGCACTAGAGCAAAAAAGTCACGGAAACAATATTGCTACAGTTTTAAGGATACACTTTACAATGAAACTATAACAGAGATCCGCCTTTAATAAGGCATGATTTTAGGGACCTATCCCTTGTTTTCACAATTAGATAACTAAGAAGAAATAGTGAATAACTACTTACCAGATAAGAAATCCTTATAAGAGATTCCCAGTGGTTGAATTACTAGCACTTGAATAGATTTATAAATCATGAAAGTGGCCATTCATCAGCTCAAACAAGAAAATATTCCTGTAATCATATTAAAACAATGATTAGTTCAGAAAAATGCTTGAATTTAAAAGGAAAGTAAAAAAAGAAGTCGCAGTTATACTGTAATACCTTATTTGTAAGAGAATTACTACTTTTTCCACGATTTAGCTTAGGATAATCGAATTTTGCAAGTAAATAAAAAATACCGGCATAAAGATGAGATTCAGAGAACTAATAAATACTACTTCAAAAGTAGTTTAAACAACCAGATCTATCATATATCCATCTGAGATAACGGAAAAACCAACAAATCTAAAGTTCAGATCATTTAAAGCTTTACTAAACATTACATAATCACCAATTTTGGAATATCAAGAGTTGATCGAAACCATTAAGAAAATATCATAATAAGATGGAAGCAATTAAAGCCTCGATGAAGAATCAATCGAAAAAAGAGCAAGTGGTTTTGAAAATCCATTATTTTGACATAGAGTAGCAAACCCTAGTTTAAGAATTGAAAGTTGTATTGCGGCTAGGGTTGCTTTGTATTTATTTTGTTTAGTTTCAGATATATACCTAAATAAACTACATACTTTGGGCCTTGGGCCTCTTTTATCTATCTCGAAAAAATTCTTATTATTATAATACATAAAGTAATAAAAACAATGTTTAAATCATTGATAATCTTATTGTTGTTGGTTTCAATATTTTCATACTGTAACATTGCCATTAATGAAGGTACATATTAGTATAATTATCTGTTAACTTGTTGATTCTGGTACCATAACATGAATTTCCATTTCCATGGCAATTCTAATCCAATATAGTGGGAGGAAGAATTCATTGGAAATATTTACTTCAAAAAGTTAATACTTGATGTTCGATTTAAGTAAGTAAATACATGATTAATGATTCTGATTCAAAATTATGTAAGGCAAATTAGGCAAGATTTAACATTGGATATTTGTATACTTACTCTCTATAATACGTAGGAATGACAATGGGGTGGGTTGGGGTGGGTTTCTCATGCCCCAGACCCGACCCGGACTTTTTAGACCCTGTCCCAGACTTGCCCCGTAGACCTGGTGCGGGTCTGGAATTTTGCCCCGTACCTGAAACCCGTACGGGTCAAGGTAGTCCCGACCCGCCCCATGACCGGTGATATTATGTTCTAATGTACACAAGTTTATACACTTATATTTTTAGTACTAAATGCTAAATCATATACATATTATATTGTGTTCACAATGATAAGAGAATATAATAAAATGAGTTGTAAGATAATAGGTCAAAATGTATGCATTTGTTATTGTATGATTATTATTGATGCAACTTGATACTATGAAAATTTTATAGTTTGTTGACTGAAAGAATATAAAATTATACTCATAACCATGTATACCTAAGAAGATTAATAAGTAATCATTATATTTATTAAGAGTTTTAATGATGTTCCAATAATGCGGGTCTGGTTGGGGCGGGTTAGTAGTGCCCATACCCGACCCTAGACCCAGACCTTCAAAAGCGGGTCGCGGGTCTACCCGCCCCGAAGACGCTATTGGGTGGGTCTAAATGAGTCAAAACATGGGCTGGTAAACCAGGATTGGACCCTAGACCCGCCTCATTGTCATCCCTAATAACACGTTTGGTACACTAAATATAATTTTTAAATTAAATTAATGTAAAGCAAATAATGATTTAGAAGAATGTGATGACTTTAGTTTTAATTATGTTGATATGTAGCTTCTTATGGCTCTTTTTTGTGACATCATACTAACATTCAATATATGGATTTTTCTAAAAGGCGAAAGAAAATATTTGAATTGGTAAATGAGTAATGTCGCACAATTTTAATTTGGAATGGTCATAAAGGAAATACCCACATAACAACCTTATAAACTATATAAAGTAGTTCATATTGTGATTTATCCAAATAAAGTTCAACATCGAAGCTATTACTAAATTATTCTTCCACTGAAACTTGCTTTGAACTTATATTTTGTACAAAAGCATAATAGTGTTGATTTATTTTAAGTTGAAGCTTGAATTTATACCTCCTTAGTCAAATAGAAACATGATCTGATAATTAGTTTAAAACACCAATTACACTTAAAAGATTAACATCATTTCAATGTATGGACACACAATGCAACGCAAGCCGGAGGATAGAGTTTTCCCTTATAATAGCCAAACATGCTTGGTACGTTTAAAACAAATTATTTTGATATTACTAAGTGCATAGTGTCAGAAACATCTTCAAATATAAATGTATCAATCATAGACGGCATGGGTACCATATACCATGTCGCCATACTAGTTCTACAACCAAAACCGCACGGTGTCGTATTGGAAGTTGGACTTCCATCATGAACCAAGGCAAGGGATCGTCCTAACCGAATTCGAGACTCTCTAGCCCGAGCCTCAAGACAAGTACTCAGTCAAGCCCTTAGGAGCGCCAGGGCCGGTCCACACATACGTTAGTGGATAAGTTATTCCTGAACAATACGTTTCCCCGCCCTATGGGGCGTAAATCAAGAGCCACTAGGGACTCAAATCCGAGGTACCTCGCTTTCCATCATCCACATAAGTAAAAATGTCTGGGCTCTATACCATGACACCACTTCTAGCTAGAAAGAAACGCATGTCCTCCCTGGGGTCCTTCTCTCGTTTCTGGCTCATACCAGGGTGTGAGGCTCGCGAAGAAACGCTATACACAAAGCTATGCTAATTAAAGTTGTGCTTTGATCGTCAACCACAAGACTCTGCTTTTCAACAAAAGCCTTGATCATTTGCATCTTGACATGCCACACTGACAATTCACGCCATACAACTGATGTCTGTCAATATATAACTTCTAAGCTCGTACGTCTCAGAGAAGGGTGTTAAGCAAGAGAATAAATTCTTCGCCACCAAACAGATATATATTTAATAGAAATCAATCAATACAGAATGAAATCCAATGTCGGACACACATCCATTTACAAGTCCGTTCTGGGTCTGAACGAAACCGGAGTCACCTTATTCCTCGTCCCATATGTCCAATACAGGAGAGAGGTCCTCGCATATCCATCGATCTCCAAGTACATCTGGATGACTACCACTTATTACCTTGTTTTGGGTGTACAGCCCAATCAAGACATCAGTAATCATCCAAATGATGTGAAGATTTCCGGTCTTCAACCAGCGTCTTCATCGTCGACTTTTGGTCGTCGTATTAATTATTCAGAATGGGTTAAACCTAGTCTTTCCGAATAACTCGCGTATTTTATAATCAGTAATAAAGTGCTATAAAAACACATTATACACCTCATTTCAATTCAAAGTATTCTTTTATTCCAAAGTTCATATTTTTAGGGAAAGGTTCCCATTAATTTTATCAAAGATAAATTCTTTTAAATTTATTCTTTGATCTTCCTTGGGATCTCATTTCAAAAGATTTTATTAACTAGTCGGGATTATCGAACCTTACCGCAATAATCATTTATTATTTTCCAATCCCAACCTATTCATCCCATGGAGAAAAACTGGCAGCACTCCATATCTAACACCCACTGTGTTCTGGATAAAGTTAATTACCCTTTTACGTTCAAATATAATTAAAGATTTAACTATCGCCTGGAGTAAAACTGGTGGTACTCCATTCTCGATCGTTTCATGAATTCAATAAATTTAATTATTTCATTCTAATCTAATTAAAGACTCATTAAAACTCTAGTTCAGTTTTAATCTCAAAAATCATTACTTAATGATTATTCAAGTTTAAGAAATAAATCATGTCTTTAACAGGGTTAAAGAAGAAATGTTATTTAAAACATTGTTCACGATAAACCCAAAATCATCTTCCATCAAAATGGAATCTACACGGAAATCATAACAGTATATAGTCGATATAAATTCCCGTATCAGACAAATAATATAAATGGATAGCGGCAAGGTCTTTTAAATTCCATATATAGTAACAGTCTTCATTCACAGAAGCTCATCTCGATTATTACCAAATCGAATTCCATTCAGTTCCAATTTAATATATTAAATTGGAAAACTTTACTTTGGAAAATTTCCATTTAAATCCTAATAAAAGATCTATAGATTCCAAAATATATTTTCACTGATAATTGGGTTAAAGAACAAATGTCGTTTAAAACACAGTTCACGATAAACCCACAATCAACTTTCATTTCAGTTCCAATTAAATATTAATTAATTGGTAAATTTCTTTAAATCTTAATTAAAAGATTTAACCTTTTCTCAACTGGGTTTAAGAACAGTGTTATTTAAGACACCATTCACGACAAACCCAAAAATCCAACTTAACATTAAATAAAAGGCTCTGAATAGAAATTATATCGGCTTATATTCAATATCAAATTCTGAAATCAACAAATATCGTATTAGGAATAACGATATTTATATATCTTCCAAATTCCTCAATAATATCCGTATAATCACGGAATCCAATTTGAAATATTCCGAAGATTATTTCCATTCAAATCCATTCCAATTTGCTCGTCGAAAAACTCTGTTTATTTTAAAACCCATTTCTTAATCCAATTTATTTATTTAAAAACATTGGATTATTATTCTAGTTAATAACTAGTTCATTTCGATAAAAATATATTAATCTTTTCAAAACTTGGAATTTTTCATCCAAAATCTTTCTAAATCATTTATTATGATTTTACATAATTTTTCCATATTTTTTTATAATTTTATTTAGGCCCCTACAGTCGGTTTCCAATAATGGTCACCGAACTGCATTTACAGCGACCTTTCCAAAATTGATTTGGACATATTTTAAAATCTAACTGTTAGATTTCAAATCTATTATATTCATTGGAAAGCTCTTTTTGATACGAACCCAACGGTTCCGGTTTTAGGATAATCCGATGGTCGAATGTCTCGTTACATCATTGAAGTTAATGGCCGAAATTCACGAACGGTCGTTGCGCGGCGCGTTCTATTCAGGCCATTAAATATATATAATATATATATTATATATATTTCGTCGATTTCCATTTAAACGTATTTTATAAATCGTTTATAAATTTATTTTAAAACGATTCCAACTTCATTTTAGATTTTAAATCCAAATTGAATATTCTATATCATTATAATTTTAAAATGATAATATTTTCAAAATATTAGATTTTGAAATAACTTCTTTTCGATATTCATTATAAAATGGATAAAATCGATCGATAAACCCTTTCGGGTTGAAATGGAGTTTGCTACTTAACTCGACTTCACAAATTTCAATATTTTTGTGTCCATCCAAAAACGGACATCAAATTCATAATTTTATTCTTTATTGAATATTATTTTAAAATATTCGTTATTCTAAAATATTCTTTATCTTAAGATATTCTTCATTTCTGAAATGGAATGCGACTCAATCAATTACCATATAATTTCAGTTATATGGTTTTCATACATTGCATGTATTCAACAATAATGATAAATAATCATTAAACAGTCCATTTACAACCAGAGTGAATTTTACAACTGTGTGGGCATTAAAATAAATAAATAACGCTCATCACAGCCTATCAATCTATCGATTGACATACAACTATATATTGGGAATAGTGTGTCAAATATCATCCCAATATCCGTGTGGGGTTTTCATACAACAGTCTATTTAAAATAATCACTGGTTAATAAATTTAACCAGTGCTAATTCAATTTGAATTACTTTTCTAATTAACCAATTTTCACTGTTTAAAGTTATAAATGAATATTTATAATTTAATTTCAACTACCATAAAATAATATTAAATTATTTTTAATATTTTAACATTTTAGCATCACCATCAACACATAATACAGTCAATTCAATCCAAACAACTAATCATGGTTTGTACAATAAATGGTGTCGGGTTCTACTAAGCACTGTCTGCATCCTAGTATATATTTAACTGTAATATAAATTGAGTGAGAAAGAGTTCTCACCTTGGTTGGATTTGAAATCATTGAATAATGATTATTTTAATTAAATTAAACCCGATGTTTAATTTAATCAAAATTTGCATCTACTTCTGTTTCAGTCCCGGCCTGTTCCATAGCGAAGCCCTTGTCAATATGAGTCCAACGAACTTTGTTTCGTTTAATTCCGTTCTGTTTTGAAGAAGTTACATGGTTTTAAACATTCAAACAATTTTAATTATATTATATTATTTTATTGGATAATGATCATTAAGAAAATAATAAACCTTCTTAACATTTTTAATCCCTCCGTTATCTTCTTCCCCTTCGAAACCAGGACCGATAAACCCAAAACTTCGACTTGCTTCCTCCATCGCAGCACGCAGTTCGAGATGTCAGCCCCCAATCCAAACCCTCGACGCCGAAGAGCTCCACGCCCTCATCCACCACTGGCCCCCGTGCCAAGTTCGGACCCCCACCTGCGCTGGATTTTGGCCTCGAACATGGCGGTTTTGGAGATCGAAATCCGCCAATCCAGGACGACATTTTAGATCATAGTCGTACACAAGGTAGAGCTCGAAGAGTTCTTCATTTTTCCTTTCAGGAGACTAGCAAATTATTGAGTAGATTTTGGAGAAGAAAGGGGCGAAGGATCGAAGGATTCCTGCCATCGATTTGTCCATAGCGGCGGCTTTCTGATAATAGGCCCTGGGGTTTTAAAGTTAGGGTATTTATAATAAATATTATTATTATTTTATTTTAATTTAATTCCAATATAACTCGTTTATTCATACGAACCCCAAATCAAACCCAACGACTGTCACCCCTAGCTAAATACCCTCATTCCGGACACAATGGGATATGTTTCGTAAGCCAATACTATCGTTTTGATTAGATTATATCAAAATTAATATATAAATCAACATATTAAATTTGAACGTACATTTTAATTTACCGGGGCCACTTACTGACTCCAAAAATTCCCGAAAAATAATTCTAGCTATGTTTTGATGATACGGTCCTAACAAAACTAATTTCGTCGAATTTGGAGACCGTTTGAAAAATGGCCATTTTCTGGTCGATCCAATTCAAACTGAAATTGACAAAACACGTTTTAATTTACTACGCTCACATACTAATTCCAAGAATTATGAAAATTGGAATCTAGCAATAATTTGAAATTCTAGATCCAACAAAAGTGGTTTCGTCGAAAACGGAGGTCATTTGCAAAATGGCTATTTTTAAGGGTTATATATTATATAAAATATATATAAATTCCATAGCGACTATTTTAAATTTTAAACTGGACATAACTTCCAATTTATAATATGAAATCTCAGTTTTTCACGTTTGTTAGAAAGATATTATTAAACAGATTCAAATATTTCTTGTTTCGTCCAATTCTGACTTCTATTGAATTTTTTATATTCAATTGAAATTAGAAATATAATTTTCAAACTGCCGCGCCATTTCAGGCTCGTTTTATAATTAAAATAAATTTATTCGTTCTAACTTCGATTTGAATAAATTTTTTAGCCGTTATTATTTAAAATAAACCATTTTAAATATTCAAAATCCATTAAAACTGTTAAAATAAAAAAATTAAATTGGTTTTAAAAATCCGGGTTGTTACACTATATATATATATATATATATATATATATATATATATATATATAATAGTTTGACACTTTTAAACTTATGTCCTTTCAACAAAACTTACGAAGTATGAGGGCATTTAGTATGTTTCTATAATTTCATGAATGTAAATATAAAGGATGAATCTTTACAAAAATGGATCATATATTAGATTAAAATTTGCACACTAGATAACAACAAGTCTTAAGTTTTGCGAAAGTTCATACTAAAATGTGACTATAAGCATACATCATGTAACAACATCACAAAAAAATATTATTTTAAATTATTGTCCCATTAAAGGAGTTACATGAAAAATCAAATCTTTATATCAACACACCAGTCTTAATTTCATTAGTCTTGATATTCCATGAAGAAGGCGAATACATGTTAAGGTATAATTGTTCTTGTGAAAGAGTTTTGTAATCTATATTTCCTTTATGGTAATTTTTATTCTAATCCACAATTTTAATAAGTTAATCCACCCTATAAAATAGGATCGTTGGCTTTTAATAATACTTAAATTTTAATTAGTTAATCCACCTAAAAAATATATCAAATATCGTTCTTCGTCTCACTTCTTTTAATTTCAAGTATCAAATATATGTTATGATGTCATATTGATTTGAAGAGCAATTTTTGTTTTTTCCTTACTGGATTAAAAATATATTAGCTAATGGGTATCAACTAGTGCAAACCTGTAGTATTGTAAAAAGATATTGTTTAAAGTACAAGTACAAAGTCGCGGTATGCAACGACGAAACTAGGATTTTAGTTTGTGATGGGCGAAACTAGAACAATGTAAAATGTTTTACAAAAACAATTAAATTAATGAAAATGTACTGGAATATGAAACTACTGTACATGCATAGAAATAGAAAAGCTTACAAATTTGCATTAGCTTAGCAAATATTGGCAAGTTTGCATACAAAAGCATCAAATGCTAGATAATCTTTTTAAGGCGTGCTCTACGAGCTTCACAAAAATCAAATTAATCTACAATCACTTCAAGATCAATTTTTTTTTAGCAATTTCCCTTTCAATATATATTATCATATGATTTCCAAGCAAATCGTTGCCCATCTTATTGCGAAGTGGTATTTTAATTAACTTCATAGCTGAAAATGCTCGCTCAGTGGTTGCAATTGATACATAAAGAGTTAATACAAGACAAATCAATCGATAAACGAGAGGATATAT
Source organism: Allium sativum (assembly GCA_030737875.1). NCBI lineage: Eukaryota > Viridiplantae > Streptophyta > Magnoliopsida > Asparagales > Amaryllidaceae > Allium > Allium sativum. The sequence continues at coordinate 22,485,407 of CM060925.1, forward strand.
TTCATCTTTTTTGATTTAACCAACTCCACAGTTAAATCTGAACGCATAAAAATATTACGAAATTGAGGATCAAAACGCACATCTTGCTCATAATGTTGTAACTGGTGTCTCAATTGGAAATTAATATCTAATTCACTAAAAATCTCCTAGATAATATTTTTCCGCTAGTAAACATGCTTCTTCAATTTTAAATGCTTCAAAGTTATTTTTTGACTCTAAAATTGATTTAAGGCTTAGAAGGTGAATGCTGTATCCGAAAATCTCATTGTCAACTCCATTACTTGTGTGTGAACAGTTTCATGTATAATAACGGTAATGATGTTCTATTGTGATTTCATCACGTTGTTGACACGAGCGTCTTGTTCCTTTGAATGATGTTCTAAAAAACAAAATAAGCAAAGCAAACAAAATGCTTTGAATTATTTTTCAAATAGGCAAATTTCTACCTACAAACAAAACTCTATCTACAAACGAAATTCACACAGGCAAATTCACACAAATAAAATTCGCTACAAACAAAATTCACCGTAAATAAAATTCGATGAAAACAATACCTTGAAAGTTGAAACTTCTGCTGATTGAAAGAGGAAGTAAATGACAAGATGCAAGAGGTGGCTGTCGGCTGAGGACCTAAGAAGAGGAGACAAGCTGAGTTAAGAGAAGGCTTTGTTCCCATTTTCGGTTTCTTAATAGAATATGTGGAGCATGCGTTAGGTTTTTTATTTGTTGAGCATTTGTTATGTTCCCTGTTTTGTTTTCATCAGTATTTGATTTTTGGGGAAATCTTGGGTAGGGCAATTTCCCACCCTGCCCACTATGTTGGATCCATGACTGGCTATATGGCAAGCTTCCATTAGCAGAAGGAGTGTAGCTTCCAGCATAAGCCATATAAAAGGACGTTGGAAATTTTACTGAATTATACACTTAACTTAGAACATGAAACTTGGTTATATTCATCCATTAGAAAGTTATCTGTTGAGTTTCTTTTGATAGGCATACTTGATTATCTTCCACTGTTTTTATATGTTATATATATTGTACAATCATTAGTTATGAATGTTACTTCTAACTATAGATTTCCTGCTTTCTTTGAGAAGATTTTCCTCACTATACATTGTCCATTAAGGACATTTACAAGCACATATCATTTGTTGTTCTCAGTCCCTATGTTGGATGGCTGGTTTTCATTTTTTCCAAACAAAAACATGAAATCTTTAAGTTAATCCACTCGTGGATTAACTTACAAAATAGTTGTGGATTAATTTATTAAAGTAAATTGGTGGATTAACTTAGGGTGCTACTATTCACACCCCGGTTTACACTTCCGGCCACTAAAACTAAAAGCACCCCAAATATTTCAAATTTTCTCTGCTGGCCACCGTCTAAATAAAAACGTAAAAATGTAGAGGCCACCAGCACTTTCCTCAACATTTATGTTTTTTGAGTCATTTGATCGAACGTCTTGCATCATATTATCACAACTATCATTTTTATCGTCCAATTTATCATCATTCAAATACTCCATGTATCAAACGACAAAAAAAGTTAATGTATCAATTTGTAAAAGAAGAAACGTATGTTATACAGATAAAAACCCTACAAATCAAAATTTACATTGTCATTCTCTATTACAACGTCGTCAAATTTAACGTCCTCCAAGTTTGAAATTTCCAATGAAGCGGAAAAGATATCCAGAAACACAATGGAAAACCCTAACCACTAAAAAAACCCTTACAACTTGTTCTATAACATAATAGATAACAATAAAAATCAAGCAATTCTAACATCTTTATTTATCTTCATCTTCCATCTCTATTAGACACAAAAGTATATCTGCTTTTGTTAGGGATTAGGATTTGAAATTGTAGAAATGTTTTTTTTAGGAAAGGTACGATGGTGAATAACCAAGTGAAAGAATAATATATGGTGGCCAAAAGAATATAAAAAATAATCATTTCTATTTAATTTAGAAAGGTTGCCGGAAGTGTAAATCAGGATGTAAATAGCAGCACCCTTAACTTATTAAAAGTGTGTATTAGAATAAAAATTACCTTTACTTATAATAGATGAAACAAAGGCATATGGATGGTTCAAAAAATATACATAAATCATTGTTTAACCATTATAAAAAATTTAGGTCAGATCGACTAATACAGCCAATGTATAAACACATCTATGCATATTAACTAATGTACTAATTTACATTCTAACTTATTCCATAAATCGGTGTAATAGACAAACAATAAGAAAGTAACATTATAAGGAATAGTGAAGTTAAAAAACAAGCAATTACAATTGAAATTTTAAATTGCTTCCGTCCTCTTGTTCCATGTCCAATCCTTAATATTCTTTAAGAGATTCACTAAACAAACCTTTGTTCGCTTAAAGGAATAAATTTATAGTATCATACTCGATGAATTATAACTAGACTTTAACCCTGCTTGTACAGTTGAACAAGACTTCACTTTACTTTCTATGAAAATTCTGATTTTCATAATGATTTGTGTTCTTATAAACAGTGAATTGTAATTTTTTAAGCACAACCTTCCTATAACCCTCCTACGTGTAGTGAAGTAAATGTGTAATAGTACAGGAATAAACAGAGATGATCCATATATCGAGTGTAAAAGTAATTTGAAAAATTATGTAAAAGAATAAATATTGAGTGAGATTGAACAAATAAAGAATAAAAGAACTTAAGTATAATGTAATTTCAAAACTTTTGGAAACTAATTTGTATATTAAAAGAGTTGTAATAATTAACAAAATATGACATTAATGCAAAAGAGTTATGACTTGAAAACTCTAGAATAATATGTAAAAGTATTGTATGACCGATAAAACGTCAATGTGTATAAATACTACTTAGAGGGGTTTTAAAATGATAAGTTTTAAGACCTGCATATATAGAGACCCATACTTTAATTTTGGCTTTGTTATGCATGTCCAAGTCTTTAATTTGCACGTTTAAGACTTTAAAAAATCATTTGTAATATTTGGAATACCTTGTCAAAAATGTTAGCAACACAACTATATATTCATCATCATCAAAACACTAAATATCAAGATGCAATATTCTATGTTATCTGTTGATGATAACTACATAGTTTTTTTTAAGATAAAAACAATATATGAACTATATAAGCTTCCCCCAATTATAAAATCTCCATTATCTATGCTCATATTTCCTCCACTATTGTCACAAAGAAAGAGGTTAGAAATGCTTAAAATTTAGGAAAAATACATAGAGAGAGGTGTGTAATTAGCTACAAACAAATATATACGATAGTCATACTTTCATTTGAAAATTTATCACATTTCACAATATACAATAAATTCATTCATACAATTTCACATGAATAATACATCACAATCATATACTACATTATATAAAAAGCATACGACAATTATTAATAGGATCCTTAGGATAATAACATCATAAGTTCAAAAAATTTTAACACGATAATTTGACTACATAAACCATAATAACATAAGAATAATAAATTCAAAAAATAATATATTAGAAGCATCCTACGTTGTACCATGGCGCTAACATAAAGTTGGTTCCCTTCACCACCAACAAAAAGAATTGTTATCTAGCTTTCAGTTTACCTTCATCATCGTCATCAATTCGAAAGTTATATTTACTTGTCCTATAATCTCCTTAACTATTAGAATTCATAACATAATTATTAGGTGTATGCTCACCGGTAGAGGTGGGCAATGTTTGGTTAGAACTGAGTTCACCGGTTGAACCTGACTATTTCGATTAGCTTAGTTCAGTTTTGAAACTAAATTAATTTTATTTCAATTTAGTTATAAGTTTAATCGAATTAACCAAATTTTCGTTGTATTACCCAATTTTATGTTTAGGTTAGTGACAAAATACAAAGTTTACTTGGTAAAAATAATTCAATTTTATTGTAAACATTAAAAATACAAAATAAAATTCTTCAAACATAAATTTATGTTTTCCTTCAGGTGAAATAATTATTTGAGTAATGAAATCTCTTTGTATTTTAGTTAAATTAGTCACTGATCGAATTAACCAAACTTAAATGATTTAATTTATTTTTGTTTTGAATTTCTTCGGTTCTAATTTAGCTTGACAATTTTCACCTTAAAGCCAACTAAATGCTCACCCCTACTCGCTAGCCTCATAATCTCTATCTCCTACATGTCGATCTCATACAAGTGATATTGGTATACTTAACACTATTAGCTAGTCATCATCCCTATAAATGTCTTTGGGTGGAGGTTGAGTGGTAGTAGCCAGGGGAGAAAGAAGCGATGAAGATATAAATTTTCCATTTTGCCTATTCCAAATCTTTCCTGGAAATCCCTCCACTTTGGTTTGAACACTTTAATTTCTTGGTTAACTTTTTTGATTTTTTTATCAGGATTTGCTGTTTTTTGGTGATTTATTAACATTTGAAGGGTAGTGAATAATTCAACGGATCGTATACTCGTATGTGATGCATCTTCATCCGCTTCATATTGTTGTTGGTCTTCGTAGCCTTCACGAGCTTTTTGTTAAGTACTTGTTATGTACCAATCAAGATAAATGGAGTCTCATACTCTTCCAACCATCGAAAATCAACATTAATACATCCTTCTTATTTATATGCTGCAAATTAAAGTGCCAGAAAGATGGATTGCTAGGGGAAAAGAAAGAAAAAACAAAAGAATTTACCCAATTGGAATAATATATGTTACTTTAATAACCTTTACAGCAGAAAATTAAAATGCATATATCAAAGTCTATTCTAATCACAATATGGACAATTATAAATCTCTATCTGTGACGACCCATATTTTTGGTTAATTTAAAATATGAAGAATTTTAAATGGAAAATGTTGAATATGAACTTGATAAAATTTGAAAATAAATTCAAACTTGGTTTTATGTTTTATTTGACTTAAAAAAGGGTCAGTAAACTTTTTAAATTAGTTAAAAAGTGAAGATTTTGAAAATCAACGTTGTAAGGCTATATTGATGTCCTGTAAAAGGACCATTTTTGAGACAGTCTCAGATTCAAACGGAACCACTTTTATTGGATTTATAATGTCAAAATATGGTAGGATTTAAAATTTCAAGTCAAACGGAGTTAATATGTAAGCGTACGGTATATAAATATAAGTTGAAAATTCAGTCAAATTTCGGTAAAAGCTAGAAATAAGGCGAATTTTCAAAAGGTCTCCGAATTTGATGAGACTAGGTTATTTGGAACCATAATTGCGTAACATAGCGATATTTCAAATTTCATAATTTTTGGAGTTAGTGTGTAGTCGTACTACCAGAACGAAGTTAACGATGTATAATTAATTAGGGAAATAATTAATCCCTTTATCACTAATTCCCAAGAGCCATGCAAACTAGACAACTCGCGTACTCTTAGGGCCACCTATCCAATTCTTCTTAACCTCTCTTTTCATTGTACTAAAGGAATATGGCTTCTTCATTTTGGTCTCCATTCATTTTCTTCCATTATTCCTTCTTCTTTAAACCCTTAAACACCATTACTCTCCTCCTCTTCCCCCTTAAAGCTCACGCTGCCCCCAATCCTCCACCACCTCCCTCCAGCGTGCGCCACCTCCACCAGTGCTCCTCCAACCTCCCTCCTGTCGTGGGCCCCCTTTAGACTTAAATCCCTTTTCCCCTTTTTAATTTCCAAAAAGGAAGCTTGTTTAACATAATTTCAAGTTTACACCTCCTAAACCTCCTCCTGTGGATCCCACCTCCACCACCGTGCGCATCCCTTCACCAGACCTGGTCGTGACCCCCATGTCCTCCCCCCCTCAAACCCTAAAACTCCATAAAAAATCCCAACTTTCCTCTTGAAACTCCAAATTAAAGTGTATACGTGTGTGTGTGTGTGTTGATTAGCTAGTGATTTGGATTGAGAAAGAAGCAATTTTGGTTCCATTGCAAGCGTGAGAGATCCTACAGTGAAGTGTCATGGTATAGGTGTAACGTTCTAGAAATTTTGACAATTTGAAATGGAATTAAGTAAAGCTTTAACTGTAATAATCAATTTTATATTGATGCTGAGGTTAGAAATTTAAAATCAAATATATTGTTTTGAGTTGAATTGGATTCCATATTTAATTTAAAATGGTTGGTTGGAAATCAAAAATCTATTGTTGGATATTTGAATTGAATTTCGTTGATATTTGAATTGGATTGAAATTCGATCGACAATATAAATGGTTGAATTCAAATTTTAAACGTTATCGGAAATTTATTTGTTGAAATATAGGGGTACGTCAAATTTTTGTCGCATTTAGAGACTGCGTTGGCGGTACGTATTTGAATCGGTTTGCGGTATTCATAGTAGAATATAATATTTATTTTAAGCAGTTACCACCTACCTTAGAAAAACAACGCGGACCTATCTCCTGAAGTATCGCAGTCACCCTATAACCTAGGTGATGCGACTTTGTTTCTATCTTCTAATTTTCACTTATAAAAATCAACCTATCCTTCCTGCTTTCTTCAGTAAAACCCTTTTCCCCAATTCGGAAATGGCAAAAAGGGATTTATCATGGCCTCCTCTAAAATCCGTCGCTTCATTTTCCTTAAAATCAAAATTGCCTAAACCCTAAAGAGGAAACCATTCTTCACCATCGCGACCTCGGCTCCTCCAATTTAAATCGAAAATCCAAGACAGTCGCTTGCCATCGAAGCCACTAGCGGTTGATTTTTTTTCTTGATCTCGGCAACTCAGATCTACGGAGCGTTGCACCTCCAAGCTCATACTGGCAACTCAGAAGTAGCGGCCTTCATCAGCAATGTCAAAGCTAGCGCCGTTTGCCTAGGATTTACACGGTAGTGGGTGATTTACCTCACTCGCGATTAATCTTGGTTTCAAGTAATTTGATTTCTATTAAATTGAATATAATAGTGAGTATTTAACTCATGATTTATCCCAGCTCAAGTAACTTAATTTATTAGGTATTTGAACGGGATTGCCATAATTACTGTTAAATGGATTGCATGCCTTGTTTGCAAGATTTAATTTATACATTGTTTGGACATATGGTTTAACTGCTACGTTTGTGTGTGGCGGTTTACATTGTTTGGGAACCTTAAATATATACAAATTGAACTCATGTATCTTGAAAGCCGATTTTGTGCCTGCTAATTTAATTGCCTATAACCAAGTTTTTTTTAAGAGCATGTAATCGATAAATCCCCACTGGTTCGAACTGCTGCCAGAAATCTTTGTATTGCATCTTGCTTTCATTTATGTGCATGAGCCTATCATTTTGGGTTTGAATGGCCGTGATCATTTTGATGGTCCATTTGTATTACCTTGTCTTTGCGCCACTATGACCAGTATACCTTGTATATCTTAGCCTTAGATATAACCTAAATCTGATCTGTAAATATTAATAATGGCCTTCAATATTTAGGTAGCTATTTCACTGACCTGACATGAATTCTTGTTTGAGTACGCTTTACTTTATATGTGACTTCATTGTTTCCAACCTGGCCATGTAATTCACTTTGTTAAATCCACATTCCTTGATTTGCATTGGAACTGTGCATACATGTATTATAGTACATGTATAGACATGACTCGAAACTCGTTTACGCTAATACACTTAAATATACATAAACCAGAACGCCCATGTACCCTTGATTATAAATGGCTTTTATACTCGATTTAAATTTGAAATGTAACTTTTGTAACATTCTGGAATTCATGATCTTTATACGAGTTTGACTAAATAGAAGTTTTGGCATCAGTGTGTTTCCCTGCATTTGCACTTATGTACATACAAACAATTAGAGTTGGGCACCACATTCTCATGTTCATGATACCTACGGATTTTTGTCCAACCGCTTGGTGCTTGAACTGTTATGTAAGCTGCTCCTCAGGCTTACTGATCATATTTCGAGGTTTAGCCTATTGACTGAAAGTTTTTGGGAAAAGTTTTAGTGCAGATCTTACCTGCTTATACGCTAATCCTTTAGGAGAAATGCTGTGATCTTGTTGAAGATTTGATCTCACAAATGTGTCTACAATACATACCACTATGTTTTGAAAATATGGACATATGCATCTTCATAAATAGTTCAGTACACCTATGTATTTTTAATCTGTTGGAAATTTTAAATCTGTCTTGTACATCCATTTTGTGTTGAAACTGCTACTGCTTCATGTGATTGTAACTCGCCTGAAAGTGCTTAAATGATATGCAAATGATTAGGCAGCCTGAACTAAAAAGAGGTGATAACCTAAATCATATATGAATGTATTTTTATCTGTTGGAACCAATGATGAGCGTATTAAGAAACCTAATCACTTGTAGTTCGTAGTCAGTTATGTATATAAGCGGTTTGATTTCTATATTTCGCATCTTTCTGATCACTTGTAGTCTACTATCATACCTGTATAATTTGAAAAGAGCTATTTTGAAACTTGAAAACAAATTTGTCTTACATTCCTAACCTAGCTATATACCAAATTTGCATACTTTATTGCATGCGCCATGGCTATGAGGATTTGCATGCACTATTGTAACTTGAAATAACTTGGCACATACTTATCTTTCCTGAACATGTCCTTATGAATTTTTGTTTGTTCACTTACCTTCGACTTGTGCCCAGACTACTATATGCCATTTTTAAGTTGTTGTATCTACACTAAAATTTGTTGAGACTACCAGGACAAGTGATTAATATGGCACGACCTGAAACACTTATATATATATATATATATATGTACATAGTCATTGTGTTTGCAGACTTGAAACAGTAGTAGGAAATTTAATAGTAGCAAATGTTATGTGTATAAGTAAATAAGTTTGTCCTCCCTTTATTGCGTTGCATGTAGCATAGTCTGGGAAGACTTCAAGGGATGAGTTATTTAGGTAGCATGGCATTTTTGATCACCAGTTTGACCACCTGCATATATGAAACCGCATGTTATGATTCTGAACATCTCTTGGATGTCATCATTTTGTTGCCCTGCTTGTTTTCATCCCTGTCCCCTGATATTGGCTTTGTTAATCAAATTGCTTTGCAGTTTGTTGAACCATTAAGCACATAGTTGTATATGATAACTTGTTGAAACATATGTTGTACTTATTCATCCCCAGTCTTGTTTTATTCATGAACTTTGGTTGTTTTGGTGACCTGCATGTCACATTCAATTTAATAACACTATCATATCCTGTGCCCGCACACTTGTTCACTTGCGTTGCTGCTTAGGTCCAGTGCTTGTTTGAACAGAAATTGTGTTATTTACTTTTGGATATTTCTCATTTATGCTGTGTTCTACAGTTGATGCTATGCACTCGGCTCATATCTGATATTTCCTTGTTTCTGGAAGCTGTGGCAGTGCACACATGTACCTGTACATGTGTGCATATGCAAGCTTCCATACCCGCTTGTCCCTAAAATAGAACTGATATGAACAGATACCACCACTGTTTATTATATAGATGACATCGATGTTTGGATTTACTATTATATTTAGTTTATATTGAAATTATTTTATTTGAACTATGATTAATCCTGACTCGAGTATTTTTATGTTTTTGCATGGGATGCTCTAGTCAGACCCTGAGCTTTCCAGATTTAAAGATTTCAGCTTAGGATTCGAAGATTGGCAAAGCCGGGGATTCCCAGGATGACGCACTCTGAAATTTTAAACCAGTAAATATTTTTCAGTATTCACATTGTATTTTCAGTTCCGCTGTATATAAAATATTGTATTCAAAATTCTGATTAATAAATAAAAATTTATTATGATGTTCAATACTGTGTTATTTCTTTATGTTTTCTGTGTTGGTTCTATTTTAAACTCTGTAAGCTAATAACGATCCGTCGATTTGAACGTCTTAAGTTGGTTTACTTACCAAGTTGAGACGGTCAAAAAGGCGGGACGTTACAGTTGGTATCAGAGCTTTGGTTTATTCAAAGCTTAGCTTATCGGGCTTAAAAACGGATCGAACAGAAAAAAAGAGGTTTTGAAAAATAAGTCTTGAAAGTATAAATAATTTTAAATGTTTTTGAAAGGTAAATTATTTTGAAATGATATGTATTTTGAAACTAATATAGCGGAAACAAAAAGTTAATTTGAGATTTAAATTTTGTCCGGAATCCCCAGTCTTCATGAATCTTCGAATCCAGGTTTGCGAGAGTTATTCTTGGGTAAGGCCCCTTAGATTTGAATCTCGGATCCATCGTCGAATGGTATGAAAAGAATCAATAAATTAATTTCTCTAAGTGTGTAATTAGCAATCGAAAACAATTGGAATTTATTGAAATAAGAATTCCAATGAGAATTTGAGAAAAAGAGGAGAAATTTGAAAATCGGTTTAAAGATGAAAACGATAAATTTTATCGGAATATAAATGAAATGGGAGAGTATAATTGGAAATCGATTTTGTCAAATTTTGTTATTAACTTAGATTATTCGGACTATGGCAAGATAATTTGTAATTGGTTCCAAACTAATAATGCACAATCGAATATATGAAATCGATGGCAAGTTATAAGCTTGTAAATGAGAATTATAAATGAAGAAAATCGTAAATGAGGTGAAGCGATATATGAATGAAGAATGCGAGGAGATTTAAACCGATATTTAATGGAATCAAAACTGATTGTATGTGACGAATACATAGTTCCATGAAAGGAATGAATTCAGAAGTTACAGAATGAATGTTTTATGGGTATTTGAAGTTGTGAACTTATCTATTTTGAAGTTAATAATGTTGTTCAGTTAAGATCTGAGAGGTATATTTACCCCAACCTGACCGACTTCATTATTGACTAAGCAATGCTTAAGGTTCGATAGCAAGAATGGTTAAGTGAAGTAAGAGGATGAGTATAGCGACATTTTATTTAAGATATGTTTTAATTCAAATAATGTATGTAGAAATGTTTTCCCCAAGAATAAAATATATTTTCTATGGAAAATAAAGATTTGTGAATATATGGAAATACTTTTCGATAAGTGTTATAGAAAATAAAGATGATAATTGGAAATGTTTTCAAAATTTCATGAACGGCTAACAGGTTTTTGTTAAATCAAAATGGTAAGAACTGAAAAACAAAAAGCGGTACGTCAAGAACAAAGGAAGGCAGAACGTAAGAGAAATGAATTCGCAAACTGAATGTTGAAATTGCGATAAGCGATGATTTGATAAGAATTAAGAAATGAAGTTAAAGAATTTAAAAACTGACTGGAGATTAGTTAAGTTGAATAAATTCCTGAGTATTGATCTGATGTTGGTTTCGGCCTTCGGGATTGATGCTTAGGAAGTTGTTCGCTTGCTAATTTACGGTCGAGGTATGCGAATGTAAAGGGGTGATAATGCGCGAAGAAGAAATTTGTGATAAGAAGAAGAATTCTGAAATTTTGAGGGTACAAGGATTTGAATTGAGTAAAGAATTGGATAAATTGGAAAGAAAAAAATTTGGTGAATAATTGGAGATTTGGAAGAAAATTCGATTTATAACCAATAGTGTAAATTTGAGTTTGAAAGGATATCAACTATCTAATTAATTGAGAGATGAAAACTGAAATTTTGAAATTGGAATTGAATTTAAGGTTGTTTGATTTTGAATATTGGATATAGAAATTTCCGGAACTCGTATGGAAAATATGTATATAAGAATACAGCGAATGTAGAGATAATTGATTGGGAAGGTAATCGATTTGAAATAAAATCTTATATAACATAATTTATATAAGAATGAAGTGTTTGAAATTACGGTTTGAAAGTAAATCTTATGAATTGACATAAGTATGATTTTTGAGGAATATGAAATAAAATACTATATGTATATAGTATAGTATGTTTTTCAAAATAAAGATAAGGAAAGTACCTTCCTCTATGAATTTCGAGCTTAGTTGAGATATGCTGCTGGTGGCGGTGGGTTGTCCGGACATAAAACTCATGAGTTGCCGTTGAGCACGACTGCTAGCGTAATTCGCAGGGCTGCAGATAGCCTACGGCGGTCGGATGTTTCCTGAGAGAATCAGGCGTAACCATTGTGATCGCTGCGATCTAGAGTCGTTGGAATTCGACCGTGTAGCGAAATTCGCAGGGCTGCAGATAGCCTAAGGCAGACAAATGTTTCTTGGGGGAACCAAGCGTAACCATTGTGACTGCTGCGATCTACAGTCGAATTGTAAGGGCGTAATCCATAGAGCTGTGAAAGCTTACGGGTATGGATATTTCCTGGGGGAACCAGGCGTAACCATTGTGTACCTGCGGTCCACATGGCATATCTACAAGTGAAAGAGATGTAACCACTAGAGTTACTAAAGGTAGAATGGAGCCATGAAATGTTGAGATATCTTAGTGATTGTGAGCCATCGGTTTGATGCAGCAGTTAGTCTTCGTGACTTGATTGGTCTTCATGACCTGATTTGTCTTTGGGACTTGTTTTGTCCTCGAAACTTGAAGTATCTTCATAATTCCTTGATTTGTTTCCATGATTCTGAGACAGAACAATCAACGCTCAGTAACATCAGAATGTCTTTTGATTCCAAAAATATCTTCTGTGGATCTGTCCATGACGAAATTCGCAGGGAAGTGATTTCCTATGGATACAGATGTTTTCTGGGGGATCCAGACGGAACCATTGTGTATCTGCGATTCATGAACAATCAACATTATCGATATCACATTGGTACTTTCCGTATCTATTTTAAAGAAAAATTTTGAAATATATTTTCACTGGAAGTTGAAGCAAGGATATTTAGTACTTGGAGATCTTAGTCGTGCACCTGGCCAGCGTATGCCTAACATCTGTATGAACGACAATAGACTTGTCAAACATCGAGTTATCAAATATTTTCAAGTAAATAATTAGTAATTAAAATCTATGTAACTTGATAAATTAAGAACAATTTCCGAGTATTTCCAATTCTATAGCTTTGGAGTAATAATACAGATATTTCTTATATATGATTTTTTTTAAAAAGAATTTCAGATTTGGAAAATTTTCGAGTTGACAGTTGGTAACATAAAAAGGAGATGTTATTTGCACTCCTCAATGAATGTTGGGAAAAATTAAATGGATTGAATGTAAGGAGGTTGGGTTGAGGGTTGCTAACCTAGACCCATTTCAATCGCAATGATGGATAAGTAAACTTTGACAGATGGGGTCTATAAAGAATTTTGGAATAATTTGAGAGGCGTAAATCCAACTTATGCGAATTTTGAAATTTGAGAAGAAGTTAGTTATAGAGAGAAATTTAATGATCAGAGAAAATTGAATATAATGGAAACAAAGAAGATCGATGACTTGAATATCGATATTTAAATCAGTTGTAGAATAATTTCACACAAATATGGAAATCTGAAGTGTACATTGGTTTAACTCTAACGATTTTTCCTTTTCGAGGACGAAAAGTTTTAAAGGGGGGAAGAATGTAACGTTCCAGAAATTTTGACAGTTTGAAATGGAATAAATTAAAGCTTTAACTGTAATAATCAATTTTATATTGATGCTGAGGTTAGAAATTTAAAATCAAATATATTGTTTTGAGTTGAATTGGATTCCATATTTAATTTAAAATGGTTGGTTGGAAATCAAAAATCTATTGTTGGATATTTGAATTGAATTTCGTTGATATTTGAATTGGATTGAAATTCGATCGACAATATAAATGGTTGAATTCAAATTTTAAACGTTATCGGAAATTTGTTTGTTGAAATATAGGGGTATGTCAAATTTTTGTCGCATTTAGAGACTGCATTGGCGGTACGTATTTGGATCGGTTTGCGGTATTCACAGTAGAATATAATATTTATTTTAAGCAGTTACCACCTACCTTAGAAAAACAACGCGGACCTATCTCCTGAAGTATCGCAGTCACCCTATAACCTAGGTGATGCGACTTTGTTTCTATCTTCTAATTTTCACTTATAAAAATCAACCTATCCTTCCTGCTTTCTTCAATAAAACCCTTTTCCCCAATTCGGAAATGGCAAAAAGGGATTTATCATGGCCTCCTCTAAAATTCATCGCTTCATTTACCTTAAAATCAAAATCGCCTAAACCCTAAAGAGGAAACCATTCTTCACCATCGCGACTCGGCTCCTCCAATTTAAATCGAAAATCCAAGACATTCGCTTGCCATCGAAGCCACCAGCGGTTGATTTTTTTTCTTGATCTCGGCAACTCAGATCTACGGAGCGTTGCATCTCCAAGCTCACACTGGCAACACAGAAGTAGCGGCCTTCATCAGCAACGTCAAAGCTAGCGCCGTTTGCCTAGGATTTACACGGCAGTGGGTGAGTTACCTCACTCGCGATTAATCTTGGTTTCAAGTAATTTGATTTCTATTAAATTGAATATAATAGTGAGTATTTAACTCATGATTTATCCCAGCTCAAGTAACTTAATTTATTAGGGATTTGAACGGGATTGCCATAATTACTGTTAAATGGATTGCATGCCTTGTTTGCAAGATTTAATTTATACATTGTTTGGACATATGGTTTAACTGCTACGTTTGTGTGTGGCGGTTTACATTGTTTGGGAACCTTAAATATATACAAACTGAACTCATGTATCTTGAAAGCCGATTTTGTGCCTGCTAATTTAATTGCCTATAACCAAGTTTTTTTTAAGAGCATGTAATCGATAAATCCCCACTGGTTCGAACTGCTGCCAGAAATCTTTGTATTGCATCTTGCTTTCATTTATGTGCATGAGCCTATCATTTTGGGTTTGAATGGCCGTGATCATTTTGTTGGTCCATTTGTATTACCTTGACTTTGCGCCACTATGACCAGTATACCTTGTATATCTTAGCCTTAGATATAACCTAAATCTGATCTGTAAATATTAATAATGGTCTTCAGTATTTAGGTAGTTATTTCACTGACTTGGCATGAATTCTTGTTTGAGTACGCTTTACTTTATATGTGACTTTATTGTTTCCAACCTGGCCATGTAATTCACTTTGTTAAATCCACATTCCTTGATTTGCATTGGAACTGTGCATACATGTATTATAGTACATGTATAGACATGACTCGAAACCCGTTTACGCTAATACACTTAAATATACATAAACCGGAACGCCCATGTACCCTTGATTATAAATGGCTTTTATACTCGATTTAAATTTGAAATGTAATTTTTGTAACATTCTGGAATTCATGATCTTTATACGAGTTTGACTAAATAGAAGTTTTGGCATCAGTGTGTTTCCCTGCATTTGCACTTATGTACATACAAACAATTAGAGTTGGGCACCACATTCTCATGTTCATGATACCTACGGATTTTTGTCCAACCGCTTGGTGCTTGAACTGTTATGTAAGCTGCTCCTCAGGCTTACTGATCATATTTCGAGGTTTAGCCTATTGACTGAAAGTTTTTGGGAAAAGTTTTAGTGCAGATCTTACCTGCTTATACGCTAATCCTTTAGGAGAAATGTTGTGATCTTGTTAAAGATTTGGTCTCACAAATCTGTCTACAATACATACCACTATGTTTTGAAAATATGGACATATGCATCTTCATAAATAGTTCAGTACACCTATGTATTTTTAATCTGTTGGAAATTTTAAATCTGTCTTGTACATCCATTTTGTGTTGATACTGCTACTGCTTCATGTGATTGTAACTCGCCTGAAAGTGCTTAAATGATATGCAAATGATTAGGCAGCCTGAACTAAAAAGAGGTGATAACCTAAATCATATATGAATGTATTTTTATCTGTTGGAACCAATGATGAGCGTATTAAGAAACCTAATCACTTGTAGTTCGTAGTCAGTTATGTATATAAGCGGTTTGATTTCTATATTTCGCATCTTTCTGATCACTTGTAGTCTACTATCATACCTGTATAATTTGGAAAAAAGCTATTTTGAAACTTGAAAACAAATTTGTCTTACATTCCTAACCTAGCTATATACCAAATTTGCATACTTTATTGCATGCGCCATGGCTATGAGGATTTGCCTGCACTATTGTAACTTGAAATAACTTGGCACATACTTATCTTTCCTGAACATGTCCTTATGAATTTTTGTTTGTTCACTTACCTTCGACTTGTGCCCAGACTACTATATGCCATTTTTAAGTTGTTGTATCTACACTAAAATTTGTTGAGACTACCAGGACAAGTGATTAATATGGCATGACCTGAAACACTTATATATATATATGTACATAGTCATTGTGTTTGCAGACTTGAAACAGTAGTAGGAAATGTTATGTGTATAAGTAAATAAGTTTGTCCTCCCTTTATTGCGTTGCATGTAGCATAGTCTGGGCAGACTTCAAGGGATGAGTTATTTAGGTAGCATGGTATTTTTGATCACCAGTTTGACCACCTACATATATGAAACCGCATGTTATGATTCTGAACATCTCTTGGATGTCATCATTTTGTTGCCCTGCTTGTTTTCATCCCTGTCCCTTTATATTGGCTTTGTTAATCAAATTGCTTTGCAGTTTGTTGAACCATTAAGCACATAGTTGTATATGATAACTTGTTGAAACATATGTTGTACTTATTCATCCCCAGTCTTGTTTTATTCATGAACTTTGGTTGTTTTGGTGACCTGCATGTCACATTCAATTTAAGAACACTGTCATATCCTGTGCCCGCACACTTGTTCACTTGCATTGCTGCTTAGGTCCAGTGCTTGTTTGAACAGAAATTGTGTTATTTACTTTTGGATATTTCTCATTTATGCTGTGTTCCGCAGTTGATGCTATGCACTCGGCTCATATATGATATTTCCTTGTTTCTGGAAGCTGTGGCAGTGCACACATGTACCTGTACATGTGTGCATATGCAAGCTTCCATACCCGCTTGTCCCTAAAATAGAACTGATATGAACAGATACCACCACTGTTTATTATATAGATGACATCGATGTTAGGATTTACTATTATATTTAGTTTATATTGAAATTATTTTATTTGAACTATGATTAATCCTGACTCGAGTATTTTTATGTTTTTGCATGGGATGCTCGAGTCAGACCCTGAGCTTTCCAGATTTAAAGATTTCAGCTTAGGATTCGAAGATTGGCAAAGCCGGGGATTCCCAGGATGTCGCGCTCTGAAGTTTTAAACCAGTAAATATTTTTCAGTATTCACATTGTATTTTCAGTTCCGCTGTATATAAAATATTATATTCAAAATTCTGATTAATAAATAAAGATTTATTATGATGTTCAATACTGTGTTATTTCTTTATGTTTTCTGTGTTGGTTCTATTTTAAACTTTGTAAACTAATAACGATCCGTCGATTTGAACGTCTTAAGTTGGTTTACTTACCAAGTTGAGACGGTCAAAAAGGCGGGACGTTACAATAGGCATGGCTTGGGTGAGAACTCCTTACCTTAATTGGTCAATTTGTTCAGTTAATTGTAGTTCACACTTTAGTTAAATTGTGAAATGCTGGGTTGATATGTGTTTGGATTGATGATGAATTGTGATATGATTTGGATATGAAATTGAGTTAATTACCATGTTAACATACTGTTAAAATGTTTATGATAGTTGTGGTAGGGTTAAACACCCATTTATAAGTTTAACGGTGCATTAACAATCACTTGTTTAAGTCAAATAGACTTGGTATAAATATAACCTGAAATGGATAAGTTATCATTGATTGTTTGAGTTTGCGGCTAAAGTGAATGTAATGAAAACCCCACATGGGTATTGGTATGATATCTAATTTATACGTCTCCCAGTTGTTTGATTTGCGGTTAAACTGTTGATTGACAAACCCGTATAACCGTTATGGACTTAAGGCATATACGGTGAAATTTCACTTCATATGTGAATTGGATGTTAATAGTTGGTTACGACTATTACTAGACGTGTATGATGTGTGAAATCCATATAAATGGAATTATATGGTAATTGGTTGAATCTCATTGCAATTCGGAATAAATTTGAATATTTTACTAATATAATATTAGATGAAAAATAAAGTTTAAATTTGATGTCCGATTTTGGATGGATGCGATGATTTTAAAATATCGATGAACATTCGTATTTATAACATGTTATTTTGAACTAATCTTCATATAAACATGACCTATCAAAATTTTATTTTGAAAATGAACAGTAACCGTCGAAAGTGAAGTTCAGTTAGGCTATCTAGGAAACATCCTAAAAGAATTTTCTTTTCAAAAATATCTTGTTTATTTTTATAACGATTGTCAAGAAAGTTCGGACCTAAAATAACGAGTTTCGAAAAATAATATTATTTTAATGATTTAAATAGTATTCAAAGGACTTAATATTGAAACATTAGATTTTGAAGAGAATAATTGAAATAGAATTTCCAATGATATATATATATATATATATTTATATAATTTATAATTATTTTGGGAAGCAATTCGATTTATTTTAAATTATAAAACGAATTTTGGTCTGAATAGGACGTGTTGCGCAGGGACAGTTCGCGAACTTTGACCTGCACCTTTAAATTGACGTATCGGGAGCTCCGACCGTCGGATTCTCCTAAAACGAAAAATGTTGGGTCCGAAATGAAAAGAGTTCTCAAATAAAATGAGAAGTTTTAAAATCCAACAGTTTGATTTTTAAATAAGTCCAAGCCTATTTTGGAAAAGATTGTTATGGATGTAGTTCGGTGACCCAAAATTGATGCAGTCGCTATGGATGCAGTTCCAAACCTTAAGCCTAACTTCCATTGTATTACCCATAAGGCGATAAGGTTATTTGATGGACTCTAATCTTAATATGATCTTTTTAGAGAATTCGAGCTTTCATTTTGATCTGTTCTGCTCCTTGGTTGAGTTTCTTTGACTCTCACATGCGGAAAAAATGTACTATTCATTTCGACATGTCATTATTGTAATTCACAGTTAGTGCTGGCAATTAGAAGTTCTAATTTAGAACCAAGAACCGAAAAACCGAACCGAGCCGAAAAGACCCGGATCCAAACCGAACCAACGAGTCTTGGGTCGGGTCTAGGTGATAAAAATACGATAAAGACCCAATAAAATCCGACCCGAATTGAGCCGACCTGAAAGACGTGACCAAAAAGCATTGAAATATATGTATTTTTTGCTACCCAACAGAACCCGAACCGACCAAACCCAAACTGACCCGACCTGAACCGAAGCTCGGGTCGGATCCAGATTTTGGAAATGTATGGTTTAGGCCCGACATAACCTGACCCGCCTAGACCCGAGACCCGACTGGTCGGGTCCAGGTCTATCGGGTCGGATCTAATTACCATCCTTATTCACAGTTAGACATGTTTCTCATTTGCTTTAACTTATTCTCGAATATTGTTTAAAACAATCTCCTTTGGCAATTCTATTTGTGTACATATAGAACTCCCAAGTTTCTTTTAAAATGTTTAGTCAGTCATTTTAGAATTCTTCTTAAATGGTATAAGAAGAAAACCCAGTTTTAAACTATTTATTCAAAATTATCAAAATCCATTGTTAAATTTTTGGTAAAAGTGATTTTTAAGCATTTTGGATTATAACATTTATTTTATTTCATACATCCATTTTTATAAATCAAATCACTATTGAAATGTTTTAGCATATTTACGGAATTTATTTCATATCTTTCAAATATAAAAATATCCATTTTTAAAGAGTTGAAAATATTATTCTACAAGTGTTAAAACATGACAATTTTGAAAATTTAATTTGGAAATATCTCAAACTTTACCAGGCAAAATATCGATTTTTACATTCATATGAAAACTATAGTTATGGAAGTCCCAAAAAAAATCTTATTTCAAAGGATTTAAAATTATATTTTATCCTGCACGTCTATTTAACATTTTGATCGCGAAAACATGAACTGTCGAACACGACATGCTCATTTTTTCACCTCTTAGTCAAATCTTTCGAAACTTATCTGAGATACTTTTAAATAAAATTAATATCATATTAAACTTATTAAACCAATTTTTCAATATTTTAACTTTATTTCTAAATCAATCTATGATAATATTACTTATGTTTGAAAAGGTAATAAAGTCGTATATAACTTAAACTTCATAAAAAGTGATTCTTTTATGTAAATTCAGCTGGAATTTATCGTCAATCATTTCCATATAAGTAAGCATGTAATCAATCATTTTTATAACATGATGGCCAACCATATATAATACCAAGATTTTTCTATCACAAACTAATTCACTATGTGATTACAATAAAAACGAATCAACCAACAAACAATCATTTTACATATTTAATATAGCATATAACTATGGGTGTTACTTTAAGTAGCTAATATATGTTCTCGCTAATATATAACAATCAATCTAACAAGTGATATTGCTAGCAAATATCAAGTGATGTTATCAATTTATTAACTTATTTCGAAGTGAGAATAAATCACATTTATTTCAGCCTAACTTCCTAAAATCATTCATTTCAACAAATCTTCTTCGCCATCACTTCCATTTTCCTTTTCATTTAGGTTATGCTCCTCCTATCATTGTTGCTCTCGGTCTAGGTGTATTTCCCCTTTTATTCCATCATTTGCTCTCTTCTTTCATGCTAAAGCATGTTCTCTAAATGATATAAGAACTTGATGGAAGTTTGGAGGATAAAATAGTTTGTTTGCGTATTTTTGTAGAAAGTAAGTAAGAAGATAAGAGAAAATGAAGTCGTGGATTTCAAGAAGAAAAAGAAGAGTAAGTGAGAAAAATAAAGAATCTTGCTCTCTTACTTATGACTTCATAAACATTGTAAAAATCCTTAAAATTAAAGCGGAAAATTTCGCTAAACACCCTTCTTAACCATCAAGTAAAGATCAAAACATCCTTACATCACTACCCTTAATCATGTCACGCATGACCCCACTTTCCTGTCAGCATGTTATGTCTTCCCCATGTGTAAAGATGGTAGATTTTCATTTTCAAAAGTTGTCTTATATGCTTATTGTCATTAATATAACACTTAATTTAATTAAATTTTCGTTAATGTTAGAGAGATGCTTAATTCTAATTAATTTGGTCATTCAATAACTATTCAAGTTGCAAGATATTTTATACAACTTATATTGAATAAAAAGTTGAATTTTAACAAAAAGTTTTTAGATTACATTTCCATTCTTAAATCAAGCTATTAATTTTTATAAACAAAATTTGGAAATAAATTTGCTACAATCATTAAATAATTAAAATAGGATTATTTAAGATATAAAATCATGCAAATAGTATTAAAATATATTTATAAAAATATGATGTTGATTTACTAAAATATAACTAAATTTGTATATTTTCATAGATTAAGATTACATGCTTATAAAACTATTATAAATCAATTATTATCATTGTATGTTGCTCATGGACCAAGCTAGGTGCACTAGGGGGTTTTACGACTCTAGTCAGTTTCCCCTTAAAAAATTAAATAATAATAAAATTGAATTATTTATCATATAAAACTTATTATTTAATAAAACAGAAAATTCTCTACTCGCCATAACGCGTCGCCAAACTGCAATATCACGTCGAAGATTATTAAATCACTAAAACAACTTTGTATATTTATAAGTACATTATAACTTAATTATTTGGATATTCAAAATTAGTTAAGGATCCCAAATTAATATGGTAAAATTATGGATTGTAACGTACTTCCTCCCTTAAAAGATTTTATGTAATGACCTGCCTTTTCGAGCACGATAATAAAACCAATCCAAAACGTTTAAAATAGCAGATTGTTATTGCTACGTGGTTAAGTATAAAATCATCATAGAATCAAAGACATATCTCAGATACGGAAAAATAGAATATCTCCCAGCAGAATAAATAAAATCCAATAGTAGTTCATGAAGCTACAAAATTTCAAAACTTATACATAATATCAAAGTTACAGAATCAAATATAGCAGAAGTCTAAATACAATGATTTCTAATACAAAAATGGAATAATGACGTAAAAAGATAGAGGTGATGTCTTTAATAAGTCTCCAGCTCTAAAATGTGGAATATCACTACTAAAGTACTCGGTCTGACCCGAGCATAAAGTAAAACAAAACGCTCGAGTCAAGAATAAATTCTTATGAAAGTAAATCAACTTGAGTGAAATATTCAAATGAAATGCACAAGTAACCTACAAGATGTAACGGATTCTCATCCTCTAAGGATCCATTAAACTAGATATTACATAATTCACACCATGGTCATTTATATATATTCTCATCCTCTAAGGATCCGTTAAACTAGATATTACATAATTCAATATGCTTTTATAATAGTGCCTATGATAAATATACTATAGAAAATAGCATAAGCGAGATTGTCATTATTACCTTTACACCGTTTATGAACATTGTCATAAATATTGCATATAAAACACCAGTTAAATGGTCGGTGGATAGGGATGCGTCGCTATACAATAACGTCAAATCAAATTCATATAGGACACGATTAGGATAACATGACAAGGCACACGAGGTAATACCTAGCCTGAGATTCTCCCAATTACACTCTCGGGTCGATGGTAACGCCTAGTCGTAACTACAGGTCACCTCGAACAACACTCTCATAATCAAAGGTCGCCCAATCAAATCACAAAGTAATAGATACGGTATTGAAGAAGTATTATGATGGGAGGTTCTACCTCCATTAATCGAGGTATAGCTCTTGTTTTAGTCATTTCAATTATGACCCGAAGGCCAGGGCTATCCATCATCGTTCTCTTACTTCATTCAAGTATCATTCGCCAAACCAACGTACTTCATTATGGATTCTCCATCACGTGTATATTTGTTAAAGTGGTTTCTGGTATTGACAGAGAGTGTGACAAAATCCAGTCCTGGTGTCTTTAACAACAAAATACGTATTTCACACCGTGGTCACTTATATTTAAAATCATATTCAAATTTCATAAATCAAGTAATAACAAAATTGAAGCCGTCAATCCAGTGGCAATGCGCAATAAAGCCGAGATACACCACACCGCCATCCGCCATGATTGTTTTATTTAGAGCAAGATGAAGATTAAGTGTATTTTTCCTTTTCTACGTGATGTGTCGTTGCTTTGTAATAGTAGCGAATGTTCATGGATGTATTTTGGGCTGTAACATTTTGGGCTTGGGCCGTAATAAAATTTATACCAACTTTCCAAAAAAAATTAAGTTTAAATATTTCGAGGTCATAAATCATATTTCAAATCAATTCATAATTTGATTAAGTTCAAAATTTCAGATTTTGTATTTACAAAACCTGTTCATTAACAAAATTAAATTTTGCTTTCGAATATCAATATCACAAATATCATTATCCAAAAACTTCATATTAACATTCAGACTTAACAGCTTAGATTGGAAATAGACTTTCTTTTAAAACAGTAAATAAAATATAAAATAGTTAAATTTGAAAAAAAATATATAAAATATACTGATTTAAAAATAATTATAAAATATTTAGTAACTAAAATTTAAATAAAATAGTTATAAAATGTATAACAGTTAAATTAAATATACATAGATATAAAAATAATTATTTATATAAAATAACATTGAATATTTTAATATAAAATAATACTAGTTTAAAATAATCCAGCTTTAAATAATACTCCAATCAAAACTATATATCTGCCTTTCCTAGGTTCAACTTACTATTAATTCAGATTTCAAAACTTCAATTTAAATCGATATCAACCTTAAATCATATATTCTTGATTCCAGTTCATTTCAAAATAATATTTAAGTTAGCTTTCAGCTTTATAACTTAAATCTGTTTCTTCATGTTCAAATTTACTTTCAATCACATTTTAACAATTTCACACAAATTAAATCTCAATTTTCAAATTTAAAGGATTTTAATTATTTAATGTCAATTATATTTAGATTCAGCCCTTTTTGTAATAAATTATTATCTAATCAATTTATTAAGTTTCATAATCATAATATATTCATATAAAAATCATTTTATTATCCTTTAAATCACATCTTAAAATCAATTCAACTTTATTTAATAATTTCATTTAAGTTAAATCATTTAAATAAATCAAGATACAATTAAATTTTTAAATTCAATTTTTAATCCTTTCTTAATTAAAGTAGTAAGAAAATATATATTTATATTTTTATAAAATAAATATATATTAAGTTGAAAATTTGAATATTATTAAATTAATATAAATGATTTATTAAATTACTTATAAAATAATTTAAATTATTTAAATTTTAAAAATAATATTTTAATTAAAATTATTGTAAAATAGCCTTGCTAAATAAAAATATATTTATAATATAGTTACTTTTCAAAATAGACAAACGATATTCGTATATAATTTTCTATACTAGACAAGTAATACGGATATGTAGCATTTCAGTTTGTGTTAAAAATCAAATCTCGGGTATATATCACTTCCACCCACATCCCAAATCGATTCAGTTCATTTCTTAAATCTATACAGTGGTTCGAGTATGCATCATTTCAACCTATAATAATTTTCCCATATTAACATAAACTTGCAGTGTGAGAACATAAAAATAAAACATAACAATACTAATATGTCACATAGCAAATTCATATCACGTTATTTGTGTCAGTAATAGTCAAGACATATCATACATGTCACAATTAAACATATATCACAAAATAGCATAATTTCATGTCATGAATGCAAAATTAAATTTAATATAACATTCATGTCAACTAAAATAATCCTAACATTTCAATTTAACCACTCACATATGTTGAATCATACTTTCACAAAATGTTAGTCAAGTGTAAGATAAACTCACCTTTTATGGCACTGAACGAAGACGACAAAAGAAAGGACATGGATATAGAAAGCAAGACGCACAACTCCGACTACAACCACAACTGCACGCTCTCTAACACCATGGCACGAAAAAAAAAATCACATATCAATACCCGAAAAAATTTAAGAGAGTAGAGGGTTTTGGTTAGAGTAGTTGGATTTAGATTTTTAAAAATTTACAAAACAAAAAATAATTTTGGATATTTTTAAAATATATTTTTGGATATGTTAGCCACTGAACTCGAAAAAGTGGTCAATTTTTGGGATCTTTTCTTTTCAATTTAAAAAAAACCAAAAACTAGTTTTTGATAAAATTTAAAGAAGACACAAGCAAAACAGCGATAGACAAATTTTCGAATAAGAAATCTAGGCCTAAAAATGTGTTTGAAAGATTCATGATTTCAACACTTAATGTTTCAAAATCTTAAAAGTTGTCAAAATGAAAGTTGTAGCTATTTCAATTTCACCCAATTTGAAGAAAAAGAAAAGTACATTTGGGTTCTCCAACAGGAAGTCACGGCTGCAGGAAGACATGACAAAAATCTAAAATGGAACAAAAAATAGAAAAGAGGAAAAAGGGATTTGGGTTAGGGTTTGTGGCTTGTTTGTGTGATAACCCCTAACCCCCGTGCCACGGAAGCAAGGATAATCAGTGGAATATAGCACATAAACAATAACAACAAAATAGAAATATAGCATTACACTAGATAATGTACATCAGATTACACTGGAAATAATATCAACATCATAGTTACACAGCATAACAGGATCATACTTAGTACAGAATACGGTTTCAGCTTAATATACAATGTCTGCAACGGAATCAAACATAATATTGCCTGAAACAGTACAATAGAAATGATAAAGGACCATCATCAGCTTCCACAGCTTCCATCCATATCCAAAATGAACCAAGCTAAAACCTGAATACAAGGCTGCCCGTGTAGAAAATAGGGGTACCCCAGTTTGCGAAGTGAAACAAACTACGAGTCAATCATGGGACTGGTATGAAAAATATTACTTAACTGATTTAATAATAAGGTCAATCACAGGACCACGCCGCTAATGCGGAATGGGTTTACTCCATTGTATTGCCAGTGCATGAAATAAAGTAAATTATTTAATCAACGCAATGCTTTTTAGAAAAATGAAGCCATTATAAGACTCAGGTCCCATCACAAAATGCAACACAAGCCGGAGGATAGAGTTTTACCTTATAATGGCCAAAATATGCTTGATACGTATAAAACAAAATCATTTGATATTATTATTAGTGTCCATACATTTCAAAAACAATTTCAATCATAATGTATCAATCATAGACGACATGGGTACCATATATCATGTCGCCATATATAGGTCTACAATCAAAACTGCACAATGTCGTATCAGGAAATTGGATTTCCATCATGAACCAAGGCAAGGGATCGTCCTTGCTGAATTCGAGACAATCTAGCCCATGTATCAGGACCCAGACTCAGGTGAGCCCTTAGGAAAATGTAGGGCCAATCCACACATATGTTAGTGGATTAGTTATTCCTGAACACACGTTTCCCCGCCCTATGGGGCGTAAATCCATCGGCCCCGTAGTGACCGATATATCTGAGGCGCCTCGCTATCCATCATCCACATAAGTAAAAATGTCTGGGCTCCATACCATGATACCACTCCCAGCTAGAAAGGAACGCACTGTCCTCCCTGCCGTCCTTCATCACGTTTCTGGTTCATACCGGGGTGTGAAGCTTGCGAATTAACACTATACACAAAGCTATGCTATTTAAAGCCGTTCTTTGATCATCAACCACAAGGCTTTGCTTTTCAACAAAAGCCTTGATCATTTGCATCTCAGCATGCCACATTGACAATTCACGTCATGCGACTGATGTCTATCGATATATAACCTCTATGCTCGTACATCTCAGAGAAGGGTGTTAAGCAAAAGAATAAATTCTCCGCCACCAAACAGATATATATTTAATAGAAATCAATCAACATAGAACGAAATCCAATGTCAGACACACATCCATTTACTAGTCCATTCGGGGTCTGAACGAAAACGGAGCACCTTATTCCTCGTTCCAAATGTCCAGTACGGAAGAGAGGCCCTCACACATCTGGACAATCAACAAATACGTCCAGACCACTACCACTGTAAACTCATCAAGGGAGCTACCCATATCTAACGCATCAGTAGTAATCCATACGATGCGAAGATCACCGGTTTAGCACCGTCTTTATATCTTCGACTTTTAATCGTCGATCAATTATTTGAAATGAGAATTAACTCGGCATTTTCAAATAATTCACGTATACATAGAATTCAAATCGATTCTTTCCATGGTTAAACTATTTGACATTCACGTTTCAGTTCATTAATATAATTTTCATGTCAAATACATCCAACCATCAAAATATCTGATAAACCAAGTAAAATCGGTTTATTTCCATTCCAAATCATTTATAATATTTTAAAACGGTTTATCGCTATTTTTATTTATATAAAAATAGCCCATTTTAATTAAACGACGCTTCAGGTCATTGCGCGGCCCTGACGCTATTTTTCTTCAGATTTGAATTACATGTTTCTCAAAATATAATCGTTGCATCTTAGCAAATTTGATATCGTTGGAAAGATCTTTCCAAAGCGAACCAAACGGTTTCAGTTTTGGGAAAATCCGACAGTTGGATCTCTCGGTATAATCGTTTAAAGTTACGATTCCAAAACGCGAACTACAGCTACGCGATTCCTTTTATTTTTAATATATATATATATATAAATATAATTCATTCGACGATTTCCAAACCGTTTTCACTTCAAAAATTTGGCTAACGCCTTTAAATTTTGAAAAATTTCGCCATAGCTTCCTTTGTTCGGAGAGCGTTTTGGAAATTTATTGCGCCGTATTAGGCACCCAATAAATCCAGAAACAGCATACACAATTTTTAGTGACTTATTCTATGCCCAAGGGAGTGTGTAAAGATCATAACTCCAGAGATAAATCTCGTCACCTTGTCCAGTGTTGGAAATTATTAATCCATATGTTGTACTTAAAAACAGGGGAGACACGAATTATTGTCAACTCCAGACCCGTGTGGGGTTTTTATTTAATCTGGCAATTTACCGTTATAGTTTATTTAGTCCATATCAGTTCTCAATTCAACCTGTAATTCAGTCATCGCCGTACAAGCTTCTCGCTTGTATGGTAATTCCAGCCTCGTCACATAAGCTCCAAATGCTTATGTGGTATATGATAGAGTATGCTATTTTCACGTAGTATGCTATGCAGTGTAGTTCAAAATTAATTATTGCTATCCTATGGCGACGTTTATAATCTCACACAGAACAATCAGCACAACGCATCCAATGGCATTCACAGGAGTTTATATAATAAATAAAATTGCGCAGCCAACTCATTAAGGTTTACCTGTTTGTCGGGCACGCAAATAAATTCTTTACTCAACAGCCAATCTATTTACCTGTTTAGCATGTGTATATATATGCATATCTAAGCTAAATTTAATATTTTTAGCGAACAAGTATTTATTTCCATACATGATTATTTTTAACACTTCATATACATGTTAAAAATAATATTTTCAATGAACAATCATTTATTTCAACTCATGGTTATTTTATACACCTCATACATGTGATAAAAATAATATTTGTAACTAATAAAAATATATTTCAACACACGGTTATTTTTATTACTTCATTAGCATGTTAAAAATAATATTTTTGGCAAACAAAAAATATATTTTTCAATACGTGCTCATTTTTATTACTTCACATACATGAAAATAATATTTTTGGCGAACAAAAATATATTTCAACACATTGACCATTTTATTTAGTTCATACATACAATAAAAATGTTATTTTTATTGTTCAAACAATTTATTTCAAACATGAATATTTTATATACTTCATACATACAATAGAAATGTTATTTTTATTGTTCAAACAATTTATTCAACACATCAACTATTTTTAATAGTTCATTTCAGAAAATTTCGACATTACAATGGAAGGGTATTTAGCACCGGCACCGTGTCCAGCATGGCTCCTCTGCTAACCTAGGCCTTGCCGCATTACAATAATTTCATTTTAATGATTTCCACAATACCATTCATTTCCACAACACAATGAATTTACCACAAACACAATCAATTTTGTTGCAACCACAATCAATCATTCACAACCACAATCATCACACAATCAATTTAAATCGTCCATGGTCTGTGGACGAGGGAGGTATACATACATATATATATACATATATATATATATACATATATATATATATATGTATATATATAAATGTATTTATTTCCATTTCAATTTCATCCAATGCACATATGATTTATACAACGTAAGTATAATTTATAAATCGCTCATTTATACAACGTTTATATATGACATATACAACGCTCATATAATTTATACGTCGCTTATATAATTTATACAACGCATATACATTCCAATTTGAATTTGGAAATCTCACATTGGGTTCCACTACTTCTTATTTTGTAGAGAGCTCCAAATGCGTTCTAGTCTCTTCTAGAATGTAGTGTACGATGTCATGGTCCCAATGCTTCCTGTTTCATCGGATTTCGACATCGTATCGAAAAGATATGATTTTTATAAATAAATGGAACTTCGCAACGCTTTTAAGTGTTATAAACCATTTAAATTATACAACCTGTTACCTTTCAGTTTGATTCAAAACTATGTTTTGATTTGTCTTCCAATCCGTTGCGCGAGAGGACGATTGGATTGTTGCACGTTGTCGGCCTTGGAGAGGGCTTCCCGGCGCTGGTGGTCACACCCGGTTCGACACGGCGGCAGGAAGGCACGACGGCGGCTCGAACGGTGCAACTTTAAGGGCTCGGATCTCGAGAAACACGCAATGATAAATCACAAAACTTATATGGATTTGAAGAGGGGACTGAGATCTACAAAATTCTCTAGCGGAGCAAGCGATTTCATTGAGTGGTTTAGGAGGAATGGAAGAGAGAAGGAAGAAGCATCAGCCATCGTTCGATATTATGGGATATGGGTTTTTCTTGGAATGAGAAAAGTGAATGGAAATTTTCTATTGGTTTATATTTATATTTAATTATTTAATTCTTTTTAATTTCAAAATTATCCATTAGTCCGTACGAACTCCAAATCAAATCCAACGACTATCGCCCCTAACTAAATAACCCCATTCCGGACACAATGGAATATGTTTCGTAAGCCCATTCGACTGTTTCAGTCAGTTTTTCTTCAATTTAAAATATAAAACATTCAATATTAGATTTGAATGTACATTTTAATTTACCGGGGCCACATACTGATTCCAAAAATTCCCGAAAAATAAATCTAGCTTTGTTTTGACGATAGGGTCCTAACAAAACTAATTTCGTCGAATTTGGAGACCATTTGAAAAATGGCCATTTTCTGGTCGATCCAATTTGCACTGTATTTGCAAAACACGTTTTCTTTTGCCACGCTCACATATTAATTCCAAAAATTATGGAATTTTAAACCTAGCAATAATTTGACATTCCGAATCCAACAAAAGTGGTTTCATCGAAAACGGAGGTCGTTTGCAAAATGGCTATTTTAAAGGGCTTTGCTATCATTTAAAAATGGAAATTTTAAATTCTGACCAAATTTCTGTTAAAATTACTCGAAATAAAAATTTTAATTGGTTTTGATTTTCTGGGTTATTACAATATCCCCTACTTAAAACTTTTCGTCCCCGAAAAGGAAACAATAGTAAAGTAGGAAACAAAACGGAAACGCAAAATATTGTAAATGTACCATGCACCAAAGCTAATCAAAGATGTCCACTCTGCACTTGGGATAAGCCTGTTTGATGCTATCTTCTGTTTTCCCGTGTACAGTCTCTAGGATCTCCGCTCCACTACACTTTGACTAAGTGAACCTTCTTGTTTCTCAGAACCTTTGTTTCTTTGCCAATAATTTTCAGTGGCTCTCTTCTCACTGCTAATTTTGGAGTGATATCCAAATCTTGTTGCGCTGCTTCTTCTGCAATCAAATCTGGATCATGTACGTGCTTTCGAAGTTGAGAAATATGAAATACATCATGCACTCCAGGCAACCAGTCAGGCAATTGAACCCTGTAAGCAAGAGTTCCAATCCTTTCGAGTACAGGAAACGGACCAATAAATCTAGGTGCCAACTTCCCTGTTTTCCCGAATCTGACTACTCCTCTCATCGGAGAGACTCTTAAATATACGTAATCACCAAAAGCAAAGGCCAAATCTCTTCTTCTAGAATCTTCATAACTCTTCTGTCGGTTCTGAGCTGCTTGTAGTCGCTTCTTAATGAAATCGACTTTATCCCAAGCTTCACTGATCATATCAGGACTCAATACTAATCGATTTCCTGGTTCTACCCAACATGCAGAAGGTCTACATGGTCTACCATACAATGCTTCGAACGGTGACATTTTCAAGCTCGCTTGATAGCTGTTATTATATGAAAACTCAGCCAAATGCAAGTGGTCTTCCCATGATTCGCCAAAATCAAGAATACAAGCCCGTAATAAATCTTCTAATATACGATTCACCCTCTCAGTTTGGCTATCTGTATGAGGATGATATGCGGTGCTAAGATTTAACTTTGTTCCCAGTTCTGCCTGGAATGCTTCCCAGAACTTACCAGCAAAAATTGGATCTCTATCACTGACGATATTACTGGGCACTCCATGCAGTCTAACGATCTATTTGAAATAAATCTACGCCAGACTCTGAGCGTTTCTATTTGATCTGACAAGAATAAAATGGGCGGTCTTCATAAAACGATCTACGATCACCCATATGTTGTCATTTCCTTTCTTGGTTCTAGGCAAACCATCTATGAAATCCATGGAAATTTGATCCCACTTCCTTTTGTTGCTAGAACTGCCTTCCGCTTCATCTTCCAAAACACCTTGCTTATCGAGATTCTCATAGCGACAAGCCATTTCTATCATCTTAGAAAAAGGAAGATCTAAATGTGCAGTTACTCTACTTTCATACCTTCTTTGAAGTTCGTTAATAAATCTCAGATTTTCCTTAAAGGATTTTCAATTAGCTTCGGGCCAAAACGAGAAAGTTCATTGAATTTATTCTGGTACTCCTGAATGGTCATATCCTTGTTTCAGATGGTAGAACTCTTCATATAGCCGCTCAACTGCTTCTGGGGGAATAAATCTTTCTTTGAAAATTTCTTTAAATCTATCCCAGGTAATATTACCTTATGGATTTTCCATAGTAACGGATTCCCACCAGATTAAAGCTTTGTCTTTGAGTGCGCAAGATGCCAGTAGTCTTTTCTGATCATCTCCCAGCTTTAATCCTTGAAAAATTCTCTCAGAAGAACGCATCCACGCTTGTGCTTCAATAACAGATTCTTTGCCCACGAATGGTACTCCACCCAGATTTCGATACTTCTTTACTAGAACCTTAAGATCGGGTTCTTGCTGTGGGAGCACAATTGGCTCATTAGGTTGTTGAACCATAAAATTACTTCTTCTGTTTCTGCCACTCATTTTCTACTATGTTTGCAAATAGCAGACAAAGAGCCAGGCCAACAGAAAAGATATTGTAAAGCATAGAGACATATATTTAAATGTAAATGCATTTAATGGGGTGTATTTTATTCTGCTATACTCATTCTAGGACATTACTGATCCTATCAATAATGAGTTACTCGCCCTGGAATACTACTGATTCTATTTTTGATGATTTCATTAATATGTTATATTCCTGAGCTAAGGTTAACCATAGCTCTGATACCAACTGTGATAACCCCAAACACCTGTGCCACGGAAGCAAGGATAATCATTGGAATATAATACATAAACAATAACAACAGAATAGAAATATAGCATTACACCAGATAATGTACATCAGATTACCCTGAAAATGATATTAACATCAGAGTTACACAGCATAACAAGATCATACTTAGTACAGAATACGGTTTCAGCTTAATATACAATGTCTGCAGCGGAATCAAACATAATATACATAATAGTGCCTGAAACAGTACAATAGAAATGATAAAGGACCATCATCAGCTTCCACAGCTTCCATCCATAGCCAAAATGAACCAAGCTAAAACCTGAATACAAGGCTGCCCGTGTAGAAAATAGGGGCACCCGAGTTTGCAAAGTGAAACAAACTACGAGTCAGTCATGGGACTGGTATGAGAAATCTTACTTAACTGATTTAATAATAAGGTCAATCATAGGACCACGCCGCTAACCCGGAATGGGTTTACTCCATTGGATTGCCAGTGCATGAAATAAAGTAAATTATTTAATCAACGCAATGCTTTTTAGAAAAATGAAGCCATTATAAGACTCAGGTCCCATCACACAATGCAACGCAAGCCGGAGGATAGAGTTTTACCTTATAATGGCCAAAATATGCTTGATATGTATAAAACAAAATCATTTGATATTATTATCAGTGTCCATATGTTTCAAAAACAATTTCAATCATAATGTATCAATCATAAACGGCATGGATACCATATATCATGTCGCCCTATATAGGTTTACAATCAAAACCGCACAATGTCGTATCGGAAGTTGGATTTCCATCATGAACCAAGGCAAGGGATTGTACTTATCGAATTCGAGACAATCTAGCCCATGTCTTAGGACCCAGACTCTGGTGAGCCCTTAAGAAAATGCAGGGCCGGTCCACACATATGTTAGTGGATTAGTTATTCCTAAACACCCTTTTCTCCACCTTGTGGGGCATAAATCCATCGTCCCCGTAGTGACCGATATATCTGAGGCGCCTCGCTATCCATTATCCACATAAGTAAAAATTTCTGGGATCGATACCATGACACCACTCCTAGCTTGAAAGAAAACGCACTGTCCTCCATACCGTCCTTCATCCCGTTTTTGGTTCATACCGGGGTGTGAAGCTCGCGAAAAAAACCATACATAAAGCTATGCTATTTAAAGTCGTGCTTTGATCATCAACCACAAGGTTCTTCTTTTCAACAAAAGCCTTGATCATTTGCATCTAAGCATGCCACACTGACAATTCATGTCATGCGACTAATGTCTATCGATATATAACCTCTAAGCTCGTACGTCTCAGAGAAGGGTGTTAAGCAAGAGAATAAATTCTCCGCTACCAAACATATATATATTTAATAAAAATCAATTAACACAGAACAAAATCCAATGTTAGGCACATATCCATTTACTAGTCCGTTCTGGGTCTGAACAAAACCGGAGCCACCTTATTCCTCGTTCCATATGTCCAATACGGAAGAGAGGCCCTCGCACATCCGGGCAATCAACAAATACGTCCAGACCACTACCACTGTAACCTCATCAACGGAGCTACCCATATCTGAGGCATAATTAGTAATCCATATGATGTGAAGATCACCGGTCTTGCACCGTTGTAACGACACGGAAATTTGCGATCTTGATTATCCAATATACAACACATATCGAACATCAAGAGTCGAAAATACCGGATGGTTA
The DNA here is from genome assembly GCA_030737875.1 of Allium sativum. Classification (NCBI taxonomy): domain Eukaryota; kingdom Viridiplantae; phylum Streptophyta; class Magnoliopsida; order Asparagales; family Amaryllidaceae; genus Allium; species Allium sativum. The sequence continues at coordinate 22,519,652 of CM060925.1, forward strand.
ATGAAAGAAATTAGAGGGTGAGGATAGATAAGATAGAAACTTAGAATAAAAGAAGAAGAAGAACACAACATCAGAGTAACACGAACCTCACAGCGGAACGAATAACATATAATATATATCATAACTTTGAAATATAAATCTGTACTTGAATATACATATCATTTCCAAAGTACAGCACTTACAACACAGCGGAAATAAACAATAGCTATATGATCCTGAAGCCTCCTGCTCCAGCTCTTCAAGTATCTGTGAATCCCGACTACTTGACTGCCCATACAAAATTGGGCACCCAAGAGTTTAGGGAAAACAAAACAAAATAAACTCCGGGTCAGTCATGGGACTGGTGTGAGTAAAATAGTTTGAACAAGTAAACGATATCTCATAAGACCATGCCGTATAACGGAACGGGTTTTCCCTTATGAAAATCCAAAATATCTTTATATCAAAAACCTTTTGATATTATAATAATATCTATCAACCACAATATAATAATTATCTAGCAGAAACACTTCCATCTCACGTTCTACATATATAGTATACAATCAAAACTGCAAGCACGTATTGGGTAATGGATTTCCAACTATGACAAGGTATGGAACCACCTTTCGCTAGTGTATCTCTTGAAAGGAATAAACTGGGTTCAACAAGAACATCTTGCAACCCGGCCACACATGACCGACCACTCATTTCGCTTGAGTGTATCGAATGTATATCACCAATGGTTGGGATCAGCAACCGTTTCCCGAATGGGACAGCATCAACAATAGATTTTTAGAAGTAAATGAAACTCTAGATCAGGTGATTATACACCCTAATAGGTGCGACCTACATAGCCATGTTGCTTGCCCGATTTCTGTCATTTACCGGATGTGAGGCTAGAGGCCACGCTTATCTCTGACATATCACACATTTATTCACTTTGAATGTCACATCGTCATACCCGCCAAATCACAAATTGATTTCCTCAAAAATACCACGGGTATACAGCTAAGAGAAACGAATTCCTCTGCCACCAAACGTGAATACGTTTGAAGAGATCAACTTACGCGATCTATTAGATATACTCTGTCAGACCTTCGTCCATACAAGTTGTCCTGGGACTGGACAAACCGAAGGCACTATTCAGTATATCAATCTTAGGCACTGTTATCTAAGAATTATGCAACAGCCCTTGCACTTTACTCCGTCTTCAATTATCTTTGGCATATATGATTCGCAACGCTTATGCCAATACGGAGTGGTTCTTCGGATAATAATCCAACCGGTATCTCCATATTAACAACGTTAAAATGGTCAAAACTTCGATAGTCGGTGAGTTAACTATCAAAGAAAAACAGTTGTTCAAACAACGATATCATTTCCAGATGGAAATCATATCGATCAATCATCATTTAACATTTATCTCTTTATTTCATTAATTTACTTATCTCCTGTTTCCATATATTCTAAATTCTTATTTTCTATTATCAGAAAACATTTCTGATTCGTATTTGGAAAACATTTCCAAAACTCCTTTGCGATCAAACCTTACCATCCCTTAGTTAAGAAGGAAGTCAATCAAGTTGGGGTATAATTACCTCTCAGACCGTAACTGAACAACATTTTAACTTCAAAATGGTCAAAGTTTATCTTTTAATCTTTAACAAACTTCCTTACGTAACTTTCGTATTCTATTTACGAATCCACTTCTTTATTGAAAACATTGGTTATAACGATAACGTTATAATCCCTACTTTCGAAATATCTAACTTCCATTTTAACTTTTATTCTTTAATGTGAATAAATAAATAAACACCTGATTTATAAATAAATAAATCTTGATTCAAACACCGGAAAGTATAAGTACTTTCCCAAATTTGATATAATTGAATTCGCTGATTAACTCTCTTCGAGTAATCTCTATTTGATTAACTCTTCTTCGAATAACCTATATTCGATTATCTCTCTTTCGAGTAACTTATATTTGATTAATTCACTTCGAATAACTCATATTCGATAATCTCCTTTCGAATAACTAAATTCGATTAACTCGTTTCGATTAAACTAACATCGATAACTCCTTTCGATTAAACTATAATCGATAACTCCTTTTGATTAAACTAACATCGATAACTACTTTCGATTAAACTATAATCGATTAACTCTTTTCGACTAACTTAACTTAATCCACTTAACATATTCACTTAACTCGATTTACTTATCTCGATTATCTCGACTCGATAACTTAACTCGATTTACTTATCTCGATTATCTCGACTCGATAGCTTAACTCGATTTACTTATCTCGATTATATCGACTCGATAACTTAACTCGATTTACTTATCTCGATATCTTGACTCGATTACTTAACTTGATTATCTAACTCGATATCTTGACTCGATTACTTAACTTGATTATCTAACTCGATAAACTTAACTCGATTACTTAACTTGATTATCTAACTCGATAATCTCAACTCGATTACTCAACTCGATTATCTAACTCTAATCGATGAACTTAACTTGATAACTCGACTCGATTATCTAACTCGATAATCTTAACTCGATAACTCAACTCGATTATCTAACTCTAATCGATTAACTTACTCTAATCGATTAACTCAATTGGTTAACTTTAACTAGTTAACTCTAACTCTAACTGGTTAACTCTAACTGATCAACTTTAACTGGTCAACCCTAATTGATTTACCCTAATTGGTTAACCCTAACTCATTTACTCTACTCGATTAACTCTAATCGAATAACTATTATTCGATTAACTCGTTTCGATTAACTCTTTTCGATTTACACTTTTGAATTAACTCCTTTGATTATTCCTTTGAATTATCTCCTTTGATAAATCCCTTTTCTATTTGTTTACTTAACAAATAACTATTCCCTTTTCAATTCTATTTATTTAACAAATAAATATTTCTTTTTCTTTTCTATTTATTTAACAAATATTTTCTTTTATATCTGTTTGGACAATTCATCCCCTTTTTATTTGTTTTACAAATATTTTCTTTTATATTTGATTTTACAAATAAATTCCTTTTCATTATTTTATTAAATTTCCAAATAAATATCCCTTATAACATCTTATTTATTTCTAAATAATATTCTTCTTTATAAAATCCTTTGATTTTAAAAATAATTTCCCATCTTATAAAATCCCTTGATTTTATAAATATTTTCTCTTTAAATAAATTCTAATTCATTTTATAAATGAATATCCCTTTTTATAAAATCCTTTGATTTTATAAATAAATTTCCTTTTTTCATTCTATTTGTAAATGGTTTACAAATATCTCTCTTCCTATTTTATTTGTAATTATTTTACAAATATCCCTCTTTCTATTTGGTTTACAAATATCTTCAGTTATCCTTGTTTTACAAATAATTTCCTTTATATTTGTTTTTCAAACAATTTCCTTTTAATTCCTTTTCACAAATATTTATTTAACAAATAAATATTTCTTTTTATAAAATCTTTTGATTTTATAAATATTTCTTTTTAATATAACATTTGAAAATCTCCTTTACAACATTCCCGTATTTTTCACGGTATTTAAAATACCAAACACAGTGATCGATATCATCCAACCATACATAATCATCAACAGATTATATACCACATCATATATTACAATATATGAAAAACAGTAAAATAAATGTTGAGGAATCCAGTTGGATTCCTCCAACTTGTTTCCCAGCATCACAGATGTTAAACAATATAGATAACATCACTTTCATTTCTAGAAGAAATATTCTGATCTACAGAATTAATATTTAATAACGATATATATATATGCGTATATATATAACCATAACTGTGTTTTCAATCAATTATTTAACAGCCTATCTAAACAGTTAACACACAGCAATCAACAGATAATTATTGGTTCTAAGAGTACGTTATAAAAATATAACTGTTCCGAGTTAGTGAGTTTTACTCACATTTCACGTTAACCGTTAAATAACAATTTGCGTTATTTGATTGCGACAGACAATTTATTTCACCATAAATTGTAACGAGCTACGATTCACTCCCGGTCAGTCTCATTGTGTTGCTTCTGTCCATACGATCCCAACGGATCTCGTTTCGCTGAATTTCGATCATGTATGGATAAGTTATAATATTTCGAAGTTTGAACACATTTTAAATAAAATAAACATGGACCTTTTATATAAATGGGCTTTACCCATTTCACAAGTCGGCCCAACACTTAAACCCGCACCCACGTATGACCCCTCCTTCTTCCTCGTGGCCTCAGCTCCTTCCACAAACACCATAGCTGATCCTTCCTTCACCAATTCCTCCTCCATTACCAAATGAAAACCTAAACAGAAACTATCATTATCCTCCTCTTCGCGTCCTCGTCCACCCCATATCATTCACACCATGCCCGAGTGCCTCGACCGGAATTCGACTTCGCGCTGCTCGTGCTCAGGTCCGACCATTTTTTTTCTTTTAAAAAATATGGTAGAACTCCATTCGATCATAGGAACTCCAAACTGATAACCAAAACTCACATCGACACTCCAATCACTCAAATTTACCAACCCTAAATCCACTGTAGTCCTTGGAGGAACCCAGAACTCGCGTCGCACTTCTGAAATCGGCACCAACTTGAATCCCCTTGATGTAGGATGCTAATATACAAGTGAAGTGGTTTATGGAACTTAGTTTGATTTTATATGGATTTTTCTTTTGGAATTTTACTTGTTGTAATAGGTTTTTATGCGGTTATATAGGCTATTGTGGTAGGTAGGATTTGTGGTTGAAGAGGCAGTGTGTGGCCTGTTTATGGTCATGGAAAGATTTTTGGATATTTTATTTTTGATTTTTATATTTTATTTTCTCGATTATATGCTTGTCTCTCGTCCTTAAAAATCCCTGCGACCACATACGATCTCCTAAAATCACGAAAATTTACATGCCACTAGAGTTCGACATTATGGTCCCAACGAAACTGGTTTCGTCGAATTCCGACTTCGTATGATCACACAGCGTATTTTTAACCGTCAAAATACTGACTGTTCTTCACATTAAAATCCCTTACGGCCACACAGTGACCCCAAAAATCACGGAACTTGGAATCTAACAATAATTTTATGTTGCGGATCAAACAAAATTAGTTTCGTCGAATTCCGACTTCGTTTGCAAAAGTGGCTTTTTTTAAAGTCCTAAACAACCCTTTTAAATATATAAATATATTCAAATATAATTAAATTAAATATAAATAAATTTATATTATCGTATATACTCACAGTGGAATACCATACAACTTCAGAAAAATCTTATACGGATTTCTAACTCGATATTTCAAATCTAGGTCAACCCGATATTCGATTATATTGAAATTCCTTTTTAAAATATAAATAATTCCTTTATAAATTATAGATGAATTCCACAGTGACTTTTCTAAAATTTGATTTGGACGTAAATCAAAATCTACACGACGAAATCCCGATTTTTCTCTTCCACTAGAAAAATATACTCCACCAGCTCCGAACGTTTCTTGTTTCACAGAAATCCGACTTAAAACGAATCCTGTATAACCAGTTGAAGTTCAAATCGCCAAATCGCGAACTGCCGCACCATTTCAAGTTCGATTTTAATTATAATATAATTATACGTTCAAACTTCGTTCAAATAATATATTCGTTATTATAATTCAACTCTAAACTGAATTATATATTTTGAATTCACCATATCGCCATTTCAGCCAATTCTGATTATTTCAGAATTAAATTACTATTTTAATTAAATATTCACTATAATTTAATTAAACGGCCATTTAATTCTCGGAATCACTATATAAATAATTAAATAAATTAATTATTTTATCGCTGAAAATGCAGGTCATTACATTCTTCCCCCCTTAAAATAATTTTGTCCTCGAAATTGCTAAGGTAGAAATCAAACCCTATTGATTGGTTAGGACTTATTTGTTCATTTCTTAACTTCAGTTTCAACTGAACCAATTTAATTTCAATTAAATATTAATTTATTCTTATCAACGAAAATTTCCAAAAATTCTGAAAATTTTCTAACACCTTTACTTTTCGAAAAATTTAGCCAGCACCTCCTTTGCACTGGTCAATAGGTCAAACTCCAACTCGCCTCTCTGGGCCATCTCCAACCCAAAAGAAAATCGAACAGCCAAGCGGTTTGCCAATTCGGCTCATAAATCTTATATCCAATAGAAATATAAACTTGTACCTTTTTGTCGGCATATCATTATATCCTTTCCACCTGTTATCAATTCAGCAGATACAAGGGTCATCCCAATCAAATTTTACCCTCAACAAGATCATCTGCTTATCCAAGCCAAATCACATTTCAAACTCAAATCCATTATTGATCCAACACTCATTACTTAACAATTTGATTCCATTTTGTTTTACTTAGTTAGAGTTAAATCCTAATTTACTTATTCACATTCACCATTCCAATCTCTTTAACTTCATAAGTCAAATTTAAATTTCAGAATTTAAATTCCTGGGTTTATTTCAAATCAATTTGAAATCATAATACCAATTCAAAACTTTTGAATTTCTAAACAACTTGTTTTCTCAAAACTATTCAAATACAAAATCTTTGGTAGTAATCCGTCACTTAGGAACTCTAAAATCACACCGACGATGTATTGATCGATCCTCGGAATTATTTTCCAGTCATCAAGGTAAGTTCAATACTATATCAATTTCAAATTGAAAAACATTTTCAAAATCTCCCAGGAACTTAAAATTTCCTTATTTTAATTCCTAATTCTGATTTAACTTCATATTTAACTCATCTTATTTCATATACTTTACTAATATGAATCCTGATTGGTTATTTATAACCATTTCACCTTTTTATAGTCTCATTCGATTATACTAACAACCAACACAACCAATTATACTATGTTACTTTCAAAACATATCATGTTGGTTCATCGTATTCGAGTGTTTAGAAACCCCTATCGATATTGTGGTGCCCCACTATCGACTAGAATTCATAAGCCACTCAACCAATAAAGCTCCACAATATAAAACAAATTTTTATATCAAATAACAAATACGTTCACTCGTATATATACACTCAAACTCAATCTAGGGTATTACTAACCCTATCTCTACTGAGTCACGTCACAGAGCCAAGGTATTTCACTTAACCTTAAGCTCTGATACCAACTGTAACGACCCGGAAATTTGCGATCTTGATTATCCGATATACAACACATATTGTATATCAAGAGTCGAAAATACTGGATGGTTAATGAAAGAAATTAGAGGGTGAGGATAGATAAGATAGAAACTTAGAATAAAAGAAGAAGAACACAACATCAGAGTAACACGAACCTCACAACGGAACAAATAACATATAATATATATCATAACTTTGAAATATAAATCTGTACTTGAATATACATATCATTTACAAAGTACAGCACTTACAACACAGCGGAAATAAACAATAGCTATATGATCCTGAAGCCTCCTGCTCCAGCTCTTCAAGTATCTGTAAATCCCGACTACTTGAATGCCCGTACAAAATTGGGCACCCAAGAGTTTAGGGAAAACAAAACAAAATAAACTCCGGGTCAGTAATGGGACTGGTGTGAGTAAAACAGTTTAAAACAGTTTGAACAAGTAAACGATATCTCATAAGACCACGCCATATAACGGAACGGGTTTTCCCTTATGAAAATACAAAATATCTTTATATCAAAAACCTTTTGATATTATAATTGTTTACTCCAAAATTGGGCAAACACCAAAACTGTTGGGATTAGATCTCACAAAATGAAATAGTGGAGCCGCACAATCATTAAAAATTCAAGTAGAAGACACAAAGTTTATAGTGGTTCAATCGATGAGGATCTACATCCACTTTCATGAGAAATTCCATTATCAATATGAAGAATTACAAGATGAACTCCTCTCAAACAACATTGTCATTCTCTCACATACGCAAATCATACATAAATCTCTTAGAAATGATGAAGAAGTAAGTAGATCCGTGAAGATTTGATAGAAAATGGTGAAGAATTGGTTGAATTCCTCTTGAAATGCAAGCTTCTTCAATTCGCATATTCTCTTGATGCTTTTGATGGAGATTAGGATCCATGAATCGATCTTCTCTCTTTGGAGTTGGATAGATGTTGCAAATGTTGAAGAATATTTTTGACAGCACTTCGTGGCATTGCCATTCGATCCCCCTAAATGAAGAAGTGTGGGGGGTATTTATAGGAGATTTCTATACCAGGTGGCAGTTTCGTAATTATCTGGTAAATGCGCCATGACTCATGTCGCCGCCGACATGACTTGTTCCTCAGTCGCGACCCATGTCGCTTACGACATGGATTATGTCGTACAGCAGGTTGATTCTCGGGGCCTTGAGCTCGCAACACAACCCGACTCTTCTTAGCCTGACTTATATCGTTCTGACGATGGCCATTGACAACCTGATATAAGTCGGATACGACACGGCTTGCTGCGATGCGACTTATCTCGTTCGGATGGTCTGACGTCTTATGTCGCCTACGACATGGCACAACGATTGTTACGGCTTGTAGTCATGTCGCTACGTCTGTTTAACGCTATATACAAGGCCGACATGACTCTATTCTGGCTCATTGAATTTGGAACGACTTGGAATGGCGTGGCATGGGTGGATGTGACTTAATCTTTATGATATCAATCCGAGCTCGACTTGGTGTACTCTGTTTGAATCTAACGACTTACCAAATAATGGCATAACTTCAACGACATATGAAATAGATCTTTTATGGGTTAACGTTTGCCCCTCGAAGTCCGTGTCATTGAAAATGGCATGGGCTTCGAATCCTTTATATTTTACAACACTCGTATATTCTCATATATACTTTAATTAAGCCGCTGGCGTACTTTCTCGTTCATGCCGCTTATTACCATTGTGTTGCGAGTTGCCTTAAGTTATCAAGACCTTCGAAGTACGCGTGTCTTTAAAGTATATTGTTTCCAAGTCATGCTCCTTCTTGGCTTCTGGTTGGTTAAGTCCTTCGGCATTATTCTCGGTATTCGGTCGTTGGGGTCCCAACAAATTTGGCTTATTTGTTCTAACCCCCTCTTTATTTTCTTTTTAGATAGTCACTTTTCCATAATCATTTTTAAAACTAAAAACTCATTAATGGCGGCCATTGTCCATTAGTTCTTCCGATCATCATCATCACCAAATCGATTCAAGTCCAAGTAATTTCTTAGTCCAGTAATTAAACTTGAAGCTTCTCACTACCTAAAAATAGGTGCAATTTAAAATTCTCTTCTTGTTATGCGTATCAAATTGAATACCCTTAGGATTTTTATTCTTTTTTCAAGAAAGTGGTGATCTTGTGAACTGATTTGGGCTATCTTGTGTCATTGGGATGCTTGTGAGTCGAAATCGAGTCAAACTTGAATGGATATATCATATGTAAGGGCTTTAAAACCCTTTGTTTTTTCCTTTAAACCCCAATTTCCGCGTATCATGCATGACTTGTGTTCCATGTCGTTTTAGCGGTCATGGGTTTTAAGATGCGCCTGAGCGACATGACTTTGAAACTATAAATTGTCTCACCTTGGTTTTTCAAAACGATGATGATCATATGAACTGATGTTGATCCTTTTTTAATGCCATATTATAGTTATGTTACTTATGAGTCACCAATCCGTTGTCGTAATTTAAGTCAGTCAGGGCGACATGTCGTAGGAACGGCTTGAGTTTAGATATCGATCAAGCAAGTTCATTTTCTGGTGTGTTGTAAAATGACATAAGTTTTATATCCTGGTTCGATATGGATCCCAAGTTGTGGACTATCGCGAGGTTCCAAGAATGGATCGATATAGACTTCATATCGTGAACCGGTATGGGCACTATATCGTGAACCGACATAGTCCTCATGCTGTGAACTGGCATAAACCTTAGGTTGTGACTCGTTATGAACCTTATGTCACGATAGTGATATGAGCGAACCAATACATTGTTGTTACGTCATGAGCAATTGCACTATAACGACCTAACTTGACCGTCATCAAGCGTCTCACTACAGTGCTTGTTTCTTCTGCTTTAACACTTTGTCACATTTCCTTGTTTCTACTTTTAATGACTGTGGTTGCTTTATGCAGGATGTCTTCTAGTCATAACAAAATGAAGGGTCCTTTGAAAGAGGATGACTCTCGGAAGCGTCATAAATCAAGTGGGTCGCTTGAAACTAATGCTTTTTCTACATCGGACCCTCCCGCTCATAATGTCCCATCTCTTGAAGATCTGCGAGCCATCATGGATAGACCTCGCTATGTTTCTGAACCATGTCATCCTGAACTTGCAAGTCGATTTGAAGGATAGTGCTTACAAGGTGCACGCGTGGTGGTGGACATATACCCTTCTGACAAACAAATTGTTCCTGATGATATTGATGTCATACAACGCAGCGCGCTTGCCCTGCTTGACACTACCAGGGATTGGTTTGAGAAGCATACCAATCTTCTTGAGAATTATATTGCAAAGAAGATGATCGGTTGGAACATGCTTTCTTGTGACCTCCAAAGGTTGAACAGAGAGAATCTTGAGCGAATTGGTACTTTGGAGGATGATAAGGCTATGCTTATCTGAGCCTTGAAGTCCAAAGACAGAGTTATTGCCGAGCTTCTGGGTCAAGAGGGAAAGATTGATCCGCCTCCTTCTCCTTCTGCTTAAGGGATGATTTCGTGATGGAAACAATCGTGACTTTCATAACTTTCCTGTCCTGCTTTTTTGGGTTGACATTTTATGTATGTAAATTATTAGACTGGGTTGTATTATGCGAGTACCAGTCCTCGCTCATGACTTTTGACTTGCATGCTTGATCCTGCATCTGACTTGTTTGGTGGATGGTGTTATTTTGGTCGTGTATGTGATGTTGCTTGATGATGCTAGAATGAAGTTATGCTTTGCTTCCATACTTTCAGCTTTGCTGTACTTCTTTTCTTTTGCGTTTCATGCCTGTTTCATATTTGTGTATATATATATATATATATATATATTTAAAATTTAACCGGATTGTAGTATGCTTAAGGGAGTGCCATTAGATTTTATCAGTACGATGGTAGTGCCCCCATACCACAATTGGTTTTAATGTTTTGGAAAATTAAACATGTCGTTTGTAGTTAGATTAAGAAATCGGTTATTCCAAGTAACTGTGTGAGCCAATTACTTGTTGAATCTATCAGATGATTTTAACAAAAGCTTTTTGATTTCGTCGTTAGTTGAATTTGAAAGATTCGGTCTACGAACGGATGCTTTTGAGTAGGTCTCTGATCCATTGTTCGTTGAGTTTGAATAATTCAAACGCTTGTTGAACTTGTCGGACGCCTCCGAAAAGGTCTTTGGGTCCGTTAGTAACTGGGTTTGGAAGACCCAGAATCAATAGCTGTATTTGGAAGATCCAGCATATAGACGGATGCCCCCGAAGAGGTCTTTGAAAACCCTGTGCTTGTGTCGCTATCCAGCCATTTCATAATGGCGTCGGTGATGAACCGGGTGCCCCTCAGGGAGGTCTTTGGTTTATGGTGCCCGGTGTTTGTATCGCAATCCAGCCATTTCTTGATGGCATCGACGATAAACCGGGTGCCCCTCAGGGAGGTCTTTGGTTTATGGTGCCCAGTGTTTGTATCGCAATCCAGCCATTTCTTAATGGCATCGGCGATGAACCGGGTGCCCCTCAGGGAGGTCTTTGGTTTATGGTGCTCGATGTTTGTATCGCAATCCAACCATTTCTTAATGGCATCGGCGATGAACCGGGTGCCCCTCAGGGAGGTCTTTGGTTTATGGTGCTCGGTGTTTGTATCGCAATCCAGCCATTTCTGAATGGCATCGGCGATGAACCGGGTGCCCCTCGGGGAGGTCTTTGGTTTAGAAGAAGCCCGGTGTTTGTGTCGCAATCCAGCCATATCTTTATGGCGTCGGCGATGAACCAGGTGCCCCTCGGGGAGGTCTTGGGTTAAAAAACTCGGTATTTAAAAATCGATGTTAACAGTTTGACATAAAAACGTGCAAGTCTTCGACTTTAGACAGGTAAAATAGCTTCTTTCATTAATTTGTACAAACTTTGCAAGAAATTAACAATGCATGATGTATTTACAAGTCATGATATATGTGTAATGTGAATTATGCGAAAGAGATTTCAAACAAAATAACGGCGAAGGTGGATGCTATTCCATGCTCGGGGGAGTGCGATTCCATCTGTCGTCTTTAGTTCAAAAGCGCCATCTGCAAATTTCTGGCTAATCATGTACGGTCCCTACCAATTGGGTCCAAATACCCCGGTTTCCGTCATAATCTTTTTCAGGACGAGGTCCCCGATTTGGAAAGTTCTTTGTTTGACTTTTGTATTGAAGTATCTGGTTGTTTTCCGTTGGTGGGCCACGATTTTGAGCTCTGCCTCTTTTCGTTTTCCCTCGAGCAAATCAAGTGCCTCCAATTGCAGCTTCTCATTCTCCTTTTGGTTGAAGTGGATTCTACGGTGAGTTGGCACCTCTAGTTCCACTGGGATCATGGCTTCTGACCCAAATGCAAGTGAGAATGGGGTGTGACCTGTAGCCGTTTTGTGCGTTGTCCGGTATGACCATAATGAAAAGGGAAGTTCATCAACCCAATTGCCTTTGGCTTTCTCGAGGCGCTTCTTAATGGTTGATTTTAGTATTTTGTTGATGGCTTTAACTTGCCCGTTTGCCTGCGGATGGGCCACAACTGCAAAACTCTTTTTGATCTTATATTTAGCACAAAAGTTCAGGAATTCATTGCTTTCAAACTGGGTTCCATTATCAGTAATGATCTTTTGCGGTACTCCAAACCTGCAAATGATATTTTTTGAAACAAAATTGATCACTTTCTTTGACGTGATTGTAGCCAAAGGCTCTGCTTCAGCCCACTTGGTAAAGTAGTCAACAACTACTATGGCGTATCTCATATTTGATTTTGCGGTGGGTAATATCCCAATTAGATCTATGCCCCAGACCGCGAATGGCCATGGACTGACCATTTGGGTTAATTCCATGGGAGGTGCTCTTGGAATCTTAGCAAATCTTTGCATCTGTCACACTTTTTTACATAGGTTATAACATCCAGATTTATATCATGCCAAAAATAACCATATCGCAGAATCTTTTTGGCTAACGTTTGACCGCCAGTGTGTCCTCCGCACTCTCCCTCGTGCAACTCTGCCAGAATCGCTCTAGATTCTTCTTTGGTCACACATCGTAGCAATGGCGTGGATAATCCTCGTCGGTACAGCTTTCCATCCTGAATAAGGTACAATGGTGCTTTGCGCAATATCTTCCTTTTGTTTCTCCGTTCTTCGGGAAGTGTTCCGTTGAGGATATATTCTTTGATTGGAGTCATCCACGATGTAGGTTCCATTGTGGTCTCCATTACCCAGTCAATGCTTGCTTCTTCAATAGTAGGGGTAGAGAGGGCTTCAATAGGGAACAAGCCTAGCAGTTGTGCATCCGAGGAGCTTGCATACTTGGTAAGAGAATCTGCTTTTGAGTTCTGCTCTCTTGGGATGTGAGATATATCATAGTGATCAAGGTTGTTTAGAAGCTCCGTAGCTTTGATTAGATAAGTGGTTAGATTTCCAGTTTTGGTTTGGAACTCATTGCGAACTTGACCTACTACCAACTGAGAGCCACTAAGAATTTGCAAAGTTTTCAGGTTTAGTTCTTTTGCCAATTTTAACCCTGCTATTAGTGCTTCATATTCAGCTTCATTATTAGTTGACGGAAATTCCAATCTCAGGGCATAACATAAGGAGTGGCCTTCTGGGGTGTCCAAGACAATTCTAGCTCCTGAGCAATAGTCATTTCTGGATCCGTCAAAGTATAGTTTCCAAATAGCTTCTTTTTCCGCTGGTTCCTTAACCTTTTCTCCTCTGTTTGTAAACTCAACGATAAAATCTTCTATGGCTTGGCCATTAATGGCTCTTCGAGGATGGTAGGTGACATCATATTGACTTAGATCAATGTTCCATTTTAATAGCCTCCCTGAAGTCTCCGGGCGAAAGAGAACTTGCCTTAATGGTTGATCGGTAAGGACCTTGATAGGATGAGATTGGAAATACGGTCTCAACTTCTTTGAGGCAACGAGGAGGCAATATGCGAGCTTCTCCAGCTTAGTGTAATTTAATTCTGCCCCAGCCAGCCTCTTGCTGATGTAATACACTGGTAATTGCACTCCTGCTTCTTCCTGGGTCAATACTGCACTTAAGGCATGTGATGAAACCGCTAGATATAAAAATAGATCCTCCCCATCTTTAGGTTTTGATAACATTGGCGGTGATTCCATAAGTCTTATCAACTCCTCGAACGCCTCTTGGCACTCTGAAGTCCACTGGAAGTCTTTCCTTCCTTTTTTTCAAAGCATCAAAAAGTAGGATACACCGATCCGTTGCTCTGGAAACGAACCGGTTTAACGCTGCTATCTTCCCATTTAAGCTTTGGAGTTCCTTTTTCGTCCTTGGAGCTCGCATTTCCCTCAAAGCCATAATTTGAGAAGGATTCGCTTCGATGCCCCTGGCGTTGACGATGAACCCGAGAAATTTCCCTGAGGAGACTCCGAACGAGCATTTTAACGGGTTTAGCTTCATCCCATACCTCCTAAGTATATGAAACATTTCTGCCAGATCCTCCAGATGATCCTCAACCTTCTTCGATTTGACTAGCATATCGTCTACATACACCTCCATTGTATTCCCTATTTGAGACTTAAACATGGAGTTCACAAGTCGCTGGTAAGTTGCTCCTGCATTTTTTAGTCCAAAGGGCATAACTCTATAGCAGTATAGTCCTCTATCCGTTATGAAACTTGTGTTCTCTTCGTCCGGCTTATGCATCATAATTTGATTATATCCGGAATATGCGTCCATAAAAGATAGTAACCCGTGTCCTGCCGTTGCGTCTACTAGCTGGTCAATCCGAGGTAGAGGAAAGCTATCTTTCGGGCATGCCTTATTAAGGTCTGAGTAGTCTATGCACACCCTCCATTTTCCGTTGGGCTTTTTGACAAGGACTGGGTTAGAAACCCACTTTGGATATGTAGATTCCCGTATGAAATTGTTTTTGAGTAGTTTATCCACTTATTCTTTTAAGGCCTCAGATCTTTCGAATCCCTGCATTCGCCTTTTTTGTTTTACAGGAGTCAATTTTTGATTTATATTTAACTTGTGAACAATTACATTTGGTGGGATCCCACACATGTCTGAATGTTCCTAGGCAAATACATATAGGTTTTCTTTTAAAATGAAAATCAATTCCTTCTGCAGCTCCATGCCTAGCTGGGATCCTATCTTCAAGACTTGGTTAGGGTCTTTATCGGACACTGGAACGGGGATAGTATCTTCAGCCGGCGCTGCCTTATTTTCCCCCATACTATTTTTCCTTGGATCAATTGCTTTTCGAGCGCCACTGTGCTCACCAGTATGGGGGCTTTGCTTTAATTGCTATAAGAGGGGTTTTTGGATGCGAAGCGATGGCTCCACATCCTTTCCCATTTCCTTCTTTCTTGCCTCTGCTAACTCGACCAAATAACATTCTCTTGCTGCCTGTTGATCACCTACAACTGTGCCAATTCCGTTTTCTGTTGGGAATTTCATAGTGAGGCACCACGGGGCCATAGTTATTTTGAAAGCTGCAAGAGTAGGTCTTCCCAGGAAGGCATTGTAAGCAGAGGGTTCATTGATTATGACGAAGTCTTGTACCAGTGCGGCTTTCTGCTCTCCTTCTCCGAGCTCGACTAGTAGACTAATAACACTAATCGGTTAGACAGCTTGCTCGGTGAATCCGTGGACCTTGTTCTGACAAGCCTTTACATTGTCCATAGAAAGCTTCATTCTACGGAATGCGCTATAGAAGAGGATATTAACGGATGCTCCGCTGTCAATCAACACCCTTCTAACTATGGCTGGACCTAGACCAATTGTTATCATCATTGGATCCTCTGTAGGCGTTATGATTCCAGCCGGATCTTCATCTTTGAATGTGATATCATCTCGCAGGATTCTAGGTATCTTCGTCGATAAAACCTCATCCATGATCATGAGCTCATTCTTCTTTGAAAAGTCCTTTGCCTCATTAGCGTATTTCACCATGTCTCCCCAGCTTTTCCCCATGGGGTACGGGCCTCCTGAGATGGTGTTTATGACCATCCTTGGTATAGCAGCAACTGAAGCGCTCTCATTCTGCTTATGCTGTCCTATGGAGGTTCCTTGGTCTTGAGTTCTCTGAGCATCCTGGGAATTCTTCGCGTATTGCTGAAGCCGGTTTTTTCTTATCAGTTCCTCAATTAAGCTTTTCAAATGCCTGCATTCGTTCATGCTATGCCCCGGCTGGTTATGAAATCGGCAGAACCTACCGGACTTTATTGCATTATCAGTGACCCTCAACTTACCTGGTTCTGGGTATTCTTCGAAGTCTTTGGTTGCCATGTAGATATTTTCTATGGTATCGTTTAGGTGAGTCATTTCGGAATTCTTGAAGAAACGAAGCTTTTTATTGTTTCGACCATCTTTCCCTTCATTCCCCCTTTTTCGACTTTCTACAGAATTTTTCTGTCCCCCTTGTACGTTTACATTTTTTTTCTCTGATAGCTCATTATTTTCTTTAGCTTCCATTGTATAGGCCGGATCCTCTTCCACGCCTATATATTCCTCTACCTTGTCAAATAACTCTTCGAGAATGGCGGGTTTCTTCTTCTTGATCCACCGTCCAAGTTTGGTCCTTTTATTTACACCTCTTTTAGTGCCATTAAGGCCAAACGTGGCTCATAATTTCCGACTTCGGCTGCAGCCGTATTAAAGCGAGAAAGGAAGGTTTTAATGGAATCCCCTAGCCCCTATTCCAATTCATTCAGTTCCATCACATCACGTACTTTGGTTGCTTCAAGTCTGAACTGCTGTCTGAATAATTTGGCCAAGGTGGCGAAGTCATCCACGGACTTTGGCGGGAGTTTCGTGAACCAGAGTGAAGCTACTCCTTCTATGTAAGTGGGAAAGTATAGACATTTGTGTTCATCAGTAGCATGTACCCCATCCATGTGCTGGTCGTATTTAAATAGGAACACGTTAGGATCGCCGGTCCCATTATAGGCTTGCACAACTGGGGGTTTGAATTTATTTGGATATGGCGCCATTTTTATTATTTCTATAAGTGGGGTTTTTGTAGGAGCAAATCCCCATTCCTTTTCACCATCCACCTTTTTCTGGCTATCGTTCATGATCTTTCGTACCATTCCGAATATACGCTCTTCCTCATTGAGTTGGTCCACGGGGCGGACGCCTTCCTCTTTACCGGATGTTCGCTTGCGCAAACGGTCGCGGTTCAGATTCTGGGGCTCTGGACCTCCCGCATGGGGAAGTGCCCCTTTGGTGGAACCTAACGCTTGTTGAGGAGTTGTTTTTTCGTAGTGGTTTTGAGTAGGTGGCTTCATTCCTTTATGATTTGGATTCGCAACCTCTTGGACAGAGTTTCCTTTATTTGGGCTTGAAGAAGAAGATCCGTTATATTCCGGTCTTATAGTTTTAGTGGATTTAAGACGAGTTGCACTCAAGGTGACTTTGGTCGTTGCGGCTTGCATGGAGAACATGGTTTCAATCTTTTTCATCATGGCATCGTTTGCGATATCGATTCGACTTGTCAAACCCGCCGCCACTTCATCCAATTCTCTCCTTGTCACGGCGGTTCCGGCTTTAGAACTTTTGCCGACTTCAAATTGAGTAGTGAGTGGAGTGTTCTCCGTGTTAGTGGCATTATCAACATCTTCCATGCTTTTGCTTGTAGCTTTCTTCGATGGTCTACCCGGTTTACCTTTACCCATGACTTTGGGTGAGATTTTCAATTCGGACAACTTAGATGATTAGAATGTAATTGAGAATTCCAATGCAAGGCCTTCTACCTTATGAGAGAGCAAGGAATGGATTGGCAATCGAGGCCCCACGGTGGGCGCCAAATGTTTACTCAAAAATTGGGCAAACACAAAAAGTGTGGGGATTAGATCTCACAAAATGAAATAGTGGAGCCGCACAATCAATAAAAATGCAAGTAGAAGACACAAAGTTTATAGTGGTTCAATCCGATGAGGATCTACATCCACTTTCATGAGAAATTCCATTATCAATATGAAGAATTACAAGATGAACTCCTCTCATACAACATTGTCATTCTCTCACATACGCAAATCATACATAAATCTCTTAGAAGTGATGAAGAAGTAAGTAGATCCGTGAAGATTTGATAGAAAATGGTGAAGAATTGGTTGAATTCCTCTTGAAATGCAAGCTTCTTCAATCAATCTTCAATTCACATATTCTCTTGATGCTTTTGATGGAGATTAGGATCCATGAATCGATCTTCTCTCTTTGGAGTTGGATAGATGTTGCAAATGTTGAAGAATATTTTTGACAGCACTTCGTGGCCTTGCCATTCGATCCCCCTAAATGAAGAAGTGTGGTGGGGTATTTATTGGAGATTTCTATACCAGGTGGCAGTTTCGTAATTATCTGGTAAACGCGCCATGACTCATGTCGCCGCCGACATGACTTGTTCCTCAGTCGCGACCCATGTCACTTACGACATGGATTATGTCGTACGGCAGGTTGATTCTCGAAGCCTTGAGCTCGCAACACGACCCGACTTTTCTTAGCCTGACTTATATCGTTCTTACGATGGCCATTGACAACCTGATATAAGTCGGATACGACACGGCTTGCTGCGATGCGACTTATCTCGTTCGGATGGTCTGACGTCTTATGTCGCCTACGACATGGCACAACGATCGTTACGGCTTGTAGTCATGTCGCTACGTCTGTTTAACGCTACATACAAGGCCGACATGATTCTATTCTAGCTCATTGAATTTGTAACGACTTGGAATGGCGCGGCATGGGTGGATGTGACTTAATCTTTATGATATCAATCCGAGCTCGACTTGGTGTACTCTGTTTGAATCTAACGACTTACCAGATAACGGCATAACTTCAACGACATATGAAATACATCTTTTATGGGTTAACAACAATAATGTCTATCAACCACAATGTAATAATCATCTAGCAGAAACGCTTCCATCTCACGTTCTACATATATAGTATATAATCAAAACTGCAAGCACGTATTAGGTAATGGATTTCCAACTATGACAAGGTATGGAACCACCTTTCGCTAGTGTACCTCTAGAGAGGAATACACTGGGTTCAACAAGAACATCTTGCAACCCGGCCACACATGACCGAGCACTCATTTCGCTTGAGTGTATCGAATGTATATCACCAACGGTTGGGATCAGCAACTGTTTCCCGAATGGGATAGCATCAACAATAGATTTTTAGAAGTAAATGAAACTCTAGATCAGGTGATTATACACCCTAATAGGTGCGACCTACATACCCATGCTGCCTACCCGATTTCTGTCATTTATCGGATGTGAGGCTAGAGGCCACGCATATCTCTGACAGATCACACATTTATTCACTTGGAATGTCACATCGTCATACCCGCCAAATCACAAATTGATTTCCCCAAAAATACCACGGGTATACAGCTAAGAGAAACGAATTCCTCCGCCACCAAACGTGAATACGTTTGAAGAGATCAACTTACGCGATCTATTAGATATACTCTGTCAGACCTTCGTCCATACAAGTTGTCCTAGGACTGGACAAACCGAAGGCACTATTCAGTATATCCATCTTAGGCACTGTTATCTAAGATTTATACAATAGCCCTTGCACTTTACTCCGTCTTCAAATATCTTTGGCATACATGATTCGCAATGCTTATGCCAATACGGAGTGGTTCTTTGGATAATAATCCAACCGGTCTCTCCATATTAACAACGTTAAAATGGTCAAAACTTCGATAGTCGGTGATTTAACTATTAAAGAAAAATAGGTGTGCAAGCAACGATATCATTTCTAGATGGAAATCATATCGATCAATCATCATTTAACATTTATCTCTTTATTTCATTAATTTACTTATCTCCTGTTTCCATATATTCTAAATTCTTATTTTCTATTATCAGAAAACATTTCTGATTCGTATTTGGAAAACATTTCCAAAACTCCTTTGCGATCAAACCTTACCATCCCTTAGTTAAGAAGGAAGTCAATCAAGTTGGGGTATAATTACCTCTCATACCTTAATTGAACAACGTTTTAACTTCGAAATGGTCAAAGTTTATCTTTTAATCTTTAACAAACTTCCTTACGTAACTTTCGGATTCTATTTACGAATCCACTTCTTTATTGAAAACATTGGTTATAACGATAACGTTATAATCCCTACTTTCGAAATATCTAACTTCCATTTTAACTTTTATTCTTTAATGTAAATAAATAAATAAACACCTAATTTATAAATAAATAAATCTCGATTCAAACACCGAAAAGTATAAATACTTTCCCGAATCCGATATAATCGAATTCGCCGATTAACTCTCTTCGAGTAATCTCTATTTGATTAACTCTTCTTTGAATAACCTATATTCGATTATCTCTCTTCGAATAACTTATATTCGATTAATTCACTTCGAATAACTTATATTCGATAATCTCCTTTCGAATAACTAAATTCGATTAACTCCTTTTGATTAAACTAACATCGATAACTCCTTTCGATTAAACTATAATCGATAACTCCTTTCGATTAAACTAACATCGATAACTCCTTTCGATTAAACTATAATCGATTAACTCTTTTCGACTAACTTAACTTAATCCACTTAACTTATTCACTTAACTTATTCACTTAACTCGATTTACTTATCTCGATTATCTCGACTCGATAACTTAACTCGATTTACTTATCTCGATTATCTCGACTCGATAGCTTAACTCGATTTAGTTATCTCGATTATATCGACTCGATAACTTAACTCGATTTACTTATCTCGATATCTTGACTCGATTACTTAACTTGATTATCTAACTCGATATCTTGACTCAATTACTTAACTTGATTATCTAACTCGATAATCTTAACTCGATTACTTAACTTGATTATCTAACTCGATAATCTTTAACTCGATTACTCAACTCGATTATCTAACTCTAATCGATGAACTTAACTTGATAACTCACTCGATTATCTAACTTGATAATCTTAACTCGATAACTCAACTCGATTATCTAACTCTAATCGATTAACTTACTCTAATCGATTAACTCAATTGGTTAACTTTAACTGGTTAACTCTAACTCTAACTGGTTAACTCTTACTGATCAACTTTAACTGGTCAACCCTAATTGATTTACCCTAACTGGTTAACCCTAACTCATTTACTCTATTCGATTAACTCTAATCGAATAACTAATATTCGATTAACTCGTTTCGATTAACTCTTTTCGATTTACACTTTTGAATTAACTGCTTTTATTATTCCTTTGAATTATCTCCTTTGATAAATCCCTTTTCTATTTGTTTACTTAACAAATAACTATTCCCTTTTCAATTCTATTTATTTAACAAATAAATATTTCTTTTTCTTTTCTATTTATTTAACAAATATTTTCTTTTATATTTGTTTGGATAATTCATCCCCTTTTTATTTGTTTTACAAATATTTTCCTTTATATTTGATTTCACAAATAAATTCCTTTTAATTATTCTATTAAATTTCCAAATAAATATCCCTTATAACATCTTATTTATTTCTAAATAATATTCTTCTTTATAAAATCCTTTGATTTTATAAATTATTTCCCATCTTATAAAATCCCTTGATTTTATAAATATTTTCTCTTTAAATAAATTCTAATTCATTTTATAATTGAATATCCCTTTTTATAAAATCCTTTGATTTTATAAATAAATTTCCTTTTTCATTCTATTTGTAAATGGTTTACAAATATCTCTCTTCCTATTTTATTTGTAATTATTTTACAAATATCCCTCTTTCTATTTGGTTTACAAATATCTTCCCTTATCCTTGTTTTACAAATAATTTCCTTTATATTTTTTTTACAAACAATTTCCTTTTAATTCCTTTTCACAAATATTATTTAACAAATAAATATTTCTTTTTATAAAATCTTTTGATTTTATAAATATTTCTTTTCAATATAACATTTGAAAATCTCCTTTACAACATTCCAGTATTTTTCACGGTATCTAAAATACCAAACACAGTGATCGATATCATCCAACCATACATAATCATCAACAGATTATATACCACATCATATATTACAATATATGAAAAACAGTAAAATAAATGTTGAGGAATCCAGTTGGATTCCTCCAACCTGTTTCCCTTCATCACAGATGTTAAACAATATAGATAACATCACTTTCATTTCAAGAAGAAATATTCTGATCGACAGAATTAATATTTAATAACGATATATATATATATATATATATATATATATATATATATATATATATGCGTATATATATAACCATAACTATATTTTCAATCAATTATTTAACAGCCTATCTAAACAGTTAACACACAACAATCAACAGATAATTATCGTTTCTAAGAGTACGTTATAAAAATATAACTGTTCAGAGTTGGTGAGTTTTACTCACATTTCGCGTTAACCGTTAAATAACGATTTGCGTTATTTGATTGCGATGGACAATTTATTTCGTCATAAATTGTAACGAGCTCTGATTCACTCCCGGTCGGTCTCATTGTGTTGCTTCCATCCATACGATCCCAACGGATCTCGTTTCACTGAATTTCGATCACGTATGGATAAGTTATAATATTTCGAAGTTTGAACACATTTTAAATAAAATAAACATGGACCTTTTATATAAATGGGCTTTACCCATTTCACAAGTAGGCCCAACACTTAAACCCGCACCCACGTATGACCCCTCCTTCTTCCTCGTGGCCTCAGCTCCTTCCACAAACACCACAGCCGATCCTTCCTTCACCAATTCCTCCTCCAGTACCAAATGAAAACCCAAACAGAAACTATCATTATCCTCCTCTTCGCGTCCTCGTCCACCCCATATCATTCACACCACGCTCGAGTGCCTCGACCGGAATCCGACTTCGCGCTGCTCGTGCTCATGTCCGACCATTTTATTTTTATTTTCTTCTAAAAAAATATGGTAGAACTCCATTCGATCATAGGAACTCCAAACTGATAACCAAAACTCGCATCGACACTCCAATCACTCAAATTTACCAACCCTAAATCCACTGTAGTCCTTGGAGGAACCCAGAACTCGCGTCGCACTTCCTGAAATTGGCACTAACTTGAAGCCCCTTGCTGTAGGATGCTAATATACAAGTGAAGTGGTTTATGGAACTTAGTTTGATTTTAT
This sequence comes from Allium sativum, assembly GCA_030737875.1. Classification (NCBI taxonomy): domain Eukaryota; kingdom Viridiplantae; phylum Streptophyta; class Magnoliopsida; order Asparagales; family Amaryllidaceae; genus Allium; species Allium sativum. The sequence continues at coordinate 22,542,950 of CM060925.1, forward strand.
ATGGATTTTTCTTTTGGAATTTTGCTTGCTGTAATGGGTTTTTATGCGGTTATATAGGCTGTTGTAGTAGGTAGGATTTGTGGTTGAGGAGGCAGTGTGCGTGGCCTGTTTTTGGTCATGGAAAGATTTTTGGATATTTTATTTTTGATTTTTATATTTTATTTTCTCGATTATATGCTTGTCTCTCATCCTTAAAAATCCCTACGACCACATACGATCTCCTAAAATTACGAAAATTGACATGCCACTAGAGTTCGACATTACGGTCCCAAAAGAAACTGGTTTCGTCGAATTCCGACTTCGTATGCTCACACAGTGTATTTTTAACCGTCAAAATACTGACTGTTCTTCACATTAAAATCCCGTACGGCCACACAGTGACCCCAAAAATCACGGAACTTGGAATCTAACAATAATTTGATGTTGCGGATCCAACAAAATTAGTTTCGTCGAATTCTGACTTCGTCTGCAAAAGTGGCTATTTTTAAAGTCCTCAATAACCCTTTTAAATATATAAATATATTCAAATATAATTAAATTAAATATAAATAAATTTATATTATCATACATACTCACAGTGGAATACCATACAACTTCAGAAAAATCTTATACGGATTTCTAACTCGATATTTCAAATCTAGGTCAACCCGATATTCGATTATATTGAAATTCCTTTTTAAAATATAAATAATTCCTTTATAAATTATAGAGGAATTCCACAGTGACTTTTCTAAAATTTGATTTGGACGTAAATCAAAATCTACACGACGAAATCCTGATTTTTCTCTTCCACTAGAAAAATATACTCCACCAGCTCCGAACGTTTCTTGTTTCACAGAAATCCGACTTTAAACGAATCCTGTATAACCAGTTGAAGTTCAAATCGCGAACTGCCGTGCCATTTCAAGCTCGATTTTAATTATAATATAATTATACGTTCAAACTTCGTTCAAATAATATATTCGTTATTATAATTCAACTCTAAACTGAATTACATATTTTGAATTGCCCAATTCACACCATATCGCCATTTCAGCCAATTCTGATTATTTCAGAATTAAATATATTATTAAATTATTATTTTAATTGAATATTCACTATAATTTAATTAAACAACCATTTAACTCTCGGAATCACTATATAAATAATTAAATAAATTAATTATTATATCGCTGAAAATGCGGGTCATTACAACCGTCTTCATATCTTCGACTTTTAATCATCGATCAATTGTTTGAAATGAGAATTAACTCGGTCTTTTCAAATAATTCACGTATACATAGAATTCAAATCGATTCTTTCCATGGTTAAACTATTTGACATTCACATTTCAGTTCATTAATATAATTTCATGTCTAATACATCCAACCATCAAATTATCTTATAAACCAAGTAAAATTGGTCTATTTCCATTCCAAATTGTTTATAATATTTTAAAATGATTTATCGCTATTTTTATTTATATAAAAATAGCCCATTTTAATTAAACGACGCTTCAGGTCATTATGCGGCTTGGCGCTGTTTTTCTTCAGATTTGAATTACACATTTCTCAAAATCTAACCGTTGGATCTTAATAAATTTGATATTGTTGGAAAGATCTTTCCAAAGCGAACCCAACGGTTTCAGTTTCGGTAAAATCCGACGGTCGGATCTCTCGGTATAATCATTTAAAGTTACGATTCCAAAACGCGAACAGCAGCTGCGCGATTCCTTTTATTTCTATTATTAATTTTTATATATATATATATATATATATATATATAATTCATTCGACGATTTCCAAACCGTTTTCACTTCAAAAATTTAGCTAACGGCTTTAAATTTCGAATTTTTTTGCCATAGCCTCCTTTGTTCGGAGAGCGTTTTGGAAATTTATTGGGCCGTATTAGGCACCCAATAAATCCAGAAACAACATACATAATTTTTAGTGACCTATTCTATGCCCAAGGGAGTGTGTAAAGATCATAACTCCAGAGATAAATCTCGTCACCTTGTCTAGTGTTGGAAAATAATTAATCCATATGCCGTATCTAAAAACAGGAGAGACGTGAATTATTGTCAACTCCAAACCCGTGTGGGGATTTTATTTAATTTGGCAATTTACAGTTATATTTATTTAGTCCATATCAGTTCTCAGTTCAACCTGTAATTCAGCCATCGCCATACAAGCCTCTCGCTTGTATGGTAATTCCGACCTCGTCACATAAACTCCAAATGCTTATGTGGTATATGATAGAGTATGTTATCTTCACGTAGTATGCTATGTAGTGTAGTTCAAAATTAATTGTTGCTATCCTATGGCGACGTTTATAATCTCACACAGAACAACCAGCACACCGCATCCAATGGCATCCACAGGAGTTTATATAATAAATAAAATTGCGCAGCCAACTCATTAAGGTTTATCTATTTGTCGGGCACGCAAATAAATTCTTTACTCAACAACCAATCCATTTAGTTGTTTAGCACGTGTACAAATATGCATATCTAAGCTAAAAATAATATTTTTGGCGAACAAGTATTTATTTCCATACATGATTATTTTTAACACTTCATATACATGATAAAAATAATATTTTCAATGAACAATCATTTATTTCAACCCATGGTTATTCTATACACCTCATACATGTGATAAAAATAATATTTTTAACTAATAAAAATATATTTCAACACAATTTTTATTACTTCATTAGCATGTTAAAAATAATATTTTTGGCGAACAAAAAAAAAATTCAACACATGGTCATTTTTATTACTTCACATACATGATAAAAATATTATTTTTGGCGAACACAAATTTATTTCAACACATGACCATTTTATTTAGTTCATACATACAATAAAAATGTTATTTTTATTTTTCAAACATGAATATTTTATATACTTCATACATACAATAAAAATGTTATTTTTATTGTTCAAACAATTTATTCAACACATCAACTATTTTTAATAGTTCATTTCAGAAAATTTCGGCATTACAACGGCAGGGTATTTAGCACCGGCACTGTGTCCAGCACGGCTCCTCTGCTAACCTGGGCCTTGCAGCATTACAATAATTTCATTTCAATGATTTCCACAATACCATTCATTTCCACAACACAGTGAATTTACCACAAACACAATCAATTTTGTTGTAACCACAATCAATCCTTCACAACCACAATCATCACACAATCAATTTAAATCATCCATGGTCAGTGGACGAGGGAGGTATACATATATATATATATATATATATGTATTTATTTCCATTCCAATTTCATTCAACACACATATGATTTATACAACGTATGTATAATTTATACATCGCTCATATAATTTATACAACGCTCATATAATTTATACAGCGCATATCCATTCCAATTTGAATTTAGAAATCTCACATTGGGTTTCACTCCTAATTTTGTAGAGAGCTCCAAATGCGTTCTTGTCTCTTGTAGAATGTAGTGTACGATGTCACGGTCCCAATGCTTCATGTTTCATCGGATTTCGACATCGTATCAAAAAGATAATGGAACTTCGCAACGCTTTTAAGTGTTTTAAACCATTTAAATTATACAACCCTTATCTTTCAGTTTGATTCAAAACTAGGTTTTGATTTATCTTCCAATCCGTTGCGCGAGAGGATGATTGGATTGTTGCATGCTCTTGGCCTTGGAGAGGGCTTCCCGACGCTGATGGTCACACCCAGTTCGATGGCGGCTCGAACGACGCAAATTTGAGGGCTCGGATCTCGAGAAACACGCAACGATAAATCACAAAACCTATATGGATTTGAAGAGGGGACTGAGATCTACAAAATTCTCTAAAGGGGCAAGCGATTTCATTGAGTGGTTTGGGAGAAATCGAAGAGAGAAGGAAGGAGCATCAGCCGTCGTTCGATATTAAGGGTTACGGGTTTTTTTCTGGAACGAGAAAAGTGAATGGAAATTTTCTATTGGTTTATATTTATATTTAATTATTTAATTCTTTTTAATTTCAAATATATCCATTAGTCCATACGAATTCCAAATCAAATCCAACGACTTTCGCTCCTAGCTAAATACCCCCATTCCGGAAGCAATGGAATATGTTTCGTAAGCCCATTCGACTGTTTCAGTCAGTTATTCTTCAAATTAAAATATAAAACATTCAATATTAGATTTGAATATACATTTTAATTAACCGGGGCCACATATTGATTCCAAAAATTCCCCAAAAAGAAATCTAGCTTCGTTTTGATGATACGGTCCTAACAAAACTAATTTTGTCGAATTTGGAGACCGTTTGAAAAATGGCCATTTTCTGGTCGATCCAATTTGCACTGTATTTGCAAAACACGTTTTCTTTTGCCACTCTCACATATTAATTCCAAAAATTATGGAATTTTAAACCTAGCAATAATTTGACATTCCAGATCCGACAAAAGTGGTTTCGTCGAAAACGGAGGTCGTTTACAAAATGGTTATTTTTAAGGGCATTGCTATTATTTAATAATGGAAATTTTAAATTCTGACCAAATTTCTGTTAAAATAACTCAAAATAAATTTTTTAAATTGGTTCCGATTTTCCGGATTGTTATAGTTTGGGTTCGGGTCTGGTTAGCTAGGGCTAAAGCAAGGCAAGGGAAAGAGGAGAAATGAGAATAAGATTTAGGATTTTAGGGATTTGAATTTCAAAGAGGAGATTATAAAGAGGGAAATATTAAGGGAGAGGAAATGTTGGTTTTAGGATTTAGGGTTTTGGCTCCAGGTTTAAATTTTAAAATTCAAAAATAGAAAATAGGAAAAGAGAATGGAGAAAACAAATTATAATTATAAATTACCTATGAATTTGGCTTATTGGAACGGAGGTTCAGATTTATGAAGGAGGAATTTTAGAGAAAGTAAAATGATTTACAAAGGAGGAAGCAAGACAGTAGATATCTCGGTGAATGGAAAAACGAAAAACACAAAGAAAGAAAACACATGTTATAACTTACCATAGTCATTTAAAATTCAAACGTGAAATATTAATGAAGTGTGGGGTGGCAAAGCTTTCTCAATAAGCCAAATAAACATCTCAATAAAGAGCAAAAGATGACATGTAAGTATGAACACACAAACGATGTCCGTTTGCGTGTTTTACGCATTATAAATCTCTGATGTTGAACAAATAGAAGCAGATTTTGGTGAAATGAAAAATGCTAGACAACTCAGAATCCAGTGTAAATTCATTAAAAAAACAAATTTAAGAAATTCTAACTTGTTTCAAATTTAAATTTGTACTAAGTTTGACCAAAATTGACATTTTCATAAAAAGTTTCATTACAAAAAAATTGGCAATCATATTATTCAATATTATAAGTTTATTATTTAAATTTAAGAATGAACTTAAATTCAAATAATAATATAAATCATGTTAACTCAACAATTAAGATCCGCACTGACTACTATTTAATACTCATTATCAAATTATCCCTACTCAAATTTGTATGCAGGAATCCGATTCATTTATTTCAGATAATTCAATAATAAATTAAATCTTAAATTGTTGAAAACTTAAATATTAATTAGTTCATCAATAAAAAAATTGAAAGCTTCAAGTTGTTATGATCTCCCCACTCGAACCTTTTCATCCATGAAAAGGAACGAGGTAAGGAAAAAGTAGGCAAGTAATTTAAATATTTTGAAACGAAGTTATGCATATTTGTAAACTTAGATTAATATGTTGAAATATATCTAAATAAAGGTATAGATATATCTCAAACATTTCAATATGGTTTCAAGTATTCACTCGACCTCTTTGTTGGCATCTATCTCACTTCGAAACTTGAATATAAATACCAATGATGCTGCAGCTAGACCCAGAATCATTTTCAAGCAATTGTAGTGTGATTCCATATTTATCTAATACATACAGGAATTAGTTCATGCATTAGCTAAGCGTATGTCCAAAATCTTTATTACTTGATAGTCCATTTTTAACATCAAATACAATACTTGAAACTTTTCTTTCTAATTAGAGTATACATTTCGATCATTCATCTGTTATAAATTTCAAATGGGAAAATTATCTCTCCCCCACTCATTTATTTGTTAAAATTTAACTTCTATTGTAACGTCCCTGAAATTTAGGCAGTTTGATATGGGATTAATTAGAGATGTAATTATGAAAAGCCAATTTTATATTGATATGAGGATCAGAAATTTGAAATCAAATGTATTGATTGAACTCGTTATTTAAATTCGGAATGGTTGGTCTTGAATCGAATATTTATTTTTGAATATTTGAATTGGATTTTCGGCTGAAATATAAATGGTTAAATAAACGTTATTGACGTTAAGTGAATTGAAGAATATTTGTTGAAAACTGAAAATTTGTTTGGATATGAGTGTATTTGTGTACATGAAGAAATTAAAATTTTATGTTTAAAATTTGGAATCAAACAGAGTTGTTGGCGGGCAACCGGAATAAAATCAGTGAATCTATAAATTATTTAAATAATGTTATACAGACGGAGTCAGTGTACAAGCAAAATAATTTTATTTGGATCCAGAATGTCAAGGCATGACGATACCTAAAATTTCATCACAATCGGAGTTAGTTTGTGGCGATTTAAAAATAAAATATCAACATAATTTGCGGTAAAAAATTTAAGGAGCCATAAATAAATAAATTAAATTAAACATTTTGGTTCCTTCCTACGCACACCATCCATTCCTTGGATCCCACGAAAACTTGGTACCCACGGTTCTGCTTCTATAAAGTCGCACTCTTTTCCCCAATTCATTCAGGGAGCAAAATCATGTTCTTCCCCTAAATTCCTTCAGAAAAAAACAAATAGTGGCCGAAGCCCTAAATTGTTATTTTCCCCTTTTTCCATTTTTAATGACTGGAGCTCTATTCAAAAAATTTATGGCCTCCATCGCGTTTACGTTTCCTTTAATCTCTCTGTCCTCCTACTAATCGACAACCGAGAGCCTGGGTCGCCACCACCACGAATAATGCACTACCCATCAGCAAATCGAGCGCTCCAGTCCCTTCGAATCGAAGCAGGAGGTCAAAGCTCCAAGCTTTCTATGTTCATCATCGCTACAACGTCAGGGGTAACACGGCAATAAAGGTGAGCATCTCACTCACGATTAATCTCAGTTTCAAGTGGATTGATTTCAACTTAAGCTAAAATATATAGTTGATTTTGGGTTTTGGTTCGCTTGCGACCTTGTGTTAATATTGATGTTTAAACATTGTTCTTCCCTGATTAGTCACACTAGTAATACGGAGTCCTGTATTGAGTCACTATGTATTCACACAAACTCGAATTTTATATGTATATACACACGTTTGTATGTGTATATATGTAAGGTGTTGGGTTGTTTATCCGATGGGTTTGCACTCTGTTATCTTAACATTTCTGGAGTGACTTTCTGTCCAAAACTAATAACTTGGTTTTCTGGAAGCTTTAGAAAAATATGCTCTAGTTTAAAACTATACTGTGGTTTTTTTGGAAACACACGATTTGATTCTTGTCGAACATACTGGCTATTCACTTTGAATGCACTGTTGTCACCATGCATGATTGACGAGAAATATTCCAAAACTGATTGCCAAATTTTTATCATCAGTTCAAATCCGAAAACATTTAACATAAAAATAAAATTAAAAATATGCGTGCCAGGTTTATATATATATGAAATCAGAATAAAAATGTTCCTCTGTTTTCATACTGCCGAATTTCTGGAAAGGTTTAAATCTATATTTGCGAAAAAGAAAGGAAAAAAAGAAAATAAAAAAGGAAAGAAAATAAAAATGGAAATGATGCTCTTAACTTGCCCACCTCCGTAATTTTTACTAATACATCTGTATATATGTATATTAAGCTTACTTGTTGCTATACACAATCTGTGTATTCATCACCACCATTTCTGTCGAGAAACCTGAGTTCGTACTTGTTTGTGGCAACCTGTTCTCGCCCTTGGTCAATGCTGCCAGGCACATTTGTGTGCCTGCGGCATCCGAGAACCCTGTGCACTGTTGATTGTTCATTTCCTTGTATGTAACACCATGAATTTGCAAAATGTTGACCAATTCAGCTTACCTTGTCACTTCATAAATTTCTGGAAATTCAATCACTTTGTGGACCCTTTAAAACATCTATGCGCTTCCATGAATATGCTGCTAGGCATTGTGCAGAAGCATGATTCTTTTGACTTTGGCATACTAACTTGTCTTGTTCAATCAGCACATGTATTTGGTATACTTATTTGATACATATATACCTATGTTATATTCAAGCAGGTTGATTTTCTTTTTATTATCCATAGCCGTTTGATTTCAGTATGGTCTTTAGTGTAGTTGATATTAAAAACACTCACCATGTTCTTATAAAATGGAATGGCTAACTCAAGACTATATCTTTAAATGAATGTACAATCATAACTTATGGAATTAAAGCAATTCAAGATTTAAACCTATAAGAACATTGTGTATCATGTTTTTGTTAATGCATCATTAGTTTGCAGTATAAAGTAAAACCATCTTCTGTGCTATAAGTATGTTTGGATATTAAATCAAATACTCATGAATTGTTACTCCTATTTATCTACTTGTTACCTACGTGAGTAATGGGGGCTGAGGCCACTTGTTTTTTTTCTATAGAACTGCCCTGCTACGATCAATGATATCCTTTTCTTTTATATGATAACTGATGTGTATTACATAAAAAATCTTTTGTTTAATAATTATCCTTGGTCGATTAGTAGTCTGAAAATCTTTGCTCTCTATAGTTTTAGATTAGTTTTTTTTAGCATCGCATCCGAGACTAAGAAGTTTACTCTCAAATGTCGTTGGATTTCAGAAAAAATCTGCTATTCCAAGGATATATGATATAGTACATGTATATCCGATCTAAACTGCTTAATTTTGTTTTGTATTTTGTCCAACCAAGAAGCAATAGGAAAAGGACTCTCATCCTTAATCTTGGGGTTGAATATTTCATGGCGATAATGTTACATTTCACTGTACTGTTTTCCACTAGAAAACATGTTTGCATCTTTCTCTAAAGGAAGACTGTTAACAAACCTTTTATAAGTGAATAAACCTTGAGATGAATGATGGTTTTCATATTATTAGTCAAGTGATAAAAAGCAATATCCCGAATAAGCATATCTGGATAACAAACCATAAATTACTGTCACTTTGTTTTGCTATCACTTTGTTTTCTCGAGCTTGACCATGTCCATGTTCTGAACCCTTAATTTGTGGCCACTGCATGTGTCTTTAAACCCTGTTAATAAAGTATACATATTATACTTATTTGGCACTTTTTTCATTTTACTGGCACATATTTATACCGCCCTATCTCAACTAATGCATACTGTACCCTTGATTTGGTTGGACCATGCTCATACTTGGTTTATGCCACAGTTTATACTGGAACATATGTATACATACCTGCACATCAAAACCTTTACCATATCTGAAAATCTGGACCGCAAGCAAGTGGTTTCATCCCTGGTGAGCACTGTTTGCTTTAGCACTTAAAACGTGACTTGTTTTATCCGTGTTATATTAGAAAAGCAGAAGTATGCCGCATGTTTATATTTATGTCTCACCTGAACTGCATACCATCAACATGCAACCTTTTATTATAGACTGGTCAGTTATCCCTTCTTGGAATTAAGATATTGGTTGCATCATACCCTTTGCCTTGACTATTCGAAGTGTATTAAACAGCTTCTAGTTTCAGGCATTAATCATTTATGCTAGCCAAATTGTGTATCCTATCGCATACTCCTTTTTGACATGTCTTGATTAGTGGAAGCTCGATTTTAGTATATATATATATATGTATATATGTGGTGGTCGATGTACACATATGTATATATATATACCACTGTATGTGTATATATATGTCATCGGCATACATATATATATATATATATATATATATAAATACATATGCTGTCATGTCTTGTTCGTCCCAAGTCGTTATGTTCGAAGTTAAAATTTTGTTAGGATTAATTACTGTATTTTAGTTTATATCGAAGTTAATCTACTTGAACTATGATTTAATCCTGACTCGAGTGTTTTATGTTTTTGCGTGGAACGTTCGGGTCAGACCTGAGCATTTCAGATTCAAAGAATACAGCTGGGGATTCCGAAGACGTGCACTCTGAAGATTTGAAACCAGTAAATATTTTTCTGTATTCAAACTATAGTTTTATATTTCACTATATTGAAATAAAAATCTTGTATTCAAATTATGTTATATATAAAAGTTCCATTTTCCGTTCAATATTGTGTTATTGATTTATTCTGTATTTTCTATGTTGATTATGTGTTTTAAAATATGTAACCTAAATAACGAACCGTCGGTTTGAACGTTTTAAATTGGTTTAATTGCTGGTTCAAAGCGGTCAAAAAGGCGGGACGTTATAAGTGGTATCAGAGCTTTGGTTTACTCAAAACTTAGCTTATTAAGTTTAAAAACGGATCTTGGAGAAAAATAAAAGGTTTTGAAATATAAAATTTGAAAGTATTTTTTTAAAATAGATTTTGAAGGTAAATTATTTTGAAACCTGTATTTTGAAACTAGTACAGCGGAAAAAGAATTTTGAAAATTATTTTTTGTTCGGAATCCCCAGTCTTCGGAAGTCTTCGAATCCAGGTTTGCAAGAGTTATTCTTCGATAAGGACCCCTTAAATTTGAATCTCGAACTCATTATTGAATGGTATCTTAGAAAGATAACTATAAGAGAATCAACGAATCAATTTCTCTAATTGTGTGTTTTAACAATTAAAGAAAATTGAAATTTATGGGAAATAAGAATTCAGATGAGATTTGAATGAAAAGAGAAAATTTGAAGTCGTTTCAAAGAAAGAAATGATGAATTTTATTTTGATATTTTGAAAAAAAATTAATGAAAAAAAAATCGAAAAAAAAGAAGTTATGATTGAGATTCGATTATTTAGAACTTGGCGAGATAAATAATAATTGGTTTCAAACCAACAATGTATAATCGAATATACGAACTCGATAGTAAATTATAAACTTGTTAATTAATTAACAAGAAAGTATATGGAAAGCGAGAACTATAAATGAAGTGAATCATAAATGAGATGAAGAAAATTGTGAGTGTAGATGTTAAAAAGATTTGGACTTGTATTTGAATGAAATCAAAATTTACTAATTTGATGTGCCAAGTCCAGATTTCTATAAAAGGGAATAATATTTACTTTTAAGTAAATAGTACTGAATGCAAAAATGTTGTGAATGAAATTGGGAATAGAGGAAATTGAGTTGGCCAATACGGTAAGATTATTCTGAAGTTCAGAACATAAATCAAATGAGATTTTTCCGAAGTTTGAAGTATATATTATCGAATAAGTGATTATTCGAAAGAAGGAAAATTATTCATGAATTTTTTTTAGGAAAGTATTATTATTATTTTTTATCAAAATTTAATGTGTTATTAATTAGTTGTTCAGATTAACGAATAAAATATATTTTAAAGTTAATTATTTCAATGACATAAATTATTGTTGTAATCAACGCTTTCCGTAGAAGAAATGAATTCTCAACTTGAATTCGAAAGTTACGGGAATAAAGGTTTTGTTGGTGTTATAAGCTATGAACTTTGATCTATTTCGAAGTTAATAATGTTGTTCAGTTAAGGTCTGAGAGGTAAATATACCCAACTTGATTGACTTCATTGTTGACCAAGAAATGATTAAGGTTCGATAGCAAGAATTGGTTAAGTGCAGTGAGCTAATGAGTGTTAACAGTAAATGGAATATCGATGTTTTACTTAACATCTGTTTTGTTCCACTAACGAATTTGGAAATGTTTTCCATGAAGAATAAAGTATATTTTCTATAGAGAATAAAGATTTGCGAATATATGGAAATGTTTTCCAATAATAATAAAAGATTTTATGGAATGGTAAAAATATGAATTTGATAATTGGAAATATCTTCCAAAATATCGTGAGAGGCTATTGGGTTTTGGTAAATTGGAATGGCAAGAACTGAAGAGTGAAAAGCTATACGACGAGAACGAAGAGCGGCAGAACGTAAGAGAAGTAGTTCGTAAATTGAATTCGACAATTTCGTAAGAAACGATTTGCTAAGAAAATAAAAAAATAGAGTTAAGAAAATTGGAAACTGACTGGAGATTAGTCAAGTTGGATGACTTTTTGAGTTTTGATCTGATGTTGGTTTCGGCCTTCGGGGTTGATACTTGGGAAGTTGTTCGCTTGCTAATTGATGGTCGAAGGGTGTGAATATGAAGGAGTAGAAATGCGTGAATAAGAAGTTTGTTTATAAGAATGGAAAATTCTAAAAGTTTGAGAGCATGAAGATTTGTATTAAGCGATAAACTTAATAATGGGAAAATTGGAAGAAAATTTGGATTATAACCAATGGATGCATACATCAGAGTTTGAAAGGTGCAAATATCTGAATTAATTTAGAAATCAAACCTGGAATTTTGAAATCAGGATGAAGGTTGAGAATATTCGAGTTTGGTTATTGGGTACAGGAGTTTCCGAAATGTATATGGAAAAATATATAAGAATGTAGTGAATTAGAAAACTAGTGATTTGAAAAGTAATCGATTCGAGATAAAATCGTATACAAAGGATCTAAATAAAAATGAGATGTTTGAATATAAGGTTTGGAAAGAAAATCTTATGTAAGTTGACATAAGTATGATTTATGAGGAGTTTGGAATAAAATACTATATTATATAGTATTATATGTTTTCAAAGCAAAATAAGGGAAGTACCATCCTTCTCCTTTGAATTTCGAGCTTAGTGAGATGTGCTGCTGGTGGTAGTAGGTTGTCCGGACATAAAACTCGAGTTGTCATTGTTCCTTGAAGAATACGACCGTGTAGCGTAATTCGCAGGGCTGTAGATAGCCTACGGTGGATGGATGTTTCTTGGGGGAACCAAGCGTAACCATTGTGTCTGCTGCGATCTACAGTCGTGATAAGGGCGTAATCCGCAGAGTTGTGAAAACTTACGGGTATGGATGTTTCCTGAGGGAATCAGGCGTAACCATTGTGTACTTGCGGTCCCCATGGCATATCTACAAGTGAAAGAGATGTAACCACTAGAGTTACTAAAGGTAGAATGGAGCCATGAAATGTGTGAGATGCATTAGTGATGTAGAGCCACCTGTTTGATGCAGCACTGTGTCTTAGTGACTATATTTGTCTTCGTGACATGATTTATCTTTGTGATTTGATTGATCCTCGTGTCTTGGTCTATTTGATGATTTGTTTTCATGACCCAAAGATAGAGTAGTCAACACTCAGTGACCTCAGATTTCCTTTTGATTCTTTAATATCTTCTGTTGATCTGTCCATGACGTAATTCGCAGGGAAGTGATTTCCTACAGATACAGATGTTTTCTGGGGGATCTAGACGCAACCATTGTGTATCTGCGATTTATGAACAATCAACATATCAATATCACATTGGTACTTTCCGTATCTGTTTTTAAAGGGATTTTTGAAATATTTTTCACTGGGAGTTGAAACAAGGATATTTAGTGCTTGGAGATTTTAGTTGTGCGCCTGGCCAGCGTATGCCTAACATCTGTAAGAACAACAATAGACTTGTCAAAATTCAAGTTATCAGATATTTTCAAATCAATAATTTGAAATTTAAAATATACCTAATTTAATAAGTTGAGAAAGGGAATTTCGAAGTATTTTAAAATCCCTAGCTTTGTAATAATTATACAGATATTTTTTGCATGAATTTCGTATAAAAGATTTCGGATTTAGGGAATTTTCAAGCTTTCAAGTCGATAATGTGTAACTTGAAGAGGAGATGGTATTTACACTCTTCAATGAGTGTTTGAAGAGATTAAATGGATTGAATGAAAGGAGATTGGGTGGATAGTTGCAAAGCCTAGACCCATTACAGTGCAAACGATGAACGTAAATATGGATAAATGAAGAAATTTGGAACAATTTGCACGATTTGAAATTAAGAAGAGATCAATTTTGTAAGGAAATTTGTTTTCCCGAGTTAATTGAATATGTTGAATAAACAGAGATGGTCGATGATTTAAATATCAATATTTAAATTAGTTATGAAATTTTTTTCACATAAAAATATAAATATTTGAAATATAAAATAACTCTAACGATTTTTCCTTTTATAGGACTAAAAGTTTTAAAGGAGGGAAGAATGTAACGTCCCAGAAATTTAGGCAGTTTGATATGGGATTAATTAGAGATGTAATTATGAACGACCAATTTTATATTGATATGTGGATTAGAAATTTGAAATCAAATATATTGATTAAACTTGTTATTTAAATTCAGAATGGTTGGTCTTGAATCGAATATTTATTTTTGAATATTTGAATTGGATTTTCGGCTGAAATATAAATGGTTAAATAAACGTTATTGACGTGATTGACATAGAAATGTGTTTATTTTATGCTCTTATATCTCGTCTTTTGTATATAAATAAATATTACTTGGGTATTGTTTGTTATTTTTACAGATAGTCCAACCCAGGCCGCATGCAACCAGAAATATAGAGAAATAGAGTTCAATTTGCTGTGTATTTGCATTTTGAAGAATTGTAGATGAAGATATCACATCTGGTTGCTGTTGGACAAGAAAAGGAGTGATAAAAAGGCTTTGCACATCACAAATCAATGAAGAAATATCAAGGAAGCAAGAGGAAAAAGAGAAAAGGCCCAGATTTGCTTTATTTATCTAAGGCCCATTTATGTTTCTCATTGTAAACTAATTAGTGGGTGTAATGACCAGGCCCATTTACCATTAGGGTTAGGGTTAGGGTTTGGCTATCTACCCTATATATACCCTTGTAATGGCATTGTAGCCACCATCTCATCTCATCTCTTATTCCATTGTTCTAATAAAAGTTCTTCTTTCTCTTTTATTTTCTGCATTTTTTTGTTTTCTTAGCAACTAGTGTTGTCTATACGATTAGATTCGGTAGAACACTAGTTGTATTTTGCACTTGTTTGCATTAGTGATTTACCGTCTGATTAGATTCAGCGGAAATCCTAATTTTAATTCTTGTTTGTTATTTCAATTTCTGCAATTTCAATTTCTGCTTTTTATTATTTTCTTAGGTCAAATTGGGTTTGATTAGATTCAAATCTAATTCATAGTTTCATTTGCTTTCCATTGAAATTGTGATTTGATCGTCGGTTCAGTTAGACCTGTTCTGAATCAAATTACAGTTTTAATTTTGTTTTGTTTTGCAAAATCAATCTCCAAAGTTCGTCTAACACGCCCACGAAACATATAAATAATAAAATTTAACTTTCCTCACTGTGTTCGACCTGTATGCTACACACCTGTATGCTTGCAGAATTTATTACAAATGTCGCGCTTTTCTAATTCATAGATTAGCGTCGATCATGACGTTAAGTGAATTGAAGAATATTTGTTGAAAACTGAAAATTTGTTTAGATATGTGTGTATTTGTGTACATGAAGAAATTAAAATTTTATGTTTAAAATTTGGAATCAAACAGAGTTGTTGGTGGGCAACCAGAATAAAATCAGTGAATCGATAAATTATTTAAATAACGTTATACAGACGGAGTCAGTGTACAAGAAAAATAATTTTATTTGGATCCAGAATGTCAAGGCGTGACGATACCTAAAATTTCATCACAATCGGAGTTAGTTTGTGGCGATTCAAAAATAAAATGTCAACATAATTTGTGGTAAAAAATTTAAGGAACCATAAATAAATAAACTAAATTAAACATTTTGTTTCCTTCCTACGCACACCATCCATTCCTTGGCTCCCACGAAAACTTGGTACCCACGGTTCTGCTTCTATAAAGTCGCACTCTTTTCCCCAATTCATTCAGGGAGCAAAATCACGTTCTTCCCCTAAATTCCTTTATTAAAAAAATGGCCGAAGCCCTAAATTATTATTTTCCCCTTTTTTCCATTTTTAATGACTGGAGCTCTCTTCAAAAATTTTATGGCCTCCATCGCGTTAACCTTTCCTTTAATCGCTCTGTCCTCCTACTAATCGACAACCGAGAGCCTGGGTCGCCACCACCACGAAGACCGCGAGTACCCATCAGAAAATCGAGCGCTCCTGTCCCTTCGAATCGAAGCAGGAGGTCAAAGCTCCAAGCTTTCTACGTTAATCATCGCTACAATGTCAGGGGTAACACGGTAATAAAGGTGAGCATCTCACTCACGATTAATCTCAGTTTCAAGTGGATTGATTTCAACTTAAGCTAAAATATATAATAGTTGATTTTGGGTTTTGGTTCGCTTGCGACCTTGTGTTAATATTGATGTTTAAACATTGTTCTTCCCTGATTAGTCACACTAGTAATACGGAGTCCTGTATTGAGTCACTATGTATTCACACAAACTCGAATTTTATATGTATATACATACGTTTGTATGTGTATATATGTAAGGTGTTGGGTTGTTTATCCGAGGGGTTTGCACTCTGTTATCTTAACGTTTCTGGAGTGACTTTCTGTCCAAAACTAATAACTTGGTTTTCTGGAAGCTTTAGAAAAATATGCTCTAGTTTAAAACTATACTGTGGTTTTTTTGGAAATACACGATTTGATTCTTTCCGAACATACTGGCTATTCACTTTGAATGCACTGTTGTCACCATGCATGATTGATGAGAAATATTCCAAAACTGATTGCCAAAATTTTATCATCAGTTCAAATCCGAAAACATTTAACATAAAAATAAAAATATGCGTGCCAGGTTTATATATATATGAAATCAGAATAAAAATGTTCCTCTGTTTTCATACTGCCGAATTTCTGGAAAGGTTTAAATCTATACTTGCCAAAAAGAAAGGAAAAAAAGAAAATACAAATGGAAAGAAAATAAAAATGGAAATGATGCTCTTAACTTGCCCACCTCCGTAATTGTTACTAATACATCTGTATATATGTATATTAAGCTTACTTGTTGCTATACACAATCTGTTTATTCATCACCACCATTTCTGTCGAGAAACCTGAGTTTGTACTTGTTTGTGGCAACCTGTTCTCGCCCTTGGTCAATACTGCTAGGCACATTTGTGTGCCTGCGGCATCCGAGAACCCTGTGCACTGTTGATTGTTCATTTCCTTGTATATAACACCATGAATTGGCAAAATGTTGACCAATTCTGCTTACCTTGTCACTTGATAAATTTTTGGAAATTCAATCACTTTGTGGACCCTTTAAAACATTTATGCGCTTCCATGAATATGTTGCTAAGCATTGTGCAGAAGCATGATTCTTTTGACTTTGGCATACTTACTTGTCTTGTTCAATCAGCACATGTATTTGGTATACTTATTTGATACATATATACCTATGTTATTTTCAAGCAGGTTGATTTTTTTTATTTAACATCCATAGCCGTTTGATTTCAGTATGGTCTTTAGTGTTGTTGATATTAAAAACAATCACCATGTTCTCATAAAATGGAATGGCTAACTCAAGACTGTATCTTTAAATGAATGTACAATCATATCTTATGGAATTAAAGCAATTCGAGATTTAAACCTATAAGAACATTGTGTATCAAGTTTTTGTTAATGCATCATTAGTATGCAGTATAAAGTAAAACCATCTTCTGTGTTATAAGTATGTTTGGATATTAAATCAAATACTCACGAATTGTTACTCCTATTTATCTACTTGTTACCTACGTGAGTAATGGGGACTGAGGCCACTTGTGTTTTTGCTAAAGAACTGCCCTGCTATGATCAATGATTTCCTTTTCTTCTATATGATAACTGATGTGCATTACATAAAAAAATCTTTTATTTAATAATTATCCTTGGTCGATTAGTAGTCTGAAAATCTTGGCTCTCTATAGTTTTAGATTAGTTTTTTTAGCATCGCATCCGAGACTAAGAAGTTTACTCTCAAATGTCGTTGGATTTCAGAAAAATTCTGCTATTCCAAGGATATATAATATAGTACATGTCTATCTGATCTAAACTGCTTAATTTTGTTTTGTATTTTGTCCAACCAAGAAGCAATAGGAAAAGGACTCTCATCCTTAATCCTGGGGTTGAATATTTCATGGCGATAATGTTACACTTCACTGTACTGTTTTCCACTAGAAAACAAATTTGCATCTTTCTCTAAAGGAAGACTGTTAACAAATCTTTTATAAGTGGATAAACCTTAAGATGAATGATGGTTTTCATATTATTAGTCAAGTGATAAAAGCAATATCCCGAATAAGCATATCTGGATAACAAACCATAACTTACTGTCACTTTGTTTTGCTGTCACTTTGTTTTCTCGAGCTTGACCATGTCCATGTTCTGAACCCTTAATTTGTGGCCACTTCATGTGTCTTTGAACCCTATTAATAAAGTATACATATTATACTTATTTGGCACTTTGTTCATTTTACTGGCACATATTTATACTGACCTATCTCAACTAATGCATGATGTACCCTTGATTTGGTTGGACCATGCTCATACTTAATTTATGCCACAGTTTATAATGGCACATATGTATACATACCTGCACATCAAAACCTTTACCTTATCTGAAAATCTGGACCGCAAGCAAGTGGTTTCATCCCTGTTGAGCACTGTTTGCTTTAGCACTTAAAACGTGACTTGTTTTATCCGTGTTATATTAGAAAAGCAAAAGTATGCCGCATGTTTATATTTATGTCTCACCTGAACTGCATACCATCAACATGCAGCCTTTTATTTTAGACTGGGCAGTTATCCCTTCTTGGAATTAAGATATTGGTTGCATCATACCCTTTGCCTTGACTATTCAAAGTGTATTAAATAGCTTCTTGTTGCAGGCATTAATCATTTATGCTAGCCAAATTGTGTATCCTATCGCATACTCCTTTTTGACATGTCTTGATTAGTGGAAGCTCGATTTTAGTGTATATATATATATATATGTATATATGTGGTGGCCAATGTACACATATGTATATATATACCACTGTATGTGTATATATATATATATGTCATCGGCATATATATATATATATAAAGACATATGCTATCATGTCCTTTTCGTCCCGAGTCGTTATGTTTGAAGTTAAAATTTTGTTAGGATTAATTACTGCATTTTAGTTTATATCGAAGTTAATCTACTTGAACTATGATTTAATCCTGACTCGAGTGTTTTATGTTTTTGCATGGAACGCTCGGGTCAGACCTGAGCATTTCAGATTCAAAGAATACAGATGGGGATTCCGAAGACGCGCACTCTGAAGATTTTAAACCAGTAAATATTTTTCTGTATTCAAACTATAGTTTTATATTTCGCTGTATTGAAATAAAAATCTTGTATTCAAATTCTGTTATATACAAAAGTTCCATTTTCCGTTTAATATTGTGTTATTGATTTATTCTGTATTTTCTGTGTTGATTCTGTGTTTTAAACTTTGTAAGCTAAATAAGGAACCGTCGGTTTGAACATTTTAAATTGGTTTCATTGTTGGTTCAAAGCGGTCAAAAAGGCGGGACGTTATAAGTGGTATCAGAGCTTTGGTTTATTCAAAGCTTAGCTTATTGAGTTTAAAAACGTATCTTGGAGAAAAATAAAAGGTTTTGAAATATAAAATTTGAAAGTATTTTTTTAAAATAGATTTTGAAGGTAAATTATTTTGAAACCTGTATTTTGAAACTAGTACAGTGGAAAAAGAATTTTGAAAATTAATTTTTGTTCGGAATCCCCAATCTTCGGAAGTCTTCGAATCCAGGTTTGCAAGAGTTATTCTTCGATAAGGACCCCTTAAATTTGAATCTCGAACTCATTATTGAATGGTATCTTAGAAAGATAACTATAAGAGAATCAACGAATCAATTTCTCTAATTGTGTGTTTTAACAATTAAAGAAAATTGAAATTAATGGGAAATAAGAATTCAGATGAGATTTGAATGAAAAGAGAAAATTTGAAGTCGTTTCAAAGAAAGGAACGATGAATTTTATTTTGATATTTTGAAAATAAATTAATGATAAAAAAATCGAAAAAAGAAGAAGTTATGATTGAGATTCGATTATTTAGAACTTGGCGAGATAAATAATAATTGGTTTCAAACCAACAATGTATAATCGAATATATGAAATCGATAGTAAATTATAAATGAAGTGAATCATAAATGAGATGAAGCAAATTGTGAGTGAAGATGTTAAAAATATTTGGACCTGTATTTGAATGAAATCAAAATTTACTAATTTGATGTGCCAAGTCCAGATTTATATAAAAGGGAATAATATTTACTTTTAAGTAAATAGTACTGAATGCAAAAATGTTGTGAATGAAATTGGGAATAGAGGAAATTGAGTTGGCCAATACGGTAAGATTATTCTGAAGTTCAGAATATAAATCAAATGAGATTTTTCCGAAGTTCGGAGTATATATTATCGAATAAGTGATTATTCGAAAGAAGGAAAACTATTCATGAATTTTTTTAGGAAAGTATTATAATTATTATTTTTTATCAAAATTTAATGTGTTATTAATTAGTTGTTCAGATTAATGAATAAAATATATTTTAAAGTTAATTATTTCAATGACATAAATTATTGTTGTAATCAACGCTTTCCGTAGAAGAAATGAATTCTCAATTTGAATTCGAAAGTTACGGGAATAAAGGTTTTGTTGGTGTTAGAAGCTATGAAATTTGATCTATTTCGAAGTTAATAATGTTGTTCAGTTAAGGTCTGAGAGGTAAATATACCCCAACTTGATTGACTTCATTGTTGACCAAGAAATGATTAAGGTTCGATAGCAAGAATTAGTTAGGTGCAGTGAGCTAATGAGTGTTAACAGTAAATGGAATATCGATGTTTTACTTAACATCTGTTTAGTTCCACTAACGAATTTGGAAATGTTTTCCATGAAGAATAAAGTATATTTTCTATAGAGAATAAAGATTTGCGAATATTTGGAAATGTTTTCCAATAATAATAAAAGATTTTATAGAATGGTAAAAATATGAATATGATAATTGGAAATATCTTCCAAAATATCGTGAGAGGCTATTGGGTTTTGGTAAATTGGAATGGCAAGAACTGAAGAGTGAAAAGCTGTACGACGAGAACGAAGAGCGGCAGAACGTAAGAGAAGTAGTTCGTAAATTGAATTCGACAATTTCGTAAGAAACGATTTGATAAGAAAATAAAAAAATAGAGTTAAGAAAATTGGAAACTGACTGAAGATTAGTCAAGTTGGATGACTTTTTGAGTGTTGATCTGATGTTGGTTTCGGCCTTCGGGGTTGATACTTGGGAAGTTGTTCGCTTGCTAATTGACGGTCGAAGGGTGTAAATATGAAAGAGTAGAAATGCGTGAATGAGAAGTTTGTTTATAAGAATGGAAAATTCTAAAATTCTGAGAGCATGAAGATTTGAATTAAGCGATAAACTTAATAATGGGAAAATTGGAAGAAAATTTGGATTATAACCAATGGATGCATACATCAGAGTTTGAAAGGTGTCAAATATCTGAATTAATTTTGAAATCAAAACTGGAATTTTGAAATCGGGATGAAGGTTGAGAATATTCGAGTTTGGATATTGGGTACAGGAGTTTCCGAAATGTATATGGAAAAATATATAAGAATGCAGTGAATTAGAAAACTAGTGATTAGATAAGTAATCGATCCGAGATAAAATCGTATACAAAGGATCTAAATAAAAATGAGATGTTTGAATATATGGTTTGGAAAGAAAATCTTATGTAAGTTGACATAAGTATGATTTATGAGGAGTTTGGAATAAAATACTATATTATATAGTATTATATGTTTTCAAAGAAAAATAAGGGAAGTACCATCCTTCTCCTTTGAATTTCGAGCTTAGTGAGATGTGCTACTGGTGGTAGTAGGTTGTCCGGACATAAAACTCGAGTTGTCATTGTTCCTTGAAGAACACGACCGTGTAGCGTAATTCGCAGGGTTGTAGATGGCCTACGGCGGATGGATGTTACTTGGGGGAACCAAGCGTAACCATTGTATCTGCTGCGATCTACAGTCGTGATAAGGGCGTAATCCGCAGAGTTGTGAAAACTTACGGGTATGGATGTTTACTGAGGGAATCAGGCGTAACCATTGTGTACTTGCGGTCCCCATGGCATATCTACAAGTGAAAGAGATGTAACCACTAGAGTTACTAAAGGTAGAATGGAGCCATGAAATGTGTGAGATGCATTAGTGATGTAGAGCCACCTGTTTGATGCAGCACTGTGTCTTAGTGACTATATTTGTCTTCGTGACATGATTTATCTTTGTGATTTGATTGATCCTCGTGTCTTGGTCTATTTGATGATTTGTTTTCATGACCCAGAGATAGAGTAGTCAACACTCAGTGACCTCAGATTTCCTTTTGATTCTTTAATATCTTCTGTTGATCTATCCATGACGTAATTCGCAGGGAAGTGATTTCCTACGGATACAGATGTTTTCTGGGGGATTCAGACGCAACCATTGTGTATCTGCGATTTATGAACAATCAACATACCAATATCACATTGGTACTTTCCGTATATGTTTTTAAAGGGATTTTTGAAATATTTTTCACGGGGAGTTGAAACAATGATATTTAGTGCTTGGAGATTTTAGTTGTGCGCCTGGCCAGCGTATGCCTAACATCTGTAAGAACGACAATAGACTTGTCAAATTTCGAGTTATCAAATATTTTCAAATCAATAATTTGAAATTTAAAATATACCTAATTTAATAAGTTGAGAAAGGGAATTTCGAAGTATTTTAAAATCCCTAGCTTTGTAATAATAATACAGATATTTTTTGCATGAATTCCGTATAAAAAATTTCGGATTTAGGGAATTTTCAAGCTTTCAAGTCGATAATGTGTAACTTGAAGAGGAAATGGTATTTACACTCTTCAATGAGTGTTTGAAGAGATTAAATGGATTGAATGAAAGGAGATTGGGTGGATGGTTGCAAAGCGTAGACTCATTACAGTGCAAACGATGAACGTAAATATGGACAAATGAAGAAATTTGGAACAATTTGCACGATTTGAAATTAAGATGAGATCGATTTTGTAAGGAAATTTGTTTTCCCGAGTTAATTGAATATGTTGAATAAACAGAGATGGTCGATGATTTAAATATCAATGTTTAAATTAGTTATGAATTTTTTTTCATATAAAAATATAAATATTTAAAATATAAAATAACTCTAACGATTTTTCCTTTTCGAGGACGAAATGTTTTAAAGGGGGGAAGAATGTAACGTCCCAGAAATTTAGGCAGTTTGATATGGGATTAATTAGAGATGTAATTATGAACGGCCAATTTTATATTGATATGTGGATCAGAAATTTGAAATCAAATATATTGATTGAACTCGTTATTTAAATTCAGAATGGTTGGTCTTGAATCAAATATTTATTTTTGAATAATTGAATTGGATTTTCGGCTGAAATATAAATGGTTAAATAAACGTTATTGACGTTAAGTGAATTGAAGAATATTTGTTGAAAACTGAAAATTTGTTTGGATATGTGTGTATTTGTGTACATGAAGAAATTAAATTTTTATGTTTAAAATTTGGAATCAAACAGAGTTGTTGGTGGGCAACCAGAATAAAATCAGTGAATCGATAAATTATTTAAATAACGTTATACAGACGGAGTCAGTGTACAAGCAAAATAATTTTATTTGGATCCAGAATGTCAAGGCGTGACGATACCTAAACTTTCATCACAATCGGAGTTAGTTAGTGGCGATTCAAAAATAAATTGTCAACATAATTTGCGGTAAAAAATTTAAGGAACCATAAGTAAATTAAATAAAACATTTTGGTTCCTTCCTACGCACACCATCCATTCCTTGGCTCCCACGAAAACTTGGTACCCACGGTTCTGCTTCTATAAAGTCGCACTCTTTTCCCCAATTCATTTAGGGAGCAAAATCACATTCTTCCCCTAAATTCCTTCAGAAAAAACAAATAATGGATGAAGCCCTAAATTGTTATTTTCCCCTTTTTCCATTTTTAATGACGGGAGCTCTCTTCAAAAAATTTATGGCCTCCATCGCGTTAACGTTTCCTTTAATCGCTCTGTCCTCCTACTAATCGACAACCGAGAGCCTGGGTCGCCACCACCACGAAGACCGCGAGTACCCATCAGCAAATTGAGCGCTCCAGTCCCTTCGAATCGAAGAAGGAGGTCAAAGCTCCAAGCTTTCTACGTTCATCATCGCTACAACGTCAGGGGTAACACGGCAATAAAGGTGAGCATCTCACTCACGATTAATCTCAGTTTCAAGTGGATTGATTTCAACTTAAGCTAAAATATATAATAGTTGATTTTGGGTTTTGGTTCGCTTGCGACCTTGTTTTAATATTGATGTTTAAACATTGTTCTTCCCTGATTAGTCACACTAGTAATACGGAGTCCTGTATTGAGTCACTATGTATTCACACAAACTCGAATTTTATATGTATATACATACGTTTGTATGTGTATATATGTAAGGTGTTGGGTTGTTTATCCAATGGGTTTGCACTCTGTTATCTTAACATTTTTGGAGTGACTTTCTGTCCAAAACTAATAAATTGGTTTTCTGGAAGCTTTAGAAAAATATGCTCTAGTTTAAAACTATAATGTGGTTTTTTTGGAAACACACGATTTGATTCATGTCGAACATACTGGCTATTCACTTTGAATGCACTGTTGTCACCATGCATGATTGACGAGAAATATTCCAAAACTGATTGCCAAATTTTTATCATCAGTTCAAATCCGAAAACATTTAACATAAAAATAAAAATAAAAATATGTGTGCTAGGTATATATATATATATGAAATCAGAATAAAAATGTTCCTCTGTTTTCATACTGCCGAATTTCTGGAAAGGTTTAAATCTATACTTGCCAAAAAAAAGGAAAAAAAGAAAATAAAAAAGGAAAGAAAATAAAAATGGAAATGATGCTCTTAACTTGCCCACCTCCGTAATTGTTACTAATACACCTGTATATATGTATATTAAGCTTACTTGTTGCTATACACAATCTGTGTATTCATCACCACCATTTCTGCCGAGAAACCTGAGTTTGTACTTGTTTGTGGCAACTTGTTCTCGCCCTTGGTCAATGCTGCCAGGCACATTTGTGTGCCTGCGGCATCCGAGAACCCTGTGCACTGTTGATTGTTCATTTCCTTGTATGTAACACCATGAATTTGCAAAATGTTGACCAATTCTGCTTACCTTGTTAGTTGATAAATTTCTGGAAATTCGATCACTTTGTGGACCCTTTAAAACATCTATGCGCTTCCATGAATATGCTGCTAGGCATTGTGCAGAAGCATGATTCTTTTGACTTTGGCATACTGACTTGTCTTGTTCAATCAGCACATGTATTTGGTATACTTATTTGATACATATATACTATGTTATATTCAAGCAGGTTGATTTTTTTTATTTAACATCCATAGTCGTTTGATTTCAGTATGGTCTTTAGTGTAGTTGATATTAAAAACACTCACCATGTTCTTATAAAATGGAATAGCTAACTCAAGACTGTATCTTTAAATGAATGTACAATCATAACTTATGGAATTAAAGCAATTCGAGATTTAAACCTATAAGAACATTGTGTATCATGTTTTTGTTAATGCATCATTAGTTTGCAGTATAAAGTAAAACCATCTTATGTGCTATAAGTATGTTTGGATATTAAATCAAATACTCATGAATTGTTACTCCTATTTATCTACTTGTTACCTACGTGAGTAATGGGGGCTGAGGCCACTTGTGTTTTTGCTAAAGAACTGCCCTGCTATGATCAATGATATCCTTTTCTTCTATATGATAATTGATGTGTATTACATAAAAAAAATCTTTTATTTAATAATTATCCTTGGTCGATTAGTAGTCTGAAAATCTTTGCTTTCTATAGTTTTAGATTAGTTTTTTTTAGCATCGCATCCGAGACTAAGAAGTTTACTCTCAAATGTCGTTGGATTTCAGAAAAATTCTGCTATTCCAAGGATATATGATATAGTACATGTCTATCCGATCTAAACTGCTTAATTTTGTTTTGTATTTTGTCCAACCAAGAAGCAATAGGAAAAGGACTCTCATCCTTAATCCTGGGGTTGAATATTTCATGGCGATAATGTTACATTTCACTGTACCGTTTTCCACTAGAAAACATATTTGCATCTTTCTCTAAAGGAAGACTGTTAACAAACCTTTTATAAGTGAATAAACCTTGAGATGAATGATGGTTTTCATATTATTAGTCAAGTGATAAGAGCAATATCCCGAATAAGCATATCTGGATAACAAACCATAAATTACTGTCACTTTGTTTTGCTGTCACTTTGTTTTCTCGAGCTTGACCATGTCCATGTTCTGAACCCTTAATTTGTGGCCACTGCATGTGTCTTTAAACCCTGTTAATAAAGTATACATATTATACTTATTTGGCACTTTGTTCATTTTACTGGCACATATTTATACTGCCCTATCTCAACTAATGCATGTTGTACCCTTGATTTGGTTGGACCATGCTCATACTTGGTTTATGCCACAGTTTATACTGGCACATATGTATACATACCTGCACATCAAAACCTCTACCATATCTGAAAACCTGGACCGCAAGCAAGTGGTTTCATCCCTGTTGAGCACTGTTTGCTTTAGCACTTAAAACGTGACTTGTTTTATCCGTGTTATATTAGAAAAGCATAAGTATGCCGCATGTTTATATTTATTTCTCACCTGAACTGCATACCATCAACATGCAGCCTTTTATTATAGACTGGGCAGTTATCCCTTCTTAGAATTAAGATTTTGGTTGCATCATACCCTTTGCCTTGACTATTCGAAGTGTATTAAATAGCTTCTAGTTGCAGGCATTATTCATTTATGTTAGCCAAATTGTGTATCTTATCGCATACTCCTTTTTGACATGTCTTGATTAGTGGAAGCTCGATTTTAGTATATATATATGTATGTATATGTATATATGTGGTGGCCGATGTACACATATGTATATATATACCACTGTATGTGTATATATATGTCATCGATATATATATATATATATATATGTAAATACATATGCTGTCATGTCTTGTTCGTCCCAAGTCGTTATGTTCGAAGTTAAAAATTTGTTAGGATTAATTACTGTATTTTAGTTTATATCGAAGTTAATCTACTTGAACTATGATTTAATCCTGACTCGAGTGTTTTATGTTTTTTCATGGAACACTCGGGTCAGACCTGAGCATTTCAGATTCAAAGAATACAGCTGGGGATTCCGAAGACGCGCACTCTGAAGATTTTAAACCAGTAAATATTTTTCTGTATTCAAACTATAGTTTTATATTTCGCTGTATTGAAATAAAAATCTTGAATTCAAATTCTGTTATATATAAAAGTTCCATTTTCCGTTAAATATTGTGTTATTGATTTATTATGTATTTTCTGTGTTGATTCTGTGTTTTAAACTCTGTAAGCTAAATAACGAA
This sequence comes from Allium sativum, assembly GCA_030737875.1. NCBI lineage: Eukaryota > Viridiplantae > Streptophyta > Magnoliopsida > Asparagales > Amaryllidaceae > Allium > Allium sativum. Next base: position 22,570,407 of record CM060925.1, read on the forward strand.
CCTTCGGTTTGAACGTTTTAAATTGGTTTAATTGCTGGTTCAAAGCGGTCAAAAAGGCGGGACGTTATATCTATCCTTTATCAAATATAACCAACTTAAAATTTTCTATTATAAATCATATATTATTTCAAATAACATTTCAAAACATATTACAAAAGATATTTTGTATTAACATATATTAGCCTTTACTTAAGTTACGATTGTTTAATACACAATTCATACTTAAGTTCATAATAAAGTTATGCTATAATTTCATCTTAATTAAATTCTCAAGTATAAATTATCATTAATAATGCTAATTAAGTTCTTATTTATATCAGCATACAAATCTAGTTCATGTTCAATTATATCTTATTTAATATAATTCATGTCAATATCGTTCTTGTTATCCTTAGTATGACCAAATTTTAAACTTATTTCAACCTTCTCTATGTTCAACATTATTTCTAAATGACTAAACTCATGTATAAATCAACAATAGTAAGTTTAACTAGCTTTGCAAGATGTCACAAAATTAAATTTCCCTAAATTGTACTTGTAAAAATCCGTTTTTCTTTATAAATCCAGTTGATATTACATATTTTATAATCATTATTCATTTTTGAAAATTTCATATCCACATAAAATGGATATTTTTATTTCATAATCATCTTTCCAAATTTAGATTAATATTCCAATTTCCTTTACCTGAATTAAATTAATGTTTCATACTTATTAATGTAAATAATTTCATATTATACTTATCAAGAAATCACTATTATTTCAAAATCATTTCATATAAAATTTTGAATTCAATAAACCCTGTTTATTTACATTTAATCATCTTATAAATCCTGTTTGTATAGATCTTCTAAATATAGAATCTTTTAATTTCAGATACTACATTTTAAAATTCTTTTTTTTCACCATTAATGAACTAAGTGATTATTACCCTAGTTATTAAAACATTCATATTTCACGTTAATTTTTAATATTAGATATACTTAAAATCTCTTACTTTATTTATTAAGTTAGGTCAAAAATATGTCTGAAAATGAGCCAGAAGTGGAACCGACAAAAGGACCTAATCAAGAGGAATCTACCAAAGATGGAGACCTTAATTAAAATAAATTAGAGATTAATTAAGATTTTGAAAGCTATCAATCATAAATTTCCTAAGATAGATTCAGAACAAGGATCGAGATTAGCTAAGGAACTCCTAGTCGAAGGCCAATCAAGGAAGATGAATTCGAAAAGAAGGAAACTCTAAGAAAAAGGCTAAATTGTTAAACGAATTTTTATATCTAAATATACATTTAAAACCATTTATACTTTTCAAAATGCGCTCTCTCAAGAATGATTCTGAGACTGATTCTACTCATTCTAGGGTATTGCTACCCTATCTATAATGAGTTTTTAACCTCATAAGCTAAGGTTTTCTTAAACCAAAGCTATGATATCAACTGTAATGACCAGCCTTTTCGAGCATTTCAAGCTGATAATAAAACCACCTTAAACCATTCAAGACAGCAAATTGTTATCGTTATGGCGTTAAATATAAAATCATCACAGAATCATACACAAGTCACAGACGGAAAAGAATAAATTCTCACAACGGAATAAAATACAATAGTAGTTCATGAAGCAACAAAATAAAAAATCTCAAAACTTTTACATAATATTAGAGTTACAGAATCAAATGCAATGGAAGTCTAAATCAAATGATTTCTAATATAAAAAAGAAATATTGACATAAAAAGATTGAGGTGTTGTCTTCAATAAGTCTCCAGCTCCGAAAGGTGGAATCTCAATATTGAAATACTCGATCTGACTAGAGTATAAAGCAAAACATAATACTTGAGTTAGGACTAACATTCATATGAAAGTAAATCAACTCATGTGAATATTCAAATGAAATGCACAAGTCACTTAAAGGATATAAGGGCTTCCCATCCTCTAAAGATCCGTTAAACTAGATATTATATAATATAATACATTATTATAATAGTGTCTATGATAATATACTATTGAAAAAGGAGGAAGAGGGTTATCATTGTTACAACTTACACCATTTATAAACATTGTCATAAACATTGCATGTAAAACACAAGTTAAACAGTCAATGGATAAAGATCCACCGCTATACGACAATGTTAAATGAAAATTGTAGGGGAATATGACAAGGCACACAAGGCAGTACCAGGGTAGGATTCTACCAACTGCACTCCCCGACCGGGGTAACGCATAGCCTCAACTACCGCCCACCCTAGAATAACACTTCCATAATCAAAGGGCGCCCAATTAAATTACAAAGTAATAGGTATGGTATCGAAGAAGTGTGTTTGATAGGAGGTGTTGCCTCTACTAATCATGATATAGCTCCTTTTTTGTCATTTAAATTATGACCCGAAGGTCAAGGCTATCCATCATCGTTTTCTTGCTTCATTCCAGTAGCGTTCTTTGAACCAACCTACTTCATTCTGGATTCTCCACCACATGCATATTTGTTAAAGTGGTTCCCAGTATTGGCAGAGAGTACGACAATATTCGGCCCCGGTCTCTTTAACAACCAAATGCTTATTTCACATCGTGGTCATTTATAAATCATATTCAAATTTCCATAAATCAAGTAATAAAAATATTGATTTATATTCAAATAATTAAGTTCAAATATTTTGATTTCATAAATCATATTTCAAATCAATTCGTTATTTGATTAGTTTCAAATTTTAATATTTCATATTTACAAACTAGTTCGACAATAAAATTACGTTTTGCTTTTATATTTCATTATCACAAATGTCATTATTCAAAATCTTCATATTAACATTCAGACTTAACAAATCAGATTGGAAAACGAATTTCTTTTAAAATAGTAAATAAAATATAAAATAGTTAAAATTAAAAAATAAATATCAATATAAAATATCTTTATTTGAAATAATTATAAAATATTTAATAATTTAAATGAAATAGTTATAAAAGGTATAATAGTTAAATTAAATATACATAGTTATAAAACTAATTAGTTATATAAAATAGTCTAGAATAGTTTTATACAAAATAATACAACTTTAAAATAATCTTATTTAAAAGAGTACACTAATCCAAACCACATATTCGTCTTTCCAAGGTTCAACTTATTATCAATTCAGATTTCAAAACTTCAATTTAAATCAATTTCAACCTTAAACCGTATTTTCTTAACTCCACTTCATCTTAAAATAGTATTCAACATCAGTTTCAGCTTTAATACTTAAATTAATTACTTCAAGTTCAAATTTACTTTCAATCGCATTTTAATAATTTCGTACAAATTAAATCATTATTTCCAAATTTGATCGATTCTAAATATTTAATTTCAATTAGATTTAGATTCACACCTTTTCTTAATAAATTATTATCTAATAAATTTATTCGCATCATTCGATTTCTGCACTGTTTGCCATAACTCATAATTAGGATGTAACCTAATTCTACCCATAGATCGAATCCTAAACCATAGTTGTGATAACCTATGCCAACTATGGCCTTGGGTTTATTAGGCCCTACCCATTAACTCTAAAGGACATAGCGTTAATCATAGGTATTACGTCTTATTTTCTCCAATCGGCGCGATGCATGCTCGCCGCCCCGCCAGAATGCTCTCGTACCCACCTCGTTTGGACCTCTTACTACCCAATACAGTAAAGTGTTCCCTCGCCTCCTTGTGAGACCTCTATATAGTGTGATGGAAGGGATACTTTCTGATATGGGTCCCCAACCAAAAATACAATTTGATTCAAGTCACCCCTAGACTTTGTCCCCAATTTAATTTATTATCGCCACGGGCACCATTGAATTATTGTTGACCGCCTTGCTACCTTAGTCCTCCATAGATTTGTCAACAAACTCCTAGGTCACTATAAATTAATTATTTTAATTGACCACTTTTTCCGCTAATTAACCTACCCATGCTGCCGGAACGGACAACCACTATGAGCCACTTATTTTCCCCAATCAGTCGTCGCTGCCGGAATGGACTCCAACTATACGCTTTCTTAATAGGCCAATTATTTCCCTAATCAGCTTACGTTGTCGGAACGGACCCCTATTCATACTTATTAATTTGTTCATATTAAACTTAACAGTCATTTTAAGTTTATTAATAAGCCTACTTGTTCCACATAACTTCTTGTTATATTATAGGTTGCACTTAAACATCATCTTATTTATATTCATAATACTACCCAATCCCCGCTACTTAACGTCTATTCAAATTTTCAGTTATTCAGTTTATCGATGATTTCACCAAAATTATAGTTCGATTGTCCATCACTATATTAATTCAATAAGCCCCAATTATTACTTTTATACCCAATTCATATTTTTTCCAATATACGCTTTTACAATAAAATTCATAATTTTACCCAATATGCGTAGAAACAAAAAGGGATGAAGGTTTAGGCTCTTTGAAAGGCCTAAACTCAAACATAAATTAAAAGAATAAAGACCAAGGGTCAAGCATGGCATAGGCTCAAATTAATGAAACAAATTTATGAATAAGATAGGGCAAAATCTGAGTTGTACATAAATTAATCTACGAAGAAAAAGAGATAGGAATAAACTGAATAATTTACAGCAATAGATAATTTACTGAAAAAGACTAAAATAGGACAGAAGCAGTAATCTGATATACAAAAATTATTTATAGAAAAGAAACACTGAAATCTATAAATTACTGAAAAATTAACAACTATTATACTATACAAATAATCCCCTAATTATATTGATCTTGTAATCACAGAAAATACTCACAAATTGCACAATCCAACAGGCCCTGGTAGGAATTCTCTAGGTCTATTTATAAATCCTCTAATTTATGTTTATAGAAATCCAAATCTAAACCTCAGAACTCAATTATTTTTAGAGGAAGAAGTTTTACATAGTGGAGGTAGAGAATGTGGAATGGTGTAAGGAGGACTAGGGTTAGATTAGAGGCATATTTATAATAGAGTTTGGAAGCCTAGGACCATTAGATATTAGGTTTATATTTTAGTCCATCAGGTCAAAAGAAGACTTTACAAACAGCTCCAAAAAAATTGTCCTGGTTCGATCGAAATCGTGCATCCTGGGTCGATCCACTTGGGGCCTGGGTTGACCCATGGATCGACCCAGCATGGGATTTGGTCATCCCAGTTCCAACGCTCGGATTTTTATTATATATATTTATTTTAAATTTAAATTTTGATTTCAGTCTTTTATTCGTAACTCCTTCGGTTTATGTCCGATTTCAACAAACCAAATATCCATCTCAACCAAAATTTCGTAACGGACCCAATGACGCAACCCATGTTGCCCAATTCTCATTATTTTTCTTATTAATATTTATTTTATTAATCTTTTTATTTAAATTTCTTTATTAAAATTTTGGGTTGTTACAATTATCCTCTGAATCACATCTTAAAATCAATTCTACTTCATTTGATAATTTCATTTCAATTAAATCATTTAAACAAATTAATTCACAATTAAATTTATAACTTCTCTTTTTAATCATTTCTTAATTAAAGTACTAACAAAATCTGTATTTATAGTTTTACAAAATCTATATATATATATATTAAATTTAAAATTTAAATAACATTAAATTAAAATAAAAGATTTATTAAATTACTTACGAAATAATTTAAAGTAATTAAATTTAAAAAATTATATTATAATGAGGAATATTTTAAAATAGCCTTATTAATTAAAAATATATTTATAATTTAGTTACTTTTCGAAATAGACCAATGGTGTTCGTATATAATTTTCTCTATAGTCCAAGTAATATGGGTATGTGTCATTTCAACCCATGTTAAAAATCAGATCCCCTTGTATAGATTATTTCAACATGCATCCCAAATCGATTCTGTTCATTTCCTAAATCTATATAGTAGTTTGGGTATATATCATTTCAACACATAACGATTTTCCTAAATCTACAGGAAACTTGCAATATGAGAACATAAAATTAAACATAATATACTAATATGTCACACAGAAAATTTGTATCATGGCACTTGTGTCAATAACAGTTAAGACATATCATACATGTCATAATTAATGATATATCACAAAATAGTGCAATTTCATGTCATGAATGCAAATTTAAATTCAACATAACAATCATGTCAACTAGAACAATCCTAATATTTCAATTTAACCATTCGGATATGTTGAATCATACTTTCATAAGATGTTAGTCAAGTGCAAGATAAACTCACATTTTATGGCATTGAACAGAGACTACAAAAGAATGGACATAAATACAGAAAGAAAGATGCACAACTCCAACTACAAGCACAACTACACACTCTCAAACACCACGACATGAATAAATTCACAATAATACCCCGAGATATTTAAAAGAAGAGAGTACAAGGGATTTGGTTAGGAAATATGGATTTTTGTTTTTACAAAATTTAAAACGAAACAAAATTTTGGACATTTTTAAAATAGATTTTTTGATTTGTTATCCACTGAATCTGAAAAGGTGGTCAACAAAAAAGTTTTAGAAAATTATTTTCTCTTTAATTTATAAAAGAAAAAACTGGTTTTTGATAAAATTTAAAGAACATATGGGAAAAACAGCGACACATAAATTTTCGAATCAGAAATTTATGCTAGAAAATATGTTTGAATGACTCACGATTTCAACACATAAAATTTATAAATCTTAAAAATTTGTTGAAATGAAACTTGTACCTATTTCAGTTACACTCAATTGCAAAAAAGAAAAAGGGCATTCGAGTTCTCCAATTGGAAGTTACGGCTGCGAAAACACAGGGAAAAAATCTGAGATAGGACAGAAAATAGAAAAAACGAAAAATGGATTAGAGTTAGGGTATGTGGCTTGTTTGGGTTCGAGTCTGGTCAGCAAGGGATGAAGCAAGGCAAGGGAAATAAGGAGAAAGGAGACCAAGATTTAAGATTTTAAGGATTTGAATTTTAGAGAGGAGATTATGAAGAGGGAAAAATTTAGAGAGAGGAAATGATGGTTTTAAAATTTAGGGTTTGGGCTCTAGATTTAGATTTTGAAACTCAAAATAACAGATAGGAAAAGAGAATAGAGAAAACAAATTAAAAATATAAATTACTTAGGTATTTGGTTTACAGGGAAGAATATTTAGATTAATGGAGGAGGAATTTTAGAGAGAGTAATATGATTTACAGAGGAAAACATAAGATATCTTGGTGTATGGAAAAATGAAAAACATAAAGAAAGAAAATACACATTATAACTTACCAAAGTCGCTTAAAATTCAAACTCCAATCATTAATGAGGTGTGAGATGGCAAAGCTTTTTCAGGAAGCCAAATAAACATATCAATAAAGGGCAAAAGGAGGACATGTAAGTATGAACACACAAACGATGTCCGTTTGCGTGTTTTACTCATTGTAAATCTCAAATTTAGAACAATTGGATGCAGATTTGATGAAACGGAAAATCATAAGCAACTCAGAATTAAATATAGATTCATAAAAAATAAATTTCCAAATTTTAGTACTTCTAAATTTTCGATTCAAATTCAAATTTGTACTAAGTTTGACCAAAATTGGCTTTTTCAGAAAAAGTCTCACTTCAAAAAAATTGGCAATCATATTATTCAACATTTCAGGTTTATTATTTAAATTTTAAGAATGATTTTAAATTCAAATAATAATATAAATCGATCTAACTCAACTGTTAAGGTCTACATTGATAACCATTTAATTCTCATTGTCAAATTGTCCCTACTCATATTTGTATATAGGAATCCAATTCATTTATTTCATATAATTCAATAATAAATTAAATCTTAAATTTTTGAAAACTTAAATTTCCAGTTACTTCATATCAAAAAAATTCAAAACTTTAAATTGTTACAATTTATCCTTCAAAAATTTACCATAACCCAAAACCCTGAAATTTTAAGAAACCCAAATACAAAAGAGTTTGCCTAAAATGTTATATTAGGGTGCGCTAGCGGTAAACGGTAACAAGCCATTTTAGCGAGGTATTTAAGCGGGGTATTTAAATGGAGTATGCATTTATCGTTTTAAATGATACATTAAAATAAGGAATTTAACTTTGTGATTTATAATTAAATTAATTATAGTAAATTAATTTTGATTAAGAAAGAATTGAAAAAATTAACGGGGTTAAACGGGATTAGCTAAAAAAAGAGCTATTGGTGTCGGAAGCATCCGAAGACAACATTTTATTTTTGAGTTGTTGGCTACCTGGGAAAATGGCAATGTTGAGTTTTTGAAAACTTAATCCCATATAATATACATAAATCGTCCATAGCAATATTTAATCTGATCTTTTTATTCGAATCTACGACATTAATTTCGAACTAGTATTGATCCCTCGATCCTTTATGCGAACTCTGATCAGACTTCTTGATCAAAAACCTTTGTTTTCTTTTCATAACTCTCAAGTATGCTAGAAAACACAAGTATCCAACCAAAAACCTTCTATAATGTTCGTTGTCAAGAATCTAGTGAGAAATCCTTTTTCGATCTAATGTAAATACCTCAACGTTTTGTATATGAATCTTATATCGGAAACGTACTATAAAACCATCCACAACCCACATACATACTTACTAGTCTTTCCGAAAAAATTATGAAAACATTTCATAAAACTTTTAGCCTTTATTCAATCATTTTTATACAGGTGATTCTATATATATATAATCACTTAAAATATTTATTTACAAAAAAATCTATCTAAAGAAACCATTTCAATTTATAAGACAAATTATCGATTATTTGTAATAATAAACTACGTATATTGTAGTACACTTTGTTTTGACCAATATTAAATGCAAATACTTTGATATAAATTTATAGTTACAAATTAATCTATCAATTCTCTTTTTAACATTAGAAATTTATATAGTTTGAGTTACCCAAAAATTATACCAAAGAGTTGGGTACCACCAATAATATATCATATTCTCTTAACAAGAAAGAGAAATATTAAGAGAATTGTTTACCATTTGAACATAACTCATGTGCATTATTCGTTACTTTTAAGCTACTCAAACTAGTTAAAAATATACTTTTAAAAAACACAAGGATTTAAATTCTCAAAAATCCTAATATAAAACACGTTTTATAAATCTAATTTATAAGGTCACTTATATAAAACAAATCAATAAAATTTGTTTATATGAAGTTTCTTTAATCTTAAACCAACATTATTATTGAAAACAATGTAGTCATATTGTGAAACTGAATTCACAAGGTGTACATATTTAAACTTTTGGTCAAACTATCAACAAATGATAGAAACTGAATATTATCATTCCCATAGTCAGTAGAAAAGATCACTAAGTCGTCTTTTTCTCCATAAATTGCTCTTGAGGATTCTCCTTTGGAATAATTTCTACCATAACCGAAGGCTTCTACAATAGACAATAACATACTTAGAAACAAGCACCTAAGCTTTTTAGTTATTCTAACATAAATCTATTATTTGACTTTGACAAGTTTTCTTACCTAGTTAAGTTCTTAAATTATCATCTTATGAAACATCTTATGCCAAACTGTGAAATTCTAATCACAAGATGTTCTTACAAAAATGTATGTCTTTTAAGTTTCCATAATTAGCAAATTTGGGAGATTCTTATTCTAACTTAGATTCCATCTTAAACATTATATGCAATTTTTAATTCCTTAATCAATATTTTAAAAAGTCATTTGTTAATCGTATAACTTAAGTCTACTTAATCCAGAGTCCATTTTGATCGTGAACTGATAAAATGGATAATTTACTAAGCGCATGCTATTGCTTATCTAAGTAAACATTCTATCAATACTTTAGAAGATTATTCAAAATGCCACACAAACAAATAGTTTCCAACTAAATTGTTTCTAACCTAGATTCTTACGTCTAAGTTGTCTTCATTTATTGTTCAAATATCAATATGATTTTTTTCTGAAAATGCTTGGGTTTAATTTATCTTTATTATTTTCCTAACCTTAACCAACCAAAATTGGTTCCTTCTTAAAATAGAGATAAATAACACAATTACTACTGACTTGGAAACCATTTTATGAAAACACCACGATTTAAGTTTTCAAATTTTTAGTTTAAATCCTTTTTGTTCATAAACCTCATAAACTTATATTTATATATATTTACTTTCTTATATGAAATCGTCCGCAGCATTAGCCCAGTGGATAAGGACTTGTGTCGAGGGAACAACGATACAAGTTTGAAACCCGGAATGGCATGCTAAAGGGTTTACCATGTCATACGGTACGATTATCCACTTATGTGGTATCCACGGACCGGGCTAGGTGCACTGGGGGGGTTTTACGGCTCCGGTCGGTTTCCCCCCTGAACAAATTCAAAAAAAAACTTTCTTATATGAAATCATTACATAAGCATTTTCTTTTATATACCTTATATTTGCTATTAAACTATAGTGATAACTTTCTAAACTTAACCATGTTTGCCTAATATTAACATCGAACATATTACAGTTACATTGTGAAATTTTAATTCCCAAAGTTTTTGTATTTGTTGTTCATACTATCTCCCAACTCATGTGAAATAAGATAAACTTCTTATAATTCAATAAACAATAGTAAATTTTCATAAACTAGCCAAGCACAACTAATCAAATAATAAATGATAATAATTGAATATTATCTTCCTAGCAAGCAAACATATTACAACTAACTATATATATTATTTGAAGATTTTCCTTTTAGATATATAATATAATCCTAAGTGAAATTATATTTTAACTAAATTTTTCGAAACAAAATCATTTATGATATATTACCATTAAATATGCACTCATATACTCTACACTTAAACTGATTCTCGGTTGTCACTTACCCTATCTTTGATAAGTTACTGATCTTAGGATATTACTAACTATATCGCAGATGAAACATTCTATAATCATGCTTAGGTGTTGGCTCAACCAAAGTTCTAATACCACTTGTAACGACCTGTCCATTCGACCTATGGAAATCAACACTAATACATCATCGATGTTCATGTGCCGTAAATTCAGGTGCGACCTATGGAAATCAACACTAATACATCATCGATGTTCATGTGTCGTAAATTCATGTGTTGGAAAGATAATTTGCTAAAGGGAAAAGAATGAAAAGACTGAACATAGTCTTACTCCAATGGGATTACATTTATTATTTCAGTAATATTTACAATGAAAATTGTAAATATATATATAGTCTATCCTAATCGCAAGTCAGATGGTTATAAATGTTTATCCTTTCAGATGTTGAATGCAAATGCAACAGAATATGATCTATGACCATAGGCTAATGAATATCTCCAACTCTCTATTGGATACACAAAACGTCTTCTGGTAAACTTGAAACTTATTCAAATTTTACCTAAGTATAAAAATACCCACGTCAATCTGGAAAACCTGCATGAGAAAATTTGATCATAATCATATAACGGTGTCATCGATCCGATTTGATGTCAAAAAAACCTTTGAAAAGAATGTAATCTCATAAGACCACGTCGCATATAACATGGATGGGTATTCACCTTATGATGACTAAAACATTTTTATCAAATCATATGATTTTATTTTTATGACATTCTTTTAAAATCCTTGTCACTTAATATATAAAATAGCCAAAAGTATTATATTTATTTAATTAATGGAGATTTAGGTATACAATCAATTTCGTAAAAGCCATGTATTGGAGATCTGATTCAAACAATGAAAAGGTAAGGTAATATCCTCTGGAAGTACATTTCTAGAGGAATGTACCGAGTGATATCCTCCCTATCCCATACCAACATAGAATCGGCCAACTTTTTTCATAAATAGTACCGAATATCTCATCAGTTTGGTTGTTCCTTCCCTATTTGTTGCATAACATACACAACAAACCCAATATGTAGAGGGTAATCTAGAAAGATGATAACCATACCCAAATAGGTGTGACTCCCATTGTCATGCCCGTATACCCTGTATTTGCCATTAACAATTTGCGTGACTTTTGTTAAATGTTTTAACTTGCATTGGATATCAAATTCTACTTGGAATGCTACATTACCATTCCAATGGCACACTAATTGATTTTAGCAAAAGTATAAGCCTTAAGTTTATACGCCTCAAGGAAGGTGTTAAATACAAGATGGGTTACCTCCTACACCACCAAGACGATGTACTTTTTGCAAAAATCAATGTATATGATCTTATAAATACCATGTCATATGCTTGTATATACAAATTATCCAAGAACAAGACAAACCGAAGGCACACCTACGACATCCTGCATAATTAGTAGCAAGTAGCCATTGTCATATAAAGGTCATAAAATGTAACACCCTGATATTCTAATAATAAAATATTTCTTAATAAATTAATTAATTGAGAAATAAGCTTATGAAATTGTCAGAATTTGGTTATAAGAACAGCATCGTTGAGTTCGTGACGATTATAGACAATTTTCATATATAACTTATTAAAATCCCGACTACTACGGAAAAAATTATGAGAAATAATTCAATTGTCTGAAGTTAAGGGAAACAAATATGTTTTCAAGCAATTATATATATATATATACATGTTGACCTCCTCCACGCCTGGTCGATCGGGCGGTCAATCGCCCATTGGGTTGGGTCGACCTACAAATGCGACTTGGCCAGAAATACGGGAAAGTGCGAATTGAAGACTGTAGATTCAAATTTCTTTCACCTGAGATGTTAGATTTTAAAATAGAGGGTCATATGTAGGCTTGTGGCATGGCAAACCCAAAACTAATTAAGCTGATCCAATGATATGAGATCCCCTAACACACCTATATAGAATCCCAGTCTAGTCATTCTATTTTACACATTTTTTCTTCCTCTAGGCTTCATTTTAACCTTTAGAGGAAGGACCTAAAGCTAAATATTTTCTAAGAAAGGGGAATATAAAATAAAACATTAAAAGGCCTAAGGATGATGACCAACGAGGACCGCAGGCACCAGCATAGGACGATAGATAATTCGAAGTTACTATTTTAGAATATGAAAAGCTAAAGAAACAAGATTGAAAATAGTTTTAGCCTACAGCTCTATTTTTCCAGTTTATTTTCAGTACAAGTATATTTCAGTCAACTTTTGCAGTTTATTCTTAGTTTTTCTGTTTGTTTACAGTTATCTATATTTCTCTTATACATGTTAAAGTAGTGAATAATTCTATAAATGTAAAGATTTGAAAAAAAAGATTCAGTCCTTTAATTTATGTGAAAAAAATAAAAGAGAATAGTTTTCATGAAATATAGATTAAATAGAAAAACACAAAATTTATAGAAAAGACCTAAAAACGCATGTACAACACGTAGATATGCAATAAAATATAATGGATAAAAAAAACCCTAAAGACTTATAGGTAAATTAAAACACACACAATAATTGAGGAAAAAATGAATAAGAAAAAACCCTTTTATTATAATGGTTCATGGTAAAATAGAAACTATCGTGAAGTAGAAAAGACATAGGTAAAATACAGTATCATAACAATATGCATAGTGGGTTCTTGTATCGACGACGATTAAACACACATGCCAATTAGGGTAAATAAGTGGCCAATAGATAAGACTTAATAATGGGGACTAAGGTTAGAGCTCGACTAGATTATTGATTGGAGGAGTCTGTACCGATGGCATATTAGACACACATGTCGATTGGGGTAAATAAGTATTACGGGAACCAATAACAATGACAGATGAGACATGCATGTCGGTTGGAGTAAATAAAGCAGTTAATAGGGAATATACGATAGTCAGTGCGTACCGGCCTTGTCCGAGAATGCGACATTGATTAGGGTAAATAAGACATTTTTGTGTCCATTGCTAGATAGATGTCCATTTGAATAGTGAATCCGTGGATGGTGATTCAAAGGTATGTTTGATAGATGGGGCCCGATTCATGATCGAGCAAGTTTCTATTCAGTGTAAGGGGCATAATCTATCACACTAGCTTCATGGTAGAGAGTGGAAGCCGATTTGGGTAGAAGTAGGATTCAATCATAATAGTACTTCTACTATAGCAAAGGCAATGTAAATAATCACTTAAGCAAACAATCATCCTAAGTAAAGAACATACACTTAATTCTTGTAACACTAGAAATGATCTTAAGTCTATTATCTCTTAATTATTCACTTTCTAGTAGTCATTTCTATTCATTATATTTTATGTTTGATCCGTTCTTCATTCTTTTTCCCCTATTAGGGTCACAGGGCAGTGCATGGCGCATCAGTTGGGATAGTTCTTATAGGTTTTCATATTCTCTTTTTACTAATGTAATCACTTCATCTTTTTGTCATTTTAACTATTTTGGTTAAGTTGGATCTTGAGAGAGGATGTTTTGTTTTATGTACTCTGATATGACTTGTGGGATTGAGGTTGTAAAACATTTTGAGATGTTATGGTTTTCAAATAAAGTTCTATTTTGAATAAATTGTTTGATTTTGAAATGTTCTTGCTGTAGTTTTTTATGTCTTGTGAACCTTTGTCTCTATAAAAGTTTTATTATACCTTAATGCTCCATATTTCTTGGTATGACTCGATTGGGGAATGCTAAGGGGTGTAAGGTGTCACACTTGGTACAGAGCATAGGGTTATAGGATTCCTAAAAAAATCATTTACAAATTTAAGTATTTCTTCAGGAATTTTTCAAAATAAAAGTATTTCTAAGAGTGAGAAACAAAAATCCCTTCAAGAACAATAAAACCTTCCTTTTATTCTTTTGAATCTAAATCTCTATCTTTCTCTTACATAGAATGGCGAATGTCCCTAACATACACAAGATTCCAGATGTTGCAATTTCTATCTAGTTTCATAGATACTCCAAGCTATAACACCAACAAAACCTCAACAGAATGCACAAGGTCAAGTACCGCAAGGTGGAGACCCATCTTGTTTACCAGTGGTAGCCGATTTCTCTAGGCTTTGCAAGGATTTTTTTATAATTTAGGAGGTAAAGCCTTTTTTTAACCAACTTTTGGCAAAAGCTGTCACTGATCAGAACGAAGCCCAATATCCAGGAATGTGTCCTTCAACATTGCGCAATCAGCCAATTCGAACAGTTCATGCTCCAGAAAGCCCAGTCAAAGCCTGGTCCAAACAGACCTTCTTCAGGCGATGACCCGAGCCAGTTCCTTTCAGTTGATAACTCGCTCCAGAAGATTCACTCTCCCAGTCGACCGAGTAAACCGCTTCCATAAAAAGTGGATCGATCGAATATCTGCATGGAAATATTCAACTAAGTCGTTCAAATGCTCAGCCTAATTTTGAAGACAATAAAGGCGGTCAACCATATCCAGATAAAGCTCTACTTTTGATACACCTCACCACGATGGCCTCATAAGCAGCTACTTCCGAGGATACTATTAATGAGCAGTGGAATGGGTCCTACCGCCGCAATTGCTACCAATGATCGAGCTCCACGTGTCCGGGCACCGAAAAAGAGGAAGGCCACGTGGCGGCCCGCTCAGCCCATCACTCCACCTAAAAATACCCACTTCCCCAAAGAAGAAGGGCATGTGAATTTGACATGTGAATTTTGCATGTGAATTTTGGATGGTGAATTATTGGTACTTCAAGCTCTACAAGAAGAATACTCTAGGCTTATTCCTCAAATTGCCAACTCTCATTCCTCTAAAAACTTCTCATCTCCCACTTTTCTTTAAACAGAAAAAGCATTGTACTTGTAATCAAAATAAAATCAGTACATATAAAGTGGACGTAGGAACAATCTTTTGTCGAACCACTATAAAAAGTTGTGTGTGTCCCCTGTTCTCTTTACCTTTTTTTTACATTTCATAATCATTATTCGTGTGTCATTCATACGATTGGGGATTGACTATCGCTAGTGACCAACTTTTGACGTCAACACTTTGGAGCGCCAGGTAGGGGGGCGCACCGACATACCCTCCAACCTTCTGCAAGTTTCTATCCATGGCGAACAAGCGGAAGAAAGATGCAACTTCTTCCCGTCCCATGAACGCCGATGCAGCCGAGACACAAGCTGCAGAAGCAAGTCTGGAAGCCTCCTCTCATGAAGACGTATCCCGATATGTTACTCGGGATGACATGGACAAAATTATGGTCGAATTCAAAGGCCATATGACATCTCAGGTTAAACTCCTCGAACAACAACAACAGTTGATGGATCACCTTCTCGGTCGAGTGGAGATAGGATTAAATGCTTCAACAACAATTCCTCCACCGACCAGGACTGGGGACACAACTGATCTTCGATCTACACAGAATCAGGCCACTGATCAGGTAACACCTTTGCTGCCTCCTGGTTCGGCTCTACCTCACGACCTATCACAACCAGGAGTATCGTTTCCAGAGACCAGTGCAGCCGCAACTGCAGATTCTCAGGAGGCCCGCGATCAAGATCTAGGCCATTCGACCACTTTGCCTCCACTCTTGGGGATAGCTCGACCCCCTGGACATATCGAGCAACTACCGGGCCAATCAAAATCAATGCCATTCCCATTACAGCCCGAAATCTTACCACAAACCAGACTAACCACTCTTTCCCTTCAACAAAGAGTTGTCGCGGCCTTCCCTTCGAACCAGGGAGACCGCTCTACCATACCGGTCCTCACCAGAGAGGAAGGCAACGCTACCATAAACCCTTCTAACCTCGCTCCAACCGGAGGCAACCCCGAGCTCCGAACATCACATGCTATGCTGGATCAGGCCGGACCTTCTGTCATGGGTACGGTTCGATCCAATCCTCTTCAAGTTCAAGAGGGGCCATTCTTTCCAGAACCACCAGCCAGAGTTCATCCTCACTCTCACTTTCGCTCAACTCTTGGAGGTCGAGGCCAGCCAACGACCGCCCTTTCGAGCATACTTTTGTCAGATCCTCAGACCGAGGTTCTTCCAAATGCAGAGCTAAATTCATGGCAACGACTCCTCGGAGATGGAAGCCAGCTTGCAAGCATTATCCAACGTTTCACTCGGGGCACCTCTTCTCAGTAGGATATAGATAATATCCACTGCAACCCCTTCACCAAGGAAATCAGAAACTTCCGAAACCCTCTGGACTTCAAGTTTCCAACTATCGAGCCCTACAACGGTCGGACCGGCCCGACCATCCTTCTTATACGATATATACGACATATGGAAGTGCTCGGCACATCGACTAACATCATGGTGAAGTCTTTTGCCAAACCACTATAAAAAGTTGTGTGTGTCCCCTATTCTCTTTACCTTTTTTACATTTCATAATCATTGTTCATGTGTCTTTCACACGATTGGGGGTTGACTGTCACTAGTGACCAACTTTTAACATCAACAATTTTGTCGGGAATGAAACTTATGTGGAGGCTCAAGCACCGCTGAGGATTTACGCGAGGATATTTGGCTTGATGAGGCTTAAGGATGGGGAAAGATTTCATCTTACCACTTGGCAGTTGAAAGGAGATACTTCATATTGATGGGATGTGCTGAAGGAAGAGGCAGAAGAGTTAGGCTGGGACAATTTCTGCGAAAGGTTTGAAAGAAAGTTTCTAACCCATGTTGAAGTGGGGGCACAGTTCTAGAGGTTTATCAATCTGAAGCAAGGAGATTTGACGATCAAGTAATATATCAACCAGTTTAATGAGTTATCAAGGTTTGGTCATGAGCTCGTCAATACTCAGCATAAGAAGGCGTCGAAATTCGTAAAAGGGATAAACTAACCTCTTCAAGGGTTAGCACTCACGCATGTACCGATGTGAGCTACGTTTGAGGCTTTAGCGGAGATGGCTCTTATGTAGGGGGTAGGCGTCAAGGAAGTTAAGGAAGCTCCAGAAACAACAGTTTCTAAGAAGTCTTAGTGAAATAACAAGAAGACTGGGAGACCCCATAAGTGTCAAATTATAAAAAAGGAGAAGTGCCATATTTATAGGACAATCGGTCACTAAGCTAGAGAATGTAGGAAGGGGAAGCTAAAGGGGATATGTTTCGTATGTGAGCAGCTAAGGCATTTTAGCAGGAACCTCCCCCAGAGGATGGGAGCAGCGCATACGGCTAGCACTCAGTCGGCATAGGTTCAGTTTCTAGATGCAGTTCCATCCTCCAATGGAAAGATAGAGGTAGAAAAGATACTGTTGAAGGTTTGATCTCTATTTTCGATATTCCCACTCGCACTCTGTTTGATTCGAGAGTGTCACACTCTTTCATTTTCAGCTCAATGGTAGATTGCTTGCAATTAAACATATCCCTATTAACAGATCTTGTAGTTATCTCAAACCCTATGGGAGGATTGGCAAACTTAACCATAATATGATGAGGTTTGAAAATCATGGAATAATTTTGGGAATGGATTGGTTAGCCACCTATGGAACCTACAATGTGATGGGAGGATTGTCGAGTTAGGTACTTGCAGCAGACGTACCCTTAAGATGTGAGCCTAGAGGGTCAATAATGTACTTGTATTCCCTTTATGTATCCCTAGATGAGATCAATTCAGTTCTCGTAGTTTCAGATTTCCCTAATGTATTTAAGGAGGTGAGAGGGAAACATCCTAAGAGGGAGATAAATTTCTATATTTATCTTTATGACAATTCCAAAATTGTGGCATTACCTGTGAGGCACATGATTACAAGGGAAAGGAAAGAATTGAGTAAGAAGATTAGAGAGCTCTTAGAGAAAGGATTTGTAATATATAGTATCTCAGAATGGCGGGTATCGCTCTTTTTGCCATGAAGGCAAATGGTTCCCTCAGACTATGTGTTGATTATCAAGAATTAAATAAGCTTACAAGAAAAACCTCTACCCACTCCCTCGGATAATGATCTTTTTACCATTTGGTAGGAGCTACAGTGTTTTCTCAACTGGATTTTTCCTGTGATTTCCATCATCTAAAAGTAGTGTAACACCCTGTAAAATACACCTTAATTAGACATAGGTATTTATATTAAGAATAATCAATAAAATATTAATAAGCTGAAAACATGAATATTTAATACTTGAGAATTAGACCATGAAAACATTACCATTATATTCGTGGCGAGCTTTTAGTCCATCTTCATATTTTATTTATTGAAAACAGAGTTCGTATGCGATAGATACAAATATAATAAGTTTGAATATTAAAATAATATATATGTGGATTTGAATTTGAAATCAAAGGCATAAACATATAATAAAATAAATGACATTGGCATAAAAGAATATTCCATATTCAAATTCAAAGTTGTGCATATATGATAGGGGTCAACGTTTAAAAGAAAAGAATATGAATCAGTCCCATCAATTACTAATTAAAACATACGTGCGAAATAAATTCACAGCACCAACCTTAGAAGTGGGGTCAATCGCTACCCCTTAAGGGGGGTCGACCAGACAATCGAATACCCTTCTAGGGAAGGGGTTCGACCACCCTGAGGTGGAGTGGGTGGCAACTAGGTTTAGATTAGGTTATTTGGACATTTGTGCATGGTTATAATCTAGATTCGGATTAATTCATAGTTTTTTCTCTTTGTCTGTACCATTAGGAAGGATGGTGAAGCGAGCTAAATGATGATATGGATGATGTAGCTTGGCGATGACGATCATTATTTAGTTTATTACAATTATTATCTGATTGTATCTCAGCTATCATTATGATGTACCTTGACTTATTAATTATGACATTTGGGATTTTATGTATTCAACATTTTGATGTTTTATGATACTGTACATCTATTTTGATTATCATATTTTTTTCATTCTGTTATAAGATACGGTTTTGTTTTAGTCTGGCTCTGTTATTTTCATTTCTTATAGAGACCAACGACTTGTTTAGAGTGGCTCTAAGTACTGATGGGCCTTTTTTGGGTCGAGATTTAAGCCCGTCCCGGGAAGGTTATTGCATTTGGTATTAGAGCCTTGGTTACCTGGTTATGGAGAAATATATGTATGGGTGACATACTTGTTATTTGAAAAGGATTTTTCATATTTTATATATATACACACATGCATACAATACCCCTAAGACATACGCAATTATACTAGGAAATGTCTCTTCCTCCTTTTGCTTTTGACTTAAATAATATCTTGGGAATTTCCACGAAAGGTTTTCCTCTTTCAGAAAGTAGAAATGTCTGGAAATCAGTCTGAGCAAGGGAATCCATGAAGGTATCGGTACTTACTCGAATGGTTGCAATAGTATTTAAGGACCATGGAACAAGTTCTCGTTGCCCTATAGCCCCAGTGTAACCTGCAACTCCACTTGCTGAAGTGGCTCTTAATTTTCCCCGTCTTTGTAAAGACTTCGTTAATCTTAGTGGTTAGCCCTTTTTCGAAACTAAAGGATTTCTAGGAGCCAAGTCATGGCTATCAAAATGCGACCATATCTTTGAGGTCACTAGATGGGAGGACCGGTTGAAGAGAAGAATTGCAACATAGCAACTCAAAGGCGAAGCTTTAGAATAGTAGAAAAATGCAGGTATTCTTAATAAGTGAAATAAAGAGGCAATTTGAAATATGACACTTAAGAAGCTATTAATAAACATAAGTAAAACAGTCAAATCTCAAAACATATAGGTTAAAATATTCATATGACACTAATTAATTTTATTAATAGACAATAAACTAAACGAAACATAACATGGCCACTACTACGTAACATAGATAAATTTGGACTTTAAATTCTCACGTTTATAAATCACGTTTTTTTCTTAGCACATAATCCCAAACTCAATTAATTAATTTATTAAAACCTTTCTCTCTAACTTAACATAAATGTATTTTTCTGTTTATAACTCGTTAATTACAATTAACGTACAATTCTTCTTAAATTAAAAAGTTTCAATCAAGTTAATACAATTAATATCAATATTAAATTTAAAATAGACCTAAATTATGCATTTTTAATAATATAAGCATTTATTAGGTTTAATATCAACTGAAACTAATATATAAGAAAAGTTAAATTGTAGCTATTTATATAGTAAAGGTAATAATCAATGATAGGATTGATATGTACAAAATTTAATTTTATTAAAAAATTTAGTTTATAATATAATCACTTCTTCACACCTACTGCTCGTATTTCAAGGTAATACAACTCTGTTAAAATTCAAATTTTTATATAAGTTACAATTTATAACCTAATATATGTCATCATCTTCTATCTTATTTAAATTTATTATTCAAAAGTTTTATCAAATTATAAATTTATATTCTTAAACAGTTCTATTCAGAATTCAACATAAATTAGCCCTGTCCTCATCTGTCTTAGAAGCCCTTAGCCATGATCCACCCTTTTATCCTACCACTAGTCTGCAACTGAAATTTATCAAGGCTCTCGATTGAAACCTTCTAGAGCTGAATATTTGGCTTATGAGATCGTTGGTAGGCTAGTCGTGGCTGTGGGTTCTCCACTGGTATGCTATGTTAAATCTAGAATTTGGTCTCATCGGGCAAGTGGTTTTTGTTGCTATCGAGATGGAAAATCTTCTCTAAATGAGTCTTTGATGTTGATTTGGATGAACAGGAGCTTTACTACAGGCTTATCGATGACGACCTGGTTCTCTGCAATGATGTTGAATATTATGCACATAACGAAGCGATCTTAGTTTCTCTAGATTGAGATCAAAATTTGTTTTCTCTCCTCGAGATATTTGCCTAATATTATTAGTTGGTTTCATAGATGTGCTCCTATTTAAATGTGATGATCTTTCATAGCTTCTTGTGGCAGTTTTTTAAATATATTTGTGTGTTTCAGACATGTAGTTTGATTGGTTCCTACCTGTGTTTCTAATATATTTATTTTGCTACTGACCAGAATGTGGGCATGTTTGACTCTACAGTGGTGTTATGTAGCTACTGAGGCATTTTTCCTCGCATCTGTGTTATTCTTTGTGTTGGTCGGTCCATCTTAAAATCAAGACCACCGACCAAGCCTGGCTGACCTATATATTTTATTTATCTATTATTTAGTATGACTGCATAGATCTTCGGATCACATAAGCTTTTAGTCAAAAAAATATTGAACATATATTATTATTGTTCCTCATTTGACATTAAGGTTTTAACACACGCAAAAAGCATGAGATTTAATACTAGTAATTTTACTTAACGCCTACCTTTTGTATTATACACGCACCCTACACATACTGAATGCATGCCATATGTATGTATTTATATATATATATATATTTGAAATTTGGTTAATTCACTACCATTGGTCTAAGCCTCTAAGGGGAGTATCAAACTCCCAAGCTTTTACTTGGTAAGTAAGTACCATACCACTACGCCACACTCTCTTGGCTATATGTATATATATACATACATACAAACATACATACATACATATATATATAAGGTAAGATAAAGAGCACCCCAAATAGTGCAGCGCCCTTTTAGTCCCCTTAATTTCTACCACACAATCCTTTTTATCTCTTCTTCCACTAACTCTGTCCCACTTACACATTATTTAAACATAAACGAGTGTCTATTATTGGGTTGCAAAAGGGATGCCACGAAACATGGATGTCATATAACCCTTATATATAGGAAGTGACTATGTAGGCATAAAATTTTAACAGTTAATGGCATCTAGGTCATTTTTTACAGTTCTTCCTTTTCTCTATTGCACCATCCTCCTTTGCCACTTCTGTTTCTTTCCCTCCTTCATTCGATTTGCCTCTTCTCCTCCTCTCCTCCTCTCCTAATCTACCTAGCTTTCGTCTGCGTGGGTGAAGCCACCGCTACCTTCTTTGCAGATCTGGTCCTCGTGGCAGATCCGAGCTCTTTCAGATCAAAACCCTTAATTTTCTCGATCCACCTCCCTTTTCCCCTGGAACCTTAACAACTTTCAATACCTTGCTGCGGCGCAGTGTTCCTTCCTAGATCTCTTTAACTCTTCTATGTTTTCTACCCTGTTATGTATCGCGACTACACTTCCACCATATCTTTTCGGTGATAACACCAAATACTCAATGTTTCCAGGCGAGTTCGTACCTCATTGCTAGGTGAATTTATGTCCTGAGAATCTTGGCCTTTGTCAGGAGGAGGTGGAGGTATGGTGTTTGTTGGTTTTGTGCTATGGTTAGTTGCGTTTGAGGGGTTTCGGTATTCTAGGGTTCTGGTTTGACTTGCCGGGCTTAGGAAGTCTCAGAACGTTTATGGAGTCCCCAATGTTCCTTGTTGTCATGCATTGTGATTGGTGTCACAACTTTTCCCTTCACCTTGTCTGCTTTGCCGTGTTTGCCCTCAATTATTTACCAAGTATGCTGAGGGGAGGCTGTGATTTGTCTCTAGCTTGGTGAGCTACCATTTGAGTCCCTTGGTTGGATCTGATATTGTGTTTGGTTTGTGTTGATGCTAGTTGTGGTATGTTTTCGAAAATGTGCATTCGGTATTCATCTTAAAAGGTACAAGTTGTTGGTTGTCTATGTGTTTGCGTTCTTTGGGATGTGATGTGGTGTGCCTTTTGGGTTTTTTGAGTTATGATGTCCTCTATGTTGTGCTGCGCCTATGATGGCGGAGTACTTTATGGAGAATGTTGGATGTTGTTTAGTAAGTTTGGAGATGGTTGTATGCTACTTGGATTGTAATATCGAATGGTTTGTTACCCAGCTTCTTTGTTGTTCATGTTATTTGAATGGAAGTAAGTCACGTTGGCTGCCCAATCTGCTATCATGAACCTTGCTGGAGTAGTTTTATAGTGCTGGTTGTCGGATCAGGGAAATGGTGCCTTGGAGTCTTTTTAGGGATTTGATGTACCTTGGTACACTATTAGTTAAGCCAGTTTTTGAAGTAGTCGGGCAAGGAAATGTCAAGCTTTAATGGGTGTGCAGGCTAAGTTGTGTTATGTTGTCCTTTTTCTGTACTTTGTTTTTGTGGCATCTTTTAGGTTGTATTTTTTTGTTGCTTTTGTAACAAGTGTTATTAGTCTCCATGCGTTGAGAATGTTATTATTGTAGTCAAGTCTCTAAGATTAGCTCCTGTGTTATAAGCTAGGCTAGTAATCGTGGTAGTTTCACTATAAAACATCTATGGTGGATGGTCCACCTCAAAAATCATATTTAGTAGGTTGGTATTTGTTGACCCACCTTTTGGAAAGGCCGTCACAACTCGAATTCTAGCAAGGAAGTTACTCAGGACTTGAGTATGAACTTGCATTGATCGGCGTTCACTTGGATGAAGTGATGGAATATTGGAAAAACTTGGATTTTGCATGCATGAGACCACGGGTCGGATCACACCATTCGAGTCGAGTCTCCTGGGTCGAACTCGACCTAACCCCACATCAATCGCGCACACGAAATGAGCTTAGCACTCAAGCATTGCATCGGGTTGAACCAGACCGACCCGACCCGCCTGAAGCGGTTACCGCATTTGAACGTGCCATTATTCTTTAGGCAACTAACTTGTTCCACATTCCTATTTCCATGGATTGGGTTACACCTAGCGAGCCACGACCTGGAATACACTCCTCCACTCAGTCCACTTTAGCTCCGCACTTCGCTGGATGTTCGACACATGTCCATTCGACCCGGCACTCGCTGAAGCCTACCCACGGCTATAAATACACAATCGCATGACATTTTGAAGGGATCTTTTCGTCTTTCTCTATATACGGCCTCCACCATTATCAAAGTGTAAGGACATTGTTGTATCTAACAATTCTATGATTTTAATTTGATGACAACAAACATATATTCATTATTATAAATGTGTTTGTAATTGCACTGTTACACTACATCACAGACTGAATATAATATTTATATTTAAAATAGAATACTACTGCACAAAAATTTAAATATTTAAACAGTATTTTATTTAAATATAATATTTTATTTCAAGATCTCAACAGTAAAAATTTATAACTCCACTATTTGTACGTTTCACTGTAATACAATACATTCATGTTCTATTTTATACATTGCTCCTCACTACAGCATGTCACTTTGTCACTCAATTATACAAACTCATATACATTCAGTATCTCTCAGTCACTCTCTCTGTTATTTATATACATTGACACACTGGCACGGTCTTGTTTTCATTCTATCTTCTTCACTGTCAGTCCAGTATTCTATTTACCTATCACAGAAAAAAAACACAGTAATCTGGAACAAAAATATTTTATATTCTAGCAGACATAATTTTTATTTTAAAATTTACTTGCCTCAGAATTTTGGTATGTTACTCATTATTTTTGATGACTTGATCTGATTTATATGAACATCCATCTGTGTCTAGACAGCTTGTGATATTCATAGTGATACACTGTAAATACCAAGTGGTAGACAAATCCTCTAGTGCTCATATATATATATATATATATATATATATATATATATACTACAAGTGCACTATACATTTATACACATACAGTGTATGTATATACATGTATTTATTTGCAGGGGTTCTTTGGTCAACAAGTTACAAATATATCGAGAATGAAGTGTCAGGTAAAGCTTGACAACATATGTATGCTGCAAGTATCTATGAACACTCAAGCAACAAATACAAACACACACATATATACATACATATGTGTGTGTATATATATATATATACATATGTATGTATATTGTGATACATGCACACACATAGCAATGTATAATGCTCAAAACTGCAAGCAAAAGACAGTCAAAGATGTACACTACTCGAACAAACAAAATGGACGTGAATCATGTTTTTCAACACAAGTGACAGCACATATGGAGTATCACATATATACAAACATATATATATACACACACACACACACATTTGTGAATATATACACACACACACATGAATGTATATATGGCATGTACATGCATCACAAAAGTCAAAAATGGGTTCAACATGAAAAGTGCACAAGATTTCAAGTGCAACATGGTTAAGCCAAGCAAGTATATGTACAGGCAAGTACAAGCCCAAGAATGCTCAGAGATCACAAGCAATCCCGCATGGACAAGGATGTACAAGCAACAAGTGTACACACAAGACCAAAGTGATTCAAGAATACACATAGTACAACATGTAAACAAATGGGCTTTTTTAATGAACTCAGGTAAACAGTTTCAGCAAACTTATAAAGAGTGAACATGCCAAATATGAACAAATCTATGCATGATCATACCAAAGGGAAAGTGGTGCAACCGTGCAAGTGACCAAACAGCATGCAGCATATGACACAAGTGCATAGGGGCATCTACATGTATACAAACACAATAGTGTGTATGTGTACGCATATCTAAAGTGACAGTGGACATGCACAGTTTCAGTTTTAGTAACATAAGCAAGTAAATGGTTTCTGTTTTTATCAGCAAGAAATTTCAAATATGTCAAAAACATTTATACTTGGCAAATGAAACAAAAATAGACCAAACGTCTCAAAATAATAGCCGAGGCAAGTCCGTTGGAAGTATGGGAAGCCAAGATACAACAACATGACAGCAGTAGGTACAGTATATGAAGTGACAAGAGATCCAATTTATACATGAATACAGTTAAAGACATGTTGAAAATGTGAGAAGAAACGTGAATCATATTTACAGAAATCACCAATTTTTCGTTTCTATTACTGTATAATTTTTGAATGTGAATATCGCAATCTAAATCTAGAATTTCATGAAATCGAGAATTCAATGATTTCCAAATATACAGTGGGAAAGAAACATTTCAAATTCTTCCCATAAATGAATGGTGATGCAAATTTTTGGCAACTATTTAACTGGCAAAAAACGTTCCAGAAATGAGCAATCAATCAGCTTTTTGGCAACACAGTTTTATTTTACAATTTAATTCATTCCAGATTTGACATGAAATAAATTAATTCCAGAATTTCCAAAAATCACTCAGCATTCACGACATAGTTTTAATCAAGGGTAACCGAGGGAGAATCTCGCACAAGTCAAGACCAAGGAAAATCAAATCTATGTTTTCCAAATATTTACAAAACAATTCAAGGCCGATACCATTAGTCATGGCAACAAACTCAAGCGAATTCAAGGCAACAAATTCCAAGAATCAAGCAAGTATATCAAAGCCGCATCTTTCAAACAGCCAGGGCAACAAATCATGGCAACAAAATCACGCGCAAATTAGATCAATCACATGGAGAAATCAGAGAATTTTTAGGGTCCTATAATCCTATATAACCATCTTCTTCATCATAGGCTAATTGATCGAAAAAGCAAGCAACGTTTCGAGAGCAACAAATTCGAAGAATCAAACTAAAATACTCACAGTTGTTTCGATCGATCCCAAATCATTCAGTCACAAGCATCAGCTAATTGAAGTCCATCAAAGAACCAGATTTCATCAAACAATCGGTCGTAATTTGGGACAGAAGGGAAAACCCTAGAATCGCCATCTCCATTTTAATTTCCAGAGAGAAAAGAAATAACGGCCCAAACAAATGAAGTGGGTTAGAGCAAACAAAAGTGGCCCGTCAAATTAAAAGGGCTTAGGGTTTTATTTTAAAACTAGGGTTTTTAAATTGTTTTTACTTTAAGTTTTTTTATATATTTTTACTTGTTGTAAAATCATCGTTTGTGTTTTCTAGTTTGTTTGTAAAACTAGGTCTTCTAGTTATAGGGTTTTAACTAGCAGTTTTCTAGTGTCCGTAATAACTAGGGTTTACTAGCTACGGGTTTGTAGCTAGTGGAAAAACCTGATGTTGGGGATAAATATCAATCTAGGATTTTGAGCGTAGGATTAGAACAGGAGCAGGGTTTGCGAGTTTACAGGGTTTTATAAGTGGGATCTGTTTTAATACCTAGTAAAAATCTTGGGAATGCAGCAGTAGGCACGGTTTGCCGAAGCTGGGTGAAAACTGTGTTATTTAATTTTTGCATTTATATTCTCTATTATAATCTGTGTTGTGATATTTCTTTTAATATCTCGAATTATTTCAATAAACCCTATTCATCCCCCCTCTATGGTTAATCTAGATCCAAAAAGTGGTATCAGAGCAGGTTTTTCATTAACTCTAGAGTAATGGTGATCCCTAGTTGTCAGTCCATAGAGAGTCAGTCCAGTCGTATTCCAACTACTTTTAATGGTACAGATTTTTTAAATTGGAAATCAGGAATGAAGTCCTATTTAAAATCTGTTGATATTAAATGTTGGGATATTACTATAAATGGGTATGATATGGTTAATAGGAATGATATTGGGTTTAATTCTCGTGCTATTCATATTTTATATTCTTATATTGATGATGTCCAATATAGCCTTATCTCTTGTTGTTTGACTATGCAGGAAATCTGGAATACTCTCGATACAAAGTATGGAAGAATTGACAACAGCAGCTCAAAACCCCAAATGGTCAACTCAGATTCAGATATATGCTTGAAAGGAGAATCAGATGAAAATTCAAGTAGATCAAACGATGAAGACTCAACAGACGATGAGATAGAAAGTTTCTCATATGAAGATTTGGTTTATACGTGTGCTGATTTAACTAAATCTGCTGATAAACTCTAACGGAAAAATAAAACTATGAAATCTAAAAATCTTGAGTTAACTAGCAAAAATAATAGTTTGGAATTAAAGCTTGAAAACGTCAAGAAATCTGAAAATTCTGATTATGAAAATTGTTTGAAATTGAAAACTGATCTCGTTCATCTCAATAAAAACATTCAAAAGCTTGAAGAGGAAATTTTGATTTTCAAAGATAACGAGATTGAGTTGAAAGATACAAACAATTCTTTACAAAAGGAATTTGAAAATATTAAGACTACCAAAAATTCCAAACATGAAATTGCTGAAAAAGAAAGTTTGTTGGAAAGTGATTTGATTTTGAATGAGATTGAAAATTTCAAGAAATTTGAATTTGAAAAATAAATTAAATTTGAATATGAAATCTTTGAGTCCAAGACCAAAATTAAACTGCTTGAAAACGAAAATTTGATTTTGAAACAAAATGATACTTAAAGGAGAAAGATCAGCATTAATCGTTGTCCAATCTGATGAAAGAAAATCCCGATCTTAAATCCAAAATCAATGATCTTGAATTGAGTTTAAAACGTTTTTAAACTAGAGAAAAATCTTTGAATATGTTGTTGAAAAATCAATTTTCTTCTGGTAATAAAAATGGTCTCGGTTTTGGGAAAATAAATAATTTTGAAAAACTGAATTCTTGTGATTTTAAAAATCCTTCAAATTGCTTCAAGAAGGGTCGTTTTGAAAATTTAAACGCTGAAAATTCCAAAAGGTTTTTGAATCAAACGAGATAAGAGTTTGTTTGATAACAATCTATTTAATCCATTTTGGACCCTAAAAGAAATAAAGAGAACTCAACTAAATTCAAACAGATTTGGATTCCAAAGGGCATAAAAGTAAATTCTAATGGATTGTTATACAAACAGGTTTACGTATCGAAAGACGTGAATAAAATTGTGAGTGGTTTCACTAATTTTGTTAGACCACTCAATCCCTTAAATTGTTAGGTACCGGAGGAGGCAGAGTAACTGCTGTGCAAAAGAGATTTAAATTCAAACTGTTCTATGTTTCTATATCGTTCAAAGTTCCTTAGCCAAGTTTGTTGAGTTAGAGATTCATTTTCTCACATCATATTCTGGTATGATCTCTAAACTCGTCTCTGTTAATATATTTTTTCTTTGTTTATCTCTCCTTCTGTCCCTTCTATTTTTTCTTTTTGATTATTCTGATTTGAAATTGACATTGCCATAGTTTTTATTTTTGAGCTTCTTATCTTCCAATTGCAGAATTCTTGACTTTCTAGAAATTCACTTGATTTGAATAAAACTCTCATGTTTGAATCATTTCCAGATCTTGAATTTAAACTTGTAAATATCTGCAATTGTTTTGAAGTTTATTTTTGAATTCCTAACTGTGTTGAAGCATTATTGTTATATCTTGAACACTGTTAATTTGAATTCTAAAATTTTGAAGATCTGAAAAATTAATGAAATTTCACACACCTCTGCTGTTTTGAGTTTCTTCTAATTCATTTTGGAAAGACTTGAAAATTTATACTCATTACAGCATACTGCTATTTTACAGTGGTGATAATTTCATTTGTTTTTTGGATTTGCTTGGATATTTCTAATTTGAAAAACATTTGGCTTGATGGTATCGGAGCCAAGAAATTCTTTTTATTCATGATCCTTTTTGATATTTGATGGTTTGAAATCATCTGAAATACTTGATATTTTGAATCTCACACACCTCTTAGATTTGAAATTATTAATCTTGTGTGATTGATTCATTGTTTCCCAAAATTTACATTAGTTCAAGTGATTTCAAATAAACTGTTATAATTTTGGATCATGAATATCTCTCAAGGTTGATGTAAATATTCTGAAAATTTCTCTTGTAGTTGTCAGAAATAATTGTGAAAAATTCTTTGAAGATCTTGTATTGAAACTCACTATTATTTCATGATCATTTGGTTTGAATATTTGTTTTTTTTTGGCACGGTAAGCCGGTTTTATAGTGGTCGTACCACTTTATTAGAATAGGAAAAAAGAAGTGGAGCTCTACACAGACACAGAAACTCCATTTGGTCTGAAGTGCCAGAACACTAATCTATATAGCACAGGAGAGAAACATAAAGTTTCTGCTACTAAAAGACCTAACAGCTAATCACCAACAAGGGTAGAGTAATTGGAAGAATCACAATCATTACCAATAACATTGATATACTCAGAAAAGAGTACAACACGGTTAGGAACAAAGCAAGAGTTAGGACTGCGAAATTCACATTCCCAATCCCAAGTAGAATCATGGAAAAGAGATTTGTTCTTCTCACCTAGAATACCCTCCTGAATGAGCTCAAAGCTATCACAAGCCACCTGATATTCCAATCTTCTACAATCATACACCGATTCAGATACATATTTGTAGTACTCATTTTCAACTGGATCATATCTCATTCCCGAATCTGAATGCACCCATGAGCAGTCATCAGACATCCAAGCAATTCCAACATCTACGGTTTTTTCATCATTACTTTCTTGATCTTTATCTAATTTTGGTTCTTCTTCAACGGTCTTTTCAGCTTCTTTGGGCCTACGAACCCAAACCCTAGATTTAGGCTTCGAAATAGGAGATCGGTACGTAGAGGGTCCTTTAGCCATACAAGTGTCAAGCACATGACCAAAGGATTGGCATTTAGAGCATATTTTGGTTTCCATGTGTACTGAACATCAGCAAAAAAATCATAACCATCAATAGAGACTTTGAGCTTATTGGCAGAAGATTCATCGGAGTAATCTCAATCAGAGATTTAGCAAATACACGATTCTTCCTAGCTTCCGTGTTTGCATCAAAACATTTAAAATTCCCAATTCTACTAGCTAGCCAATTCAAACCAGGAAGAGTCTATAATACCGAAGGAATGCGGGTAAAGATTGCCCATACAGGAATGGAAGCCACACGCTCTCTATCACTCTCAACAGATGTGCACCAAGATGTAATAATAAAAGGTTTCCCACCAATGATAGCGGGATCAGATTCCAACACTTTCATTCTCTCCTCCATACTAGAAAATTTGAAATAGAACAATCCATTCACACTATTAACTTGAATACCACCTCTCAAATTCTAGACTTTTCGACATTGATCACGTACATCAATATTCGAAACATGTGAGTCAAGGAAGAAACCAACAAGGTAATCTTTCTAGAAGTTTACATCCTCTTGGACAATATCAATAGGAGGAATCGGATTTTCAGAGGCATTGGGGAATGCAAGAGGAGTATAAGTTCTGGCACATCTAGGGAGTGTCGAAAAAAAGATGAGTAACTTGGTTTGGATTTCGTAGTTGCTGGATTTTTATATGCATTTGGTGTGGCAAGGGCGGTTTAGCATAGTTCGCAGGAGCACCTGCAATAGAATCGGTATGAACCACTGGGGCATTTGGACGAGCAGATTGTGTGCTATTACACATAGTCGAGGGAAGGGACATCGGAGGCACCACAGCATGAGTCAACGACTCAGGTATAACACCAATAGCAATATTGTTGAGTCCAACATCATCGACCAAATCAGCCACATCAATAATACCCTCAGTCTCATCCCTTTTACCAAATTCAATCCCAGCATTCCCAATATTATTAATACACTTGGATGAGGAATTACCTTGCAGTAATGCTTTTGCAGATCCGGCAGCAGAAGTGGGAGACTTACAAGACTCAAAATTAGCAGATAGATTGACTTCCGACCATCTATTATTACCCAGAGTAGCATCTAACACCGACGATATTGAAGAGGGTCCAGCTTCAATTAATCCAGATATAGGAGAAGCATCAGCCTCCTTAACTAAGTCCGCCTTGAACTCGAAAAACTTACTAGTTGAAGTAGACTGTGACACAGATGCGTGATTTGGAACAGAGAATTTTCGTCTAGATCTGGTCACACTACTATTAAACCTAGGTTTATCTTTTTTGTTCTTCGCCATAAGAGTGAAGGAGAGTTGGAGTTGAGATGCGTAAGCAAGAAGAGGCTTCGAAGTGGAAGATTTTAGATCTGGTAGACGAATTGAAGTTGGATGTTGATGGAAGAAATAAAATCTTGTCTCCATTAGAATTTTATTATGTAGTTGGTTTGAATATTTATTTGTTTGAAATCATTTGAAATTATTGATTTCTTGAATCCCACACACATATTGGGTTTGAAATTTATAATCTTATGTGATCGATTCATTGAATTTTGAGATTTTCATATTCCTTCAAATGATTTAAAATAAACTATATTTCTAATCTTGGGTCATGAATCACCTCCTGTAACTGTCTGAATTCTCTTGACAAGTCTGCTTTGAAATTGATTGTTGTGTTGCTCTGATAAAAGAAATCGTTTTGAATTTTTTTTGGTAACTGCTTGTTTTTGGTATCATCTGCTATTCTGATAAAAGGTTCAAAGATTTTCTAATTGACTTAACTACTCTGTATTGAAAATCTTTCTTTGTACATTCTGAAATCCATTCTGAAATCATGATCATTTAGTTGTATATTGTGTTGTTTGAAATCATTTGAATATGTTTAATATCTTGAATCTCACACACTCCTTGGCTTTGGTATTAATAACCTTGTGTGATCGATTCATTGAATTTTGAAGTTTACACTTCCCTTCAGGTGATTTCAAATAAACTATTTTTTTTATCTTGGATCATGATATGTCTTCTTGAACTTGTTGAAAATTGTCTAAGAACTTTATGGTGAAACTTATTTGTGACACCCCACGTCCATTAATTTCACTCACTAAGGGAATGCATTAAGTTCCGTGAAGTATTATAGGTAAACAGACATAGAATATTATAAGACAGATATAAATAAGATAGCAGCGGAAATTAAAATTTTTATTTCAAACATAAATCATAACATCGTGGTCCAAAATACCATAAGTCACAAAAACCATTACAATAATATAACTTCTGTCTTGTACCATCAGAGTACATAAATATAAAAAGCATAACATAATTCCCCAAGAAAAAGTGCTAAGCCATAGTAGGGATAAGAACTTGAGCCATACTTCGAAAGCAGCACCTAGCAAGAAGATAACTGAGTCCTGACTAAGCCTGAGTATTCCCGCCCCAATGAACCTGGGGGGAACGGAAGAAAGAAGAGGAAACAAAAAGGGTCAGACATAAAGTCTGGCGAGTCTAGTTATTTTAGCAAGTAAATAAATAAAAGTAGCATGACATGCATATAAAGTGGATAAGAGAGATATAACTACAAAAAAGGCAGGTATCACAAGGTAAATAGGATAAGGTTTATACGCTTCCCTAATGATTACTCTGCACTATTACTAGTATATCCAGAATGAGATGATCCCTTCCACTGTAAGGTGGTAGACTTAGGCATACGTCCAAAAGTATCCTAACTACTACCCTTAATCGATCGGCTCCCTAATCTGCGTAGATACTTTGTGCCGGCCCCACCGTAGAATGTATCACGTCCTAAAGTGGCAACCCTCCACTGATATGCACAGCCCCATATCTACAGGTGTCACCGTCGTCTTATCCCCTTCTGCCCGGCTCATGCACGCACATGGCCCAATCGGTCTGCGCCGCCCACACCGAACTCCACGTTTGGATCTCTTACAATCAGTTCAGTAAGCGTGCCCCTTCTCCGACCTAGTTCGGAGTACTCTACTCGATACCTACTCCGGGTTACTGGCTGAAACGGGTCCCACACAATATGATACAAGCTCTCCCCTTTTTCTTGTATCCCCCACTAGGTTTTCCACACGTTATATTTACACTAAAGGTGTCTTTAATTATATAACCCCAATCTTTCTACCGGTTATGCTTACCACTAGGTGTCTTTAATTATATAACCTTATCAGGCTAAGTTTGCATGCCTATATGTAAATATTACCCACCCCCTCAGATTTTCTTAGCCCACTTATTGTCCAACCAATTTTACTTAACCTAACTTTAGTTCATAATCATACAATCCCTATGGATTAGATTAGGTTAAGTAGTCCAATTCGTTATCATGTCCATTTATGGTTTATAATGGGCTAGACCTCCCACATTAGACCTACAACTTGTGGATGCTGGATATGCCGGTTGAGTCCGGGCAGACTTCTTCTACAAGTTGGGCCAAACCTCATGTCATAGCCCGTCTCGTATTTGTGCACTTAGACCTCTCACATTAGGTTCAACATTAGTGGTTGTTGGATATGCCAATCGGGTCCGGGCAGACTTCCACCACTAATGCAACCTAACCTCGTGTCATAAGTGCAATTACAATTTCTAATTGTAACCTTAGACATTTTATTCTTATCCAATTACTAGTGCCTATGCCTTTATAGGTGCTCATACCCGTTTACCCAATTATTGAATTATATGTCCAATTCAAATAAACATCATTTAAATTATGCCAATTATAACCTTTTTTCCCCCGTTCCCTAACTAGCGTATTCACATAATTTTGGTGGCTTGCCTAGGCTAGATAATAGCCTAGTCATAAATGATAAAAAGGGAAAAGTGATGGGAATATGACAAAGGTGATTGTTCTGGCATAAATAAAAACTAGCATGGTGATAAGGTAGACATATAAGCATAAATTTGATGAACTTGTGGCAGTTTACTAATTCTAACATGACTATGATGTCATTATGAGCATAATAAGATCTAAATTAATAGTTCAGATGTCCAACTGGTTTAGATCTAACATGATAGGCACAAGGTGATAAACTAGATCTAGTTAATAATTTAGATGTCCACATAATTCAGATCCAATAATCAAAAATAGGTCTAACACAAATAAGGTCAAGATCCACATCATAGAATGTCATAGAAGTTGCAATAGATCCGACAAGATAGAGATTTAGATCCAAGTTATAACCAATTTAGAATGTTATATGTTCAGAAATTATGATAGATCCAATATGATTCGGTCACAGGCATGTATATATCCAAATCACAGTCGTCACAAATTACTTTTAATCGTTTAAATCTAAAAGCAACTAACTCACAGTGTTTGGATTAAAAGAAAAGGTAGAAGATAGCAGAGGTTGGATCTACACTCGAATATCTAAGTCTGATTTGCTTTAGTTGATAGTTGTAGAAGATAACGGATCCAATTCAGTTCAGACACCGGCAGAGTTTGGCCCCCATGGATTCTCAAGGAAGAAAACAGAGAAAAGGGACCTCTATATATAGCTGTTAGCCCATCTAAACCGACTGCCACCTCCTCCCTAGGGGGGTCGACCCCGGGGTCGACCCCTCCTAATGGGGTCGACATCCCTGCTTAGGGGTCGACACCACTGGGGCGGTAATTTTGCTGCCAACGTAATTTTTTGAAATTTGAACTGAATTTTGATTTTCTGGGCCCTATATATATATATATATAATTATCTTATGCGTATACAAACTTCAAAGCCTTCGTAACTTCTTCATACGGTGTCCGTTTTACGCAAACCAAATGTCTATCTTGACCAGAATTTCGAGACGGACACAATAGCATAATCCATTTCCCTTAATTCTTATTATTGAATTAATTATTATTTAATTTATCCTCTTTAATGTTGACAAAATTATGGGTGTTACATTCCCCCCTACTTAAAGGATTTCATCCCCGAAATCTCTAAGTTGAGAAGAATGTATATCCTACCATCCATCATCCAACTACTCATCCATCAATCACAGGCATCGACTATACTTAAGGATTTCTAATGCTTATATGAACATATGCAGAGGTGTGTGTATATGTCCCTATTCTAATGCAAAGATCAGGCAGTTTACTGATTCAGTCGACCACCTTAATGCAATGTATGTTACTGCCATGAATCCAATATGTATGCAAATAATCCTATATAACATGTAAGTTCTATATGTATGCACACTCATTCGTCCAAATGCAACATCCATTTGATAATACATCCATTTTCGCCCATTAAAAGAAAAGAAAAATGCACACATATCTGTATGCAGTATGAGAGTGATTGAGCCGATCTAGTGCCTAATGTGTGTGTATATGCATCCACAGGCAGTCACTAGCAAACACTTGCATCCATCAAACATAACATGTCTCAAACACATGTTTACATCCATAGGATTCCTATCTAAAGGTAGAGAATACTATTGATAGGACATACTCAAATCATAGAAACAAGTATAGATAAACTTTAGAAAAAGGAGTTAAGAACATACCCTCGGAAAGAAAAGGGTACGAAGCACGAATCTTGTCTTCAGTCTCCCAAGTTGCATCCTCTGGGTTATCTCGCCATTGAACCTTTATCAACTTGATTTCTTTATTGCGTACCTTCTTAACTTCTGACCCAAGAATACGGGTAGGGACTCGTCTGACTGTCTTCTCTCGCTCTACTTCCGCTTCTTCCAATATGCTTGGCTCAACAACTTCCGCGGTGTCATGCAAACACTTCCGCAGATGAGAAATGTGAAAAACTTCATGAACACCGGATAGATTTTCTGGAAGCTTTACTCTATATGCCATTTGGCCAATCCTCTCAGTTATGGGAAAGGGTCCCACAACCTAGGTGCCAACTTCCCTACCGATCCGAAGCGAACCACATTCCTCAGAGGCAATACTTTAATAAAAACCAAGTCTCCTACTTCAAATTCGATGTCAGTCCTTCTCTTGTCTGCATAGGACTTCTACCTATCTTGAGCTGTCTTCATCCGACGTCTAATAAGGTCAATCTTTTCGGACGTTTCTCTAACCATATCTGGTCTAAGTAACAATCTTTCTGTAGATTCCCACCAACAAGTTGGTGATCTACAGGGCTGCCCGTACAATGCTTCGAAGGGTGCCATGCCGATGTCGGCTTGATAACTGTTGTTATAAGCAAACTCTACTAAGGGAAGGTGCTCTTCCCATGTCCCTCCGAAGTCTAGGATACACAGCCTTAGAAGATCTTCAAGAATTCTGTTCACCCTCTCCGTCTGCCCATCGGTCTGAGGATGATAAGCGGTGCTCAAACACAACCGTGTACCTAATGCTTCTTGCAAGCTCCTCCAAAATTCACTGGTAAAGATGGGGTTACGATCGCTTACGATGCTGGAAGGTACTCCATGAAGACGGACTATCTCATGAACATAAATCGCTGCCAATCATGGTGTTGTCCTCTTACTCTTCACTGGAATGAAATGAGCGCTCTTAGTCAATTTGTCCACTACTACCCAAATACTGGTGTTGCCTTTCTTTGATCTAGGAAAACCATCTATGAAGTCCATGGAGATGCTCTCCCACTTCCATTGTGGAACCTCCAAAGGATGAAGTAAACCACCTGGCTTCTTTTGCTCAGCTTTAACTTGCTGGCAAACTAAACATTGAGAAACAAATTCGGCCACATCTTTCTTCATCCCAGCCCAAAAGAAAACCCTCTTCATGTCCCTGCACATCCTATCACCGCCTGGATGAATAGTCATCTTAGAATGGTGGACTTCTTCTAGGACTGCCTTTATTAAACTTCCAGTTTGAGGAACACAAAGCCTTCCATCCCGTCGCAACCACCCCTTTTCGTCTATGGAATATCTACTGAGGTAACTCGAAGTCTTCCCTTTACTGAGCTTATCCATGATGTCTAAAATCTGTGGGTCACCTTGCTGCGAAGCTCCTATCTGATCCATAAGAGTTGGTCGTATTTCTAACGACGCAAACAAATTAGGAAAAACCTCGATGGAGGGTCTAAAGTCAAAGGTTGATGTGAACTCCAAGCTCTTCCTTTCCACAAACAGAGGACTCAAGGCCATCCTCTGCCTACTTAACGCGTCAGCCACCACATTACCCTTGCCAGGGGTATAAGCGATTTCAAAATCATAAGAAGCTAAGAACTCCATCCACCTTTGTTGCCTTAAATTGAGATCCTTCTGCGAGAACAGATACTTGAGAGATTTATAATCGGCGTATAACTCGAACTTCTCTCCAAGTAAATAATGATGCCACGTCTTTAGCGCGAATACTATGGCAGCTAGCTCTAGATCATGGGTGGGGTAGTTCTTCTCATGAACTCTCAACTGTCTACCCCAATAACACAATACCTTTCCTTCTTGCATCAGAACCGCACCAAGCCCTATACCACATGCATCGGTGTAAACCGTAAACACTTTGTTCCCATCAGGCAAAGTCAAGACTGGGGCTGTTGTCAGAGCCCTCTTTAAATGTTGGAAAGCAACATCACAATCTATATCCCATGAAAATGCCAAGTTCTTCCTCATCAGCCTGGTGAGAGGGGATGATATCTTTGTGAAGTCCTTAATGAACTTTCTATAATAACCTGCAAATCCCAGAAAGCTTCTCACCTCTGTTGCATTTTTCGGAATCTTCCAGTCCTGTACTGCAACTACCTTTGTGGGATCCACATCTATCCCTTCTTTGGAGACTATATGCCCTAAGAATCTCACATTTTTCCTCCAAAAATGGCATTTGGAGAACTTTGCCTTAAGCTGATGGTCACAAAGAGTTTTCAAAACTTCTCTCAAACGTTGAGCATGTTCTTCTTCGCTTTTGGATAAGATCAAAATATCATCAACAAAGACTACGACAAATTTATTCAGGATTTCCCGAAACACCCTACTCATTAAATCAACAAAATAGGCGGGTGCATTTGTCAACCCAAAAGGCATAACCAGCCATTCAAAGAAACCATCCGGAGTTCTAAAAGCAGTCTTGTCAATATTGTCCTCAGTCACCCTCAACTAATGAAACCCCGTGGCCAAGTCCAACTGAGAGAATACCGAGGCACCGACGAGCTGGTCAAACAAGTCGTCTATCCTCGGAAGTGGGTGCCTATTCTTCTTCGTGAGTTTGTTCAATTCTCTATAGTCCACGCACAAACAAAGCGATCCATCCGCCTTAGTTGCGAATACAACTGGAGCACCCCATTCAGATATGCTCTGTCTGATAAACCCTTTCTCATGCAGCTCCCCTACTGGCTTACTCAACTCCATCCTTTCTCTCGGAGCCATATGGCGCACTGGTAATGCAACTGGCTTTGCATTGTCCACCATATATATGCGAAAATCGATATCGCGCCTCGGAGGTAAGCCCCGGACCTCCTCAAAAATATCAGAATAATCTCGGACTATCGGAACAAATTGCAAATCATCTATGGATGCATCAAGAGACTCTAGAAAGCTAAGCTTAGCAGACCCTTGGGGGTCGCAAGAAATCTCAAGGGTCCTCCCATGGCAAGTCAGAAGTCTAACGACCTTCCTTTCACAATCTAGAATGGCACCATACGTGGTTAGGCAATCCATCCCTAGAATCAACCCATAGCCCATGAACCCGAGCACATATGCGTCGCATTCAAATTCGACGCCTAACACAGATATTCTCAAACCCCTACAAATCATAGACAAATGAGCGAACCACCAATGGGGTTTGAGACAACTACGGGATCCACTAACATACTAGTAATTAAGTGCAGAGATTCAACCACAGAACTAGATATAAATGAATGTGAAGCGCCAAAATCAAAAAGTGTTCTAATAGGATGATTTGAAAGAGAAATTAAACCTTCCACAGAAATTTTTCTACCTCTGTCAGGAGCACTAACCGCGAGAGCGTGCACCTTCCCTCCAGAAGTTCCTGCTCTCTGACCTTGTCCCCGTTTCTTCGGGCACTCCCTAGCAAAGTGTCCGACCACTCCATAGTTGAAGCAAGAATTCTTCCTTCTTTTGTAGTCTTTTGCCAAATGACCCTCAACCCTTGTCATTCTTTCCTCCTTTCCTCTGTTGCTGTTGTTGTCCTTTCTTGGGCCATATCTTCTTATTTTGCGTTGCTTCCTCAACTTTAACCTCCTTCTTTTCCCCTTTCTCTTCCTCATATGTAATGACCTGCATTTTCTGCGATATATAATTAATTTATTTAATTATATAATTTGTGATTTAGAGAAGTTAATGATCGTTTAATTAAATAATATTGAATATTTAATAAATAATTATAATATAATAATATATTATAATGTCGAAATAGTCGGAAATAGTGAAATTCACAATATCGTGTGAATTGAATAGCATACGAGATTTGGTGGAGTTTCGATTCAAAATATAAGAACGATTATATTGAATCGACGACAGTTGAACGTATAGTTTATAATATATTTATAAACGAGCTCGAAATGGCGCTGCAGTTCGCTATTTGGCGATTTGAACTTCAACTGAATGTACAAGATTCGTTTTAAGCCGGATTTCTGTGAAACAAGAAATGTGTAGAGCTGGTGGAGTATATCTTTCTAGTGGAAGAGAAAAATCGGGATTTCGTCGGGTAGATTTTGATGTACGTCCAAATCAAATTTCAGAAAAGTCGCTGTAGAATTCCTTTATAATTCGCAACGCTTTATATACGTTATAAAAGGGTTTTCGATATAAATTGAATATCGAGATAAATCTAAAATCTAAAATATCAAACTGTAAATTCTGATATGATATTCTGGAGCTGTACGATATCATATGTGAAGATATAAGATAATATAAATTTATTGGTATTTAATTTAATTATATTTAAATATATTTACATATTTAAATGGGTCATCCAGAGCATTAAAAATAGCCAGTTTTGCAAACGAAGTCGGAATTCGACGAAACCAGTTTTGTTGGATCCGCAATATCAAATAGTTGTTAGATTTCCAGTTTCGTGATTTTTAGAGTCACTGTGTGGCCGTACGGATTTTTAGAGTGAGAAACAGTTAGTATTTCGACGGTTAAAAATACGCTGTGTGAACATACGGAATCGGAATTCAACGAAACCAGTTTCGTTGGGACCGTAATGTCGAGCTCTAGCTACATGTCCAGTTTGGTGATTTTTAGGTATCGTATGTAACCATGGTGATTTTTAGAAAGCAAAAACGTATATAAAAAAGATAAAATAAAATATCCTAACAAAATGAATGGACTAAACAAAAGCCACACACACATACGTTTCCATCCACACAAAGATATCATCCTCAGTATAAATCATCTCAAGCCGCCGCAGTATTTCCTTTGATTCAGACACAAAACGCAAGTAGTAAAATCAAAAGAAAACAAACCATATAAAATTCTATAAATCCAAATAAATATATATCTGAATTCCCATGTGTTTTCTCTCCACACTCGTACCAATGTTGATAGGCTCGAACTACATTTTTTGCGCTGGAAAGTAAAACAGCGTTTCTACGGTTTGGAAAATCAGGATATTGAGGGCGTCAAATCCTGTTTCGAAGGGTGCAATGGTGTTTAGGGTGTTCAGTAGCAGCAAATGGTGAAGTTTGGCTGTATTCGAAGTAAATTGGGGTCGTGAGTGCCCTGTAGCAGACGACGTTGAGCGAACGACGGATGGTGTTCAGGGAGGGCGAGATGAAAACTGTTTATACGGGGAGGTAGAGGATTGGAAGGAGAATGAAACGTTGGTGTTTATTTAATTTTCTATGAAGCTTTTGGATGGGATTTCTGTGGTGGAAGACCGGCCACCGTTTGAAGAAAATGGGAGGAGGAGCGGAAGTGTTCAGGAAGAAGAAGGAATAGGATGCGGCCTTGGGCTTTAAGGATAAGAGATGGGCCGTTAATTAAAGGGGTGAGCCCATTAAAATATAAATCCAAGTGTTTGTTTGATTTAAATGGTTATAAACTTTGTAATATCATAACTTTGTCGTACGATATCAGAATTGGACGAAACAAGATCCGTTAGGATCGTATGGACGGTGGCTACACCATAGAACAGACCGGGAGTGAATCTAAGCTTGTTACAATTTATGGCGAATTAAATTGTTCGTCTGAATCAACGACAATTATCGTTATTAATGATGATAGTCCAATGTGAGTAAATCTCACCAACTCTGAACAGTTTATAATTTCATGTTGTATTTTTAGAACTGTTAGAAATTGTCTGTTTGATTGTGTGTTGACTGTTTGATTGAACTGCTAGTCAGTAAATGAAAATATTATATATATATATATATCAATATATATATATAATATATAAACAGTTAGATAGTTATATATTGATTCTGGTTATTAGAATAATTCATATTGAACTGAAAGTAATGACAATCATGTTGTGTAACATCTGTGGATGCAGGGAAACAGGTTGGAGGAATCCGACTGGATTCCTCAACAGTTATTTTATTGTTTTTCATATATTGTTATATGATGTGATATAAAATCTGTGGGCGATTTTATGTGCTTGGACGATATTGAACATCGTTATTTGATATGATTGAATACCATAACATACCGGAATGTTGATAAGGGGATTTTCAAAGTGATATTGAAAATAGAATATTTATAAATTGGAATATTTATAAATAAGAGATATTTATAAAGT
Source organism: Allium sativum (assembly GCA_030737875.1). NCBI lineage: Eukaryota > Viridiplantae > Streptophyta > Magnoliopsida > Asparagales > Amaryllidaceae > Allium > Allium sativum. The sequence goes on from CM060925.1 coordinate 22,613,064, forward strand.
GGAATATTTATAAATAAGAAATATTTATAAATTTGAATATTTATAAATAGGAGATACATAGAAAAAGAAAACAATTTCAAAACATTTTCTTTTAAGTGGAAAGGCCTGTGTGGCGAGTTTGGGGATTTTCCCGATGCTCCCTTTACAAAGGAGGTTATAGCGAATTTTTCAGAGAATTTAAGGAGTTAGAATATTTGAAGATTAAATTTGAAAAGGAAATATTTGTAAACCATTTACAAATAGAATTGAAAGGAAACGTTATAAAAAGGAAATCATTTTTAAAGTGTAGAACCGTTATTTAAAAGTAAATCTTTTCAAATGAATAAAACGTTGTTAAAAAGGAAATCTTTATAAAGTGAATAAAGTTAATCGAATATAGACATTCGATAGAAGTTAATCGAATATGGTATTCGAAGGGAGTAAATCGAATATGTTATTCGAAAGTTAGTAAAACGAATATGGTATTCGAAGTTAGTTAATCGAATATGGTATTCGAAGTTAGTTAATCGAATATGGTATTCGAAGTTAGTTAATCGAATATAGACATTCGAAAGGAGTTAATCGAATATGGTATTCGAAGTTAGTAATCGAATATGGTATTCGAAGTTAGTTAATCGAATATGGTATTCGAAAGGAGAAATCGAATATGGTATTCGAAGTTAGTTTATCGAATATGGTATTCGAAAGTTAGTTAATCGAATATGTTATTCGAAAGGGGTTAGTCAAGTCGAGTTAGTCAAATAGAGTTAACCAGTTAGAGTTAATCAGTTAGAGTTAACCAGTTGGAGTTAATTAGTTAGAGTTAATCGATTAGTGTTAAAACGAACTAGAGTTAATCAAATATAGTTATTTGAGACAGAGTTAGTCAAACATAGTATTCAGGGTAAGTTGCCATCTTGTACGACTGCTAGCGTAATTCGCAGGGCTGTAAATAGCCTACGGCGGTCGGATGTTTCCTGAGGGAGTCAGGCGTAACCATTGTGATCGCTGCGATCTAGAGTCAAGCGAATGGAGTTTAATCGAATATTAGTTATTCGGTAGGAGTTAATCGAGTTGATCGAGTTGAGAAATAAGTTAAGTTAAATAAGTTGAGTTGATTGGGTGGTTCGACCAAGTTAGTCGAGCCTAGTTAATCGAATCGAATTGGTCGAACCGAGTAAGTCGAGTTAAGTTAGTCAAGTTAAGTAAGTCGAGTTAGTCGAGTCAAGTTAAGTTAGTCGAGTTAAGTTCGTTGAGTTAAATAAATCGATGTTAGTTTCATCGAAAGGAGTTATCGATGTTAGTTTCATCGAAAGGAGTTATCGATGTTAGTTTCATCGAAAGGAGTTATCGATGTTAGTTTCATCGAAAGGAGTTATCGATGTTAGTTTCATCGAAGGGAGTTATCGATTATAGTTTAATCGAAGTGAGATTTTCAAATATGAGATATTTGAAAAGGAAGAGTTATCGAATATTAGTTATTCGAAGAGAGATTATCGAATATCGTTTATTCGAGAAGAAGTTAATCGAATATAGGTTATTCGAAGAAGAGTTAATCAAATAGAGATTTCTCGAAGAGAGTTAATCGGCAAATTCGATTATATCGAATTCGGGAAAGTACTTATACTTTCCAGTGTTTAAATAGAGATTTATTTATATTTAAATAAATAAGTGTTAAGTTAATTATTCACTAATAAGAATAGAAGTTATAATTAAAGTTAGATAATTCGAAAGGAGGGATTATAACGTTATCGTTATAACTAATGTTTTAAATATAGAAGTGGATTAGAAAAATTGGATCCGAGAAAGGCGTAAAGAAGTTGTTAAAGATTAAAAGATAAACTTTAACCATTTCGAAGTTATAACGTTGTTCAGTTAAGGTCTGAGAGGTAATTATACCCCAACTTGAGTGACTTCCTTCTTGACTAAGAAATGGTAAGGTTTGATCGTAAAGGAGTTTTGGAAATGTTTTCCAAACGAGAATCAGAAATGTTTTCTGATAAAAGAAAATAAGAATTTAGAATATAGGGAAACAGGAGATAAGTAAATAAATGAACTAAAGCGATTTATGTTAAATGATGTTTGTTCGATATAATTTCCATTTGGAAATAATATCGTTGTTTGCACACTTGTTTTTCTTTGATAGTTAACTCACCGACTATCGAAGTTTTGACCATTTTAACATTGTTAATATGGAGAGACCGGTTGGATTATTATCCAGAGAACCACTCTGTATTGGCATAAGCGTTGTGAATCATATATGCCAAAGATAATTGAAGACGGAGTAAAATGCAAGGGCTGTTGTATAAGTCTTAGATAACAGTGACTAAGATGGATATACTGAATAGTGCCTTCGGTTTGTCCAGTCCCAGGACAACTTGTATGGACGAAGGTCTGACAGAGAATATCCAATGGATCGCGTAAGTTGATCTGTTCAAACGTATTCACGTTTGGTGGCGGAGGAATTCATTTCTCTTAGTTGTATACCCGTGTTATTTTTGGATAAGTCAATTTGTGATTTGGCGGGTATGACGATGTGACATTTATAAGTGAATGAAGACGAATGTCTGACAGAGTATTTCCAGAAAGGTCACGCACATTGATTTCTTCAACCGTACCAAGAGTGGAAGCGGAGAAGGAAACTTCTTTAGCTAACACGTAATGTACTGTTGTAGACATCAATTGGTGATTTTCAATGGACCTAACAATGTAGCATTCGAAGTGAATATGATGTAATGATAAAGCGTAGCTTCTAGCCTCATCAACCGGTAAATGACAGAAATCGGGCAGGCAGCATGGCTAAGTCGGTCGCACCGAAGTAGGGTGTATAATCACCTATCTAGAGAATATTCATTTGTTTCTTAAATCTATCAATGCTGTCCCATATATATACGGGAACGGTTGCTGATCCCAACCGTTGGTGATATACATTCGATACACTCAAGCGAAATGAGTGGTCGGTCATGTGTGGCTGAGTTGCAAGATGTTCTTGTTGAACTCCAGTGTATCGTTCCTAGAGTACACTGATCGGAAGGTGGTTCCATACCTTGTCATGGTTGGAAATCCATTATCCAATACGTGCTTGCGATTTTGATTGTATACTATATATGTAGAACGTGAGATGAAAGCGTTTCTGCTAGTTGATATCTATTTGTACATAGACATTATTATAATATCAAAAGGTTTTTGATATAAAGATATTTTGGATTCTCATAAGGGAAAAACCCGTTCTGTTCTGCGGCGTGGTCTTATGAGATATCGTTTACTTGTTCATATACCTGTTTAAACTGTTTTACTCACACCAGTCCATGTTGCGTGCTTAGGCATGTGTCGCATGATAGGGGGTTCTCGCTTTTCGTTAAGTGGCGAACGGGAGACTCTTACTCCTACATGTCCCTTTGGTAGGGTTGGTTGTGAAGTCGAAAGACTGGCCGTAAAATGTGGTATTGGGGTACCAATGTAAGTCACGGTGGGGTATTACCCTGCTACTTTGGAGGATGGGAGAGGATGGTTGGAAAGCCTACTTGAACATTTTTCCCGGTCGTTACAGTTGGTATCAGAGCTTAAGTTAAGTGAATTACCTTGGCTCTGTGGCGTGACTCGGTAGAGATAGGGTTAGTAATACCCTAGATTGAGTTTGAGTGTATATATACGAGTGCGTATTTGTATTTGATATAAAAATAGTTTTATATTGTGGAGATTCGTCGGTTGAGTAGTTTATGAGTTCTGGTCGATCAGTTTGATCCACTGTTTCGGTAGGAGTAAATAAACACTTGAATACGATGGACCGACACAGTATGGATATGTGATATATTATCATATATAGGATGTGTTGGTAGTAATTATAATCAGATAAGATTATAAAATGTGAAATGGTTATATATAACCAATCAGAATTTATACAAGTGAATTATATGAAATTGAAATGAACTAATCTGAATTTGAATCAGGATTGGAATTAAAATCCCAGAAATTTGAATAAGTGTTTGAAAATAGATTTCGATTAAAAATAAGGAAAATTTAAGATCCTGGGAGATTTTAAATTGTTTAAAGCATTGTGAAGGATACTTTGAACTGATTTCAAAATGGAAATATTCAGAAATGGTTTTGAAAAGTGATATAGTATTGAACTCACTTTGACAGCTGGGAAATAACCCTGATGATGAATCGCGACATCATCAGTGTTCGTTTTGAGCTGCTACGTGACGGATTACTACCAAAGATTTTGTTTTTGAATGGTTTGAGAAAAACAAGTTGTTTTGGTACTTTGAAATAAATACTTTGATTTTTGATATGGAAAAGTGATTTGAAACTCCCAGGAAAAAGACAGTTTGAATTTAAAAGCAATTGAATAAAAATTGTGGAGGCAAACTTGAATGGAACCCAGTTAAGTGGAATTTGAATTGTAATAGAAAATATCAAGATAAAATGGGATTTGTAACATAGAGATTTTGAAATGATATTGGGTCGGGGAGTTAAGAGTTTGAAATTGAGATTGGAACTCGAATTAGAAATGAAGTTGGACTTGAGTATAAGCCTATGGTTTGATTTGTGGGCAAAAACAGATTGGAAATTGATTAAGATGACATTATTATATGTGGATTGATAACAGGTGTAAGGGATAAATTTGATATGCCCGACAAAAAGGTACAAGTTTATATTTGATATAAGCATGAGATTTATGAGCCGAATTGGCAAGCCGTTTGGCGTTTTGATTTTCTTTTGGGTTGAAGAAGGCCCAGAGAGGCGAGTGGGAGTTTGAGTTATTGACCAGTACAAAGGAGGTGCTGGCAAAAAATTTCGAAAAGTTAAGGCGTTAGAAAATTTTCATGATTTTTGAAAATTTAGTTAGTCGGAATGAATAAATATTTTAGTCGATATTAATTGGTACAGTTAAAATTAGAAATAAGGGTTAAACAAATCTTAGGAATTCCAATAGGTAGGGTCGTCCTCTAACTTAGCAATTTCGAGGACGAAATTATTTTAAGTGGGGAAGAATGTAATGACCCGCATTTTCTGCGATATATAATTAATTTATTTAATTATATAATTTGTGATTTAGAGAAGTTAATGATCGTTTAATTAAATAATATTGAATATTTAATAAATAGTTATAATATAATAATATATTATAATGTCGAAATAGTCGGAAATAGTGAAATTCACAATATCGTGTGAATTGAATAGCATACGAGATTTGGTGGAGTTTCGATTCGAAATATAATAACGATTATATTGAATCGACGACAGTTGAACGTATAGTTTATAATATATTTATAAACGAGCTCGAAATGGCGCTGCAGTTCGCTATTTGGCGATTTGAACTTCAACTGAATGTACAGGATTCGTTTTAAGCCGGATTTCTGTGAAATAAGAAACGTGTGGAGCTGGTGGAGTATATCTTTCTAGTGGAAGAGAAAAATCGGGATTTCGTCGGGTAGATTTTGATGTACGTCCAAATCAAATTTCAGAAAAGTCGCTGTAGAATTCCTTTATAATTCGCAACGCTTTATATACGTTATAAAAGGGTTTTCGATATAAATTGAATGTCGAGATAAATCTAAAATCTGAAATATCAAACTGTAAATTCTGATATGATATTCTGGAGCTGTACGATATCATATGTGAAGATATATGATAATATAAATTTTTGGTATTTAATTTAATTATATTTAAATATATTTACATATTTAAATGAGTCATCCAGAGCATTAAAAATAGCCAGTTTTGCAAACGAAGTCGGAATTCGACGAAACCAGTTTTGTTGGATCCGCAGTATCAAATAGTTGTTAGATTTCCAGTTTCGTGATTTTTAGAGTCACTGTGTGGCCGTACAGATTTTTAGAGTGAGAAACAGTCAGTATTTCGACGGTTAAAAATACGCTGTGTGAACATACGGAATCGGAATTCAACGAAACCAGTTTCGTTGGGACCGTAATGTCGAGCTCTAGCTACATGTCCAGTTTGGTGGTTTTTAGGTATCGTATGTAACCATGGTGATTTTTAGAAAGCAAAAACGTATATAAAAAAGATAAAATAAAATATCCTAACAAAATGAATGGACTAAACAAAGGCCACACACACATACGTTTCCATCCACACAAAGATATCATCCTCAGTATAAATCATCTCAAGCCACCGCAGTATTTCCTTTGATTCAAACACAAAACGCAAGTAGTAAAATCAAAAGAAAACAAACCATATAAAATTATATAAATCCAAATAAATATATATCTGAATTCCCATGTGTTTTCTCTCCACACTCGTACCAATGTTGATAGGCTCGAACTACATTTTTTGCGCTGGAAAGTAAAACAGCGTTTTTAGGGTTTGGAAAATCAGGATATTGAGGGCGTCGAATCCTGTTTCGAAGGGTGCAATGGTGTTTAGGGTGTTCAGTAGCAGCAAATGGTGAAGTTTGGCTGTATTCGAATTAAATTGGGGTCGTGAGTCCCCTGTAGCAGACGACGTTGAGCGAACGACGGATGGTGTTCAGGGAGGGCGAGCTGAAAACTGTGTATATGGGGGGGTAGAGGATCGGAAGGAGAATGAAACGGTGGTGTTTATTTAATTTTCGGTGAAGCTTTTGGATGGGATTTCTGTGGTGGAAGATCGGCCACCGTTTGAAGAAAATGGGAGGAGGAGCGGAAGTGTCCAGGAAGAAGAAGGAATAGGATGAGGCCTTGGGCTTTAAGGATAAGAGATGGGCCGTTAATTAAAGGGGTGAGCCCATTAAAATATAAATCCAAGTGTTTGTTTGATTTAAATGGTTATAAACTTTGTAATATCATAACTTTGTCGTACGATATCAGAATTGGACGAAACAAGATCCGTTAGGATCGTATGGACGGTGGCTACACCATAGAACAGACCGGGAGTGAATCTGAGCTTGTTACAATTTATGGTGAATTAAATTGTCCGTCTGAATCAACGACAATTATCGTTATTAACGATGATAGTCCAATGTGAGTAAATCTCACCAACTCTGAACAGTTTATAATTTCATGTTGTATTTTTAGAACTGTTAGAAATTGTCTGTTTGATTGTGTGTTGACTGTTTGATTGAACTGCTAGTCAGTAAATGAAAATATTATATATATATATATAAATATATATATAATATATAAACAGTTAGATAGTTATATATTGATTCTGTTTATCAGAATAATTCATATTGAACTGAAAGTAACGACAATCATGTTGTGTAACATCTGTGGATGCAGGGAAACAGGTTGGAGGAATCCGACTGGATTCCTCAACAGTTATTTTATTGTTTTTCATATATTGTTATATGATGTGATATAAAATCTGTGGGCGATTTTATGTGCTTGGACGATATTGAACATCGTGGTTTGATATGATTGAATACCATAACATACCGGAATGTTGATAAGGGGATTTTCAAAGTGATATTGAAAATAGAATATTTATAAATTGGAATATATATAAATAAGAGATATTTATAAAGTGGAATATTTATAAATAAGAAATATTTATAAATTTGAATATTTATAAATAGGAGATACATAGAAAAAGAAAACAATTTCAAAACATTTTCTTTTAAGTGGAAAGGCCTGTGTGGCGAGTTTGGGGATTTTCCCGATGCTCCCTTTACAAAGGAGGTTATGGCGAATTTTTCAGAGAATTTAAGGAGTTAGAATATTTGAAGAATAAATTTGAAAAGGAAATATTTGTAAACCATTTACAAATAGAATTGAAAGGAAACGTTATAAAAAGGAAATCATTTTTAAAGTGTAGAACCGCTATTTAAAAGTAAATCTTTTCAAACGAATAAAACATTGTTAAAAAGGAAATGTTTATAAAGTGAATAAAGTTATTCGAATATAGACATTCGATAGAAGTTAATCGAATATGGTATTCGAAGGGAGTAAATCGAATATGTTATTCGAAAGTTAGTAAAACGAATATGGTATTCGAAGTTAGTTAATCGAATATGGTATTCGAAGTTAGTTAATCGAATATGGTATTCGAAGTTAGTTAATCGAATATAGACATTCGAAAGGAGTTAATCGAATATGGTATTCGAAGTTAGTAATCGAATATGGTATTCGAAGTTAGTTAATCGAATATGGTATTCGAAAGGAGAAATCGAATATGGTATTCGAAGTTAGTTAATCGAATATGGTATTTGAAAGTTAGTTAATCGAATATGTTATTCGAAAAGGGTTAGTCAAGTTGAGTTAGTCAAATAGAGTTAACCAGTTAGAGTTAATCAGTTAGATTTAACCAGTTGGAGTTAATTAGTTAGAGTTAATCGATTAGAGTTAAAACGAACTAGAGTTAATCAAATATAGTTATTTGAGACAGAGTTAGTCAAACATAGTATTCAGGGTAAGTTGCCATCTTGTATGACTGCTAGCGTAATTCGCAGGGCTGTAAATAGCCTACGGCGGTCGGATGTTTCCTGAGGGAGTCAGGCGTAACCATTGTGATCGCTGCGATCTAGAGTCAAGCGAATGGAGTTTAATCGAATATTAGTTATTCGATAGTAGTTAATCGAGTTGATCGAGTTGAGAAATAAGTTAAGTTAAATAAGTTGATTTGTTCGGGTGGTTCGACCAAGTTAGTCGAGCCTAGTTAATCGAATCGAATTGGTCGAACCGAGTAAGTCGAGTTAAGTTAGTCAAGTTAAGTAAGTCGAGTTAGTCGAGTCAAGTTAAGTTAGTCGAGTTAAGTTCGTCGAGTTAAATAAATCGATGTTAGTTTCATCGAAAGGAGTTATCGATGTTAGTTTCATCGAAAGGAGTTATCGATGTTAGTTTCATCGAAAGGAGTTATCGATGTTAGTTTCATCGAAAGGAGTTATCGATGTTAGTTTCATCGAAGGGAGTTATCGATTATAGTTTAATCGAAGTGAGATTTTCAAATATGAGATATTTGAAAAGGAAGAGTTATCGAATATTAGTTATTCGAAGAGAGATTATCGAATATCGTTTATTCGAGAAGAAGTTAATCGAATATAGGTTATTCGAAGAAGAGTTAATCAAATAGAGATTTCTCGAAGAGAGTTAATTGGCAAATTCGATTATATCGAATTCGGGAAAGTACTTATACTTTCCAGTGTTTAAATAGAGATTTATTTATATTTAAATAAATAAGTGTTAAGTTAATTATTCACTAATAAGAATAGAAGTTATAATTAAAGTTAGATAATTCGAAAGGAGGGATTATAACGTTATCGTTATAACCAATGTTTTAAATATAGAAGTGGATTAGTAAAATTAGATCCGAGAAAGGCGTAAAGAAGTTGTTAAAGATTAAAAGATAAACTTTGACCATTTCGAAGTTATAACGTTGTTCAGTTAAGGTCTGAGAGGTAATTATACCCCAACTTGAGTGACTTCCTTCTTGACTAAGAAATGGTAAGGTTTGATCGTAAAGGAGTTTTGGAAATGTTTTCCGAACGAGAATCAGAAATGTTTTCTGATAAAAGAAAATAAGAATTTAGAATATAGGGAAACATGAGATAAGTAAATAAATGAACTAAAGCGATTTATGTTAAATGATGTTTGTTCGATATAATTTCCATTTGGAAATAATATCGTTGTTTGCACGCTTGTTTTTCTTTGATAGTTAACTCACCGACTATCGAAGTTTTGACCATTTTAACGTTGTTAATATGGAGAGACCGGTTGGATTATTATCCAGAGAACCACTCTATATTGGCATAAGCGTTGCGAATCATATATGCCAAAGATAATTGAAGACGGAGTAAAATGCAAGGGCTGTTGTATAAGTCTTAGATAACAGTGACTAAGATGGATATACTGAATAGTGCCTTCGGTTTGTCCAGTCCCAGGACAACTTGTATGGACGAAGGTCTGATAGAGTATATCCAATGGATCGCGTAAGTTGATCTGTTCAAACGTATTCACGTTTGGTGGCGGAGGAATTCGTTTCTCTTAACTGTATACCTGTGTTATTTTTGGATAAGTCAATTTGTGATTTGGCGGGTATGACGATGTGACATTTCATAGTGAATGAAGATGAATGTCTGACAGAGTATTTCCAGAAAGGTCACGCACATTGATTTCTTCAACCGTACCAAGAGTGGAAGCGGAGAAGGAAACTTCTTTAGCTAACACGTAATGTACTGTTGTAGACATCAATTAGTGATTTTCGATGGACCTAACAATGTAGCATTTGAAGTGAATCTGATGTAAAGATAAAGCGTAGCTTCTAGCCTCATCAACCGGTAAATGACAGAAATCGGGCAGGCAGCATGGCTAAGTCGGTCGCACCGAAGTAGGGTGTATAATCACCTATCTAGAGAATATTCATTTGTTTCTTAAATCTATCAATGTTGTCCCATATATATACGGGAATGGTTGCTGATCCCAACCGTTGGTGATATACATTCGATACACTCAAGCGAAATGAGTGGTCGGTCATGTGTGGCTGAGTTGCAAGATGTTCTTGTTGAACTCCAGTGTATCGTTCCTAGAGTACACTGATCGGAAGGTGGTTCCATACCTTGTCATTGTTGGAAATCCATTATCCAATACTTGCTTGCGATTTTGAGTGTATACTATATATGTAGAACGTGAGATGAAAGCGTTTCTGCTAGTTGATATCTATTTGTACATAGACATTATTATAATATCAAAAGGTTTTTGATATAAAGATATTTTGGATTCTCATAAGGGAAAAACCCATTCCGTTCTGCGGCGTGGTCTTATGAGATATCGTTTACTTGTTCATATACCTGTTTAAACTGTTTTACTCATACCAGTCCCATGACTGACCCGGAGTTTATTTGTTTTGTTTCCCTAAACTCTTGGGTGCCTAAATTTGTATGGGCAGTCAAGTAGTCAGGAATTTGCAGATATACTTGAAGAGCTGGAGCAGGAGGCTTCTGGATCATATAGCTATAGTTTATTTACGTTGTGTTGTAAGTGTTGTACTCTGATAGTGCTATTGTATACATAACTGTTATATTTCAAAGTTATGTTATCTATTATATGTTATTCGTTCCGCTGTGAGGTTCGTGTTACTCTGATGTTGTGTTCTTCTTCTTCTTCTATTCTAAGTTTCTATCTTATCTATTCTCACCATCTAATTTCTTTCATTAACTATTCGGTTATTTTCGATCCTTGGATGTTCGATATGTGTTGTATATCGGATAACCAAGATCGCATTTTTCCGGGTCGTTACATCATACATCAAGGCCATATCAACCAGTCTTTCAAAGGTGGATCCCATTGGAATATGGGACATGGCTAACCCATGAAGGGGTTCATTTAGCCCTTTAACAAACCGCAAAGCCTTCTTATGCGAAGTGTCTACCAGTTCCAGTCCAAATCTTGCCAGCTAGTTAAATTTGTTCACATACTCTTTCATCATCAAGTTCCTTTGTTTGAGTGCTAAGAATCTCTCTATCTGCATGCTCTTTTCATCTTGGGAAAGGAATTTCATCTCAAACCTATGTCTAAAGTCATCCCAAGTTTCCACCGGACGGCCTGCTTGGGTTACCTCCCACCAAAATGAAGCTTCATCCTTCAGTAGCCAAGCAGTAAACTGAATCTTCCTTTGATACTCTACTTCAAAGATTATGAACAAGTCCTCAGTCTCCTTGAGCCAATTCCTTGCCTCAACAAATGTTTGGGTTCCATGGAATGGCTTTCCTCCCATAGCACGAAAATCTTTGCAGATCTTAAAGAAGTTGTCTGCACGCACAGGAGGAGGAGGGGGAACTACGGGTGTAGCTGGGGGAGGAACGTTTCCTTGGCCTTCGGTAGGCGCCGTGGCCTCCAGATACCTACGGACCATCCTGGTATCGTGACGCCCTCCAGGATATTAGGAATGTTAGGTTCCCCAGACAAGCTGAAAAGAGAAAGGAAAGAGGTTTAGACAAAGGACCGAAGGATATTACATATGGCTTTGGGGAAATATGTTTTTCAAAACAGGATTTTATCTTGGAAATACTTTCTTTTAAAACCTTTCTGAAAATAACTTTCAAAAACTTTTACCTAATCTGGTAACCTTCAGCTCTGATACCAAGTGTGACACCCCAAGTCCGTTAATGTCACTCACTAAGGGAATACATTAAGTTCCGTGAAGCGTTATAGGTAAACAGACACAGAATATTACAAGACAGATATAAATAAGATAGCAGCGGAAATTCAAATTTTTGTTTCAAACATAAATCAAAACATCGTGGTCCAAAATACTATAAGTCACAAAAACCATTACAATAATATAACTTCTGTCTTGTACCCCAGAGTACATAAATATAAAAAGCTTAACATAATTCCCCAAGAAAAAGAGCTAAGCCATAGTAGGGATAATAACTTGAGCCATACTTCGAAAGCAGCTCTTAGCAAGATGATAACCGAGTCCTGACCAAGCCTGAGTATTCCCGCCCTGAGAACCTAGGGGGAAATGGAAGAAAGAAGAGGAAACAAAAAGAGTCAGACATAGTCTGTCGAGTCTAGTTACTTTTAGCATGTAAATAAATAAAAGTAGCATGGTAGGCATATAAAGTGGATAAGAGAGAGAGATAACTACAAAAAAGGCAGGTATGACAAGGTAAACAGGATAAGGTGTATACGCTTCCCAAATGATTACTCTACACTATTGTATATCCAGAATGAGGTGATCCCTTCCACTGTAAGGTGGTAGACTTAGGCATACGTCCAAAAGTATCCTAACTACTACCCTTAATCGATCGGCTCCCTAATCTGTGTAGATACTCTGTGCCGGCCCCACCGTAGAATGTATCACGTCCTAAAGTGGCAACCCTCCGCTGATATGCACAGCCCCATATCTATAGGTGTCACGCCTATCTTATCCCCTTCTGCCCGGCTCATGGACGCACATGGCTCGGTCGGTTTGCGCCGCCCACACCGAACTCCACGTTTGGATCTCTTACAATAAGTTCAGTCAGCGTGCCCCTTCTCCGACCTAGTTCGGAGTACTCTACCCGATACCTACTCTGGGTTACTGACTGAAACGGGTCCCACACAATATGACACAAGCTCTCCCCTTTGTCTTGTAACCTCCAATAGGTTTTCCAAAGGTTATATTTACCCTAAAGGTGTCTTTAATTATATAACCCCAATCTTTCTACCGGTTATGCTTACCACTAGGTGTCTTTACTTACATAACCTTATCGGGCTAAGTTTGTGGGCCTATATGTAAATATTACCCACCCCCTCAGATTTTCTTATCCCACTCACTGTCCAACCAATTTTACTTAACCCTAACTTTAGTTCATAATCATACAATCCCTATGGATTAGGTTAAGTAGTCCAATTCGTTATCATGTCCATTTATGGTTTATAATGGGCTAGACCTCCCACATTAGGCCTACAACTTGTGGATGCTGGATATGCCGGTCGGGTCCGGGCAGACTTCTTCCACAAGTTGGGTCTAACCTCGTGTCATAGCCTGTCTCGTATTTGCGCACTTAGACCTCTCACATTAGGTTCAATATTAGTGGTTGCTGGATATGCCGGTCGGGTCCGGGCAGACTTCCACCACTAATGCAACCTAACCTCGTGTCATAAGTGCAATTACAATTTCTAATTGTAACCTTAGACATTTCATTCTTATCTAATTACTAGTGCCTATGCCTTTACAGGTGTTCATACCCGTTTACCCAATTATTGAATTATATGTCCAATTCAAATAAACATCATTTAAATTATGCCAATTCTAACCTTTTTCCCCCCGTTCCCTAACTAGCGTATTCACATAATTTTGTGGCATGCCTAGGCTAGATAACAGCCTAGTCATAAATGAAAAAAAGGGAAAAGTGATGGGAATATGACAAAGGTGATTGTTCTGGCATAAACATAAACTAGCATGGTGATAAGGTGGACATATAAGCATAAATCTGATGAACTTGTGGCAATTTACTAATTCTAACATGACTATGATGTCATTATAAGCATAATAAGATCTAAATTAACAATTTAGATGTCTAACTGGTTTAGATCTAATATGATAGGCACAAGGTGATAAACTAGATCTGGTTAATAATTTAGATGTCCACATAATTCAGATCCAATAATTAAAAATAGATCTAACACAAATAAGGTCAAGATCAACATCATAGAATGTCATAGAAGTTACACTATATCCGACAAGATAGAGATTTAGATCCAAGTTATAACCAATTTAGAATGTCATATGTTAACAAATTATGATAGATCCAATATGATTCAGTCACATGCATGTATATATCCTTATCACAGTCGTGTCAAAAATTACTTTTAATCATTTAAATCTAAAAGCAACTAACTCACAGTGTTTGGATTAAAAGAAAAGGTAAAAGATAGCAGAGGTTGGATCTACACTTGAATCTCTAAGTTTGATTTGCTTTAGTTGATAGTTGTTGAAGATAACGGATCCAATTCAGTTCAGACACCGGTAGAGTTTGGCCCCCATGGATTCTCAAGGAAGAAAATAGAGAAAAGGGACCTCTATATATAGCTGCCATCCCCTCTAAACCGACTGCCACCTCAGCCCTAGGGGGGTCGACCCCCCTTTTATGGGGTCGACCCCCCCTTAAGGGGTCGACACCCCTGGGGCAGGAATTTTGCCGGCAACTTACTTTTTTGAAATTTGAACAGAATTTTGATTTTCTGGACCCTATATATATATATATATATATATATATATATATATATATATATATGTATATATATATATATATCTTGCGCGTATACAAACTTCATAACTTCTTCATACGGTGTCTGTTTTACACAAACCAAATGTCTATCTTGACCAGCATTTCAAGACGGACGCAATGGAGCGGTCCGTTTCCCTTAATTCTGATTATTGAATTAATTATTATTTAATTTATCCTCTTTAACGTTGACAAAATTACGGGTGTTACATTCTATTTATAGATTATTCGAAAAGGGGGTGTCGACCCCTTAAGGGGGGTCGACCCCCCTAGGGCGGAGGTGGCAGTCGGTTTAGAGGGGCTGGCAGCTATATATAGAGGTCCCTTTTCTCTATTTTCATCATTGAGAATCCATGGGGGCCAAACTCTGCCGGTGTCTGAACTGAATTGGATCGGTTATCTTCTACAACTATCAACTAAAGCAAATCAAACTTAGAGATTCGAGTGTAGATCCAACCTCTGCTATCTTCTACCTTTTCTTTTAATCCAAACACTATGAGTTAGTTGCTTTTAGATTTAAATGATTAAAAGTAATTTGTGACATGACTGTGATTTGGATGTATACATGCCTGTGACTGGATTATATTGGATCTATCATAATTTGTGAACCTATAATATTCTTGGATCCTAGACCTTATCATGCTAGATATGTTTTATAGATCTAATTCTTTGTGGTTAATTCATCATGTCACATATAAGGATCTTACCCTTTTTCTAAGTTTGTGGTTAATTTGGGATTATCATTATCTGGACAATGGAACCTTTGTTTAAATCTAGATCATCAAGTTGTGATCTGTCATTAGTGGACATATGAATTCTTATTTGGATCTGTTTATCCTAATTATGTTAGATTTAGTTTTATCATTACCCTTTTCACTAGATCTTTTTTATATCCACCTTATTATGCCAATTACATGTCCATACCAGTATGTATGTATATGTTCACCTTATCACCATGTTAGTATATACTTATGCCAATTATGTTAGAACATTCACTCTTGTTATGTTCCCATCACCTTTCCCTTTGATCGTTTATGACTAGGCTATTATTTAGCCTAGGCATGCCGCAACTTATGTGAATGCGCTAGTTAAGGTATGGGGAAAAAAGATTAGTATTGGCATAATTTGAATAATGCTTATAAGCATGAATTGGACATATAATTCAATAATTGGGTAAATGGGACAACCACGGGATTCGAACCCCCGACCTCCCGAAAAGCAACACCATGCACTAACCACTGTGCTTAATGATATTTTTATCAATACAAGATTGTATTACAAAGTTAGATCTTTTTGTCATTACACGATTGTATTACAAAGTTAGATCCTCTTTAATTATTGCATTCACAAGTGGTAAATCTAATGTGAGGGGTCTAAGTGCATAACTAAACATGCAACGGTGCTAAGACACGAGGTTAAGTCAACTTGTGGAAGAAATCTGCCCGGAACCGCTCGGCAAATCCAGCATCCACAGGTGTAGACTTAATGTGAGAGGTCTAGCACAGGAGCATATATATAATATATGTAAATGCTGGGACAGATAAGCATCATTAATGGTAATTAATGGTAATAAATTAGAATTTAATGAAATAAATGGGGGAATGATAACAACCTGTTATGGATAAATTACACTAATAAGGATGCTATATAACAGGTAGCTTTGTCCTAGGGACAAATGGAAATTATAACTTAAGTTATAATTAACTTGTAAAGAAATGAGACAACTTATGTAATAAGTTTAGAGGCACTTAATTTTAAATTAAATAATCAGTAAAAGGGTGACCATGCGAGTGGGGTACCATGGGGTGTACCTTAATATTGGGAGGGGTAGCTACATATATATTGTATTAGGTTAATCCACTGGGAAGTAAATGGGTGCGACGTGTGTGTAAGCCTTGAGTGTTGTTGACCCAAGTAACCTAATAAATAAGAAAATATGAATGAACGGTATATGTAGTGTTATCCAAAGTGTATAATATAAATCCAGTCACCAAAACTTGTGTTCTGACCCCCTCCCCATAACATACTCACAGGTTAGATTTGTGGCAGAGACATGATAGCTTTGGATACTGGTTAGGCAGTATTATTAATACGGTAAGGCTATACTTTGAGTATATTATATTTTATCCATTACGCTGTAAGATGTTTTCTGAGCTCGGACATATTTTATGTCTCTGTCTTTTCTGCATGATACCAGAGCAAACCAACTTGAGTTTCGAAATATTGGAATTTTGAAAAAAAATTCGATATGTCGGAATTCAAGTTGTTACATCTGGTATCAGAGCCAATACCCAGTCGGAATTGTGCTCCTGTGTGGACCACAACGCCTGGGTGAGGTGTTCGTGAGCCAACGGGGATGTTGGGCTCTGTAGAGGGGAGAATGTAACACCCCTACTTCTAGTGAAATATAAGTCCCACATCGTGGAAGCCTATGTGAAAGTGCAGACTTATATAGTAGATTCCATCTCCTACTAACGCCGAGGCCTTTTAAGGAACAAAACCTCACACCTATACGGTGGATAAGTTGGGGACAGTATCTTTTGTGAACGGATATGAGAACTGCTATAGTGGTATCACTATAGGCAATTAGAGAACAAGTGGCTTACTGCTTTGATTGATGGAACTGAATTGTTGGATTTAACAGCTTGGGCTTGGTAATTGGATATTGTTGTCTGGAGTACACTAGTGTACCACTATAGGCAATTAGAGAACAAGTGGTATCAATATTAAATGTTTTGAAATTTTTCTCTCTCATCTGTTTTGAGTCTTTATACTAATCTTCATCTTGTATAGATCTTTTTAAATTTCTTTGCCTTGTATAAATCTTTCTAAATTCCCTCTTATAATTGATTTTTCAATTTTAAAATCATTTATTGATTATTTATTCAGAACTTGAAATCAATAACCAAAAAGAACTGTATTTAGAACTCATCAAAATTATTATCAGATTATTGAAATTGTGATGAGTTGTGACTATAGTATATTTCACAACAAGAGGAGATTTTATTTATTTTTCACGATGATTGAACAGTTGTTATAATAACTTTGAATTGCCGGTTATTTCACGAACATTTTCTTAGTCTATCATTATTATGCCATCCATTATGATTTTATATTAATGTGGAAAGTTTAATATTTTTTAAAATCATCTTAAATAAACAGTGGAAATATTTGTGATGGAATTGTGATTATATTATTTTTTTTCAGAATTAGTGATAATTGAAAATTTTCAAGAATCCCGGTACAGTTGAGCATATTTCATAATATTATTAATATAGAAATTTATTTCATAATCATTTCCGTACCTATCACATTTCTATCATCCATATTGGTTTTATATACTGAGGAGTTTTTCTTTTGAACCAGATAATAATAAAAATTCATAAGTGTTTCTCTAACCTCGTTTAAAAATCCAAGCTATGGTCATGCATGGTTATAAGATTACTTATTTTTAAGCTGCAACTGACCTCATTTAAAAATCCAAGATCTGGTTATGTGTGGCCAGTGTGCTCTTAAATAAAAAAGAAAAAGAAGAAAATAATTTTCTATAAACAATTTTTTATATAGAATTCTCCTTGGTGTATAAAAACCAGCCTATCAATCCAGTTTCTGATTTGTGAAATGTGTTAATATTTTATGATATATTATGATTTGTTGATTGATAGTTACTGGGATTTGAGATTATTTGATTGCGTCACTTAAATTGAATTTATAACCATTGTCCAAATCCATCACTGTTTTGTGCCTCATCTTTTTATAAAAAAAACCTTTAGAAAATATTGGAAATCATATGTTTTAAAACTCTCTCCATTTATATAAATTTCATCGTAAATCCATCATTCTACAATGTGAAATTTGCCACTAGTTCTTAGAATATTATGATTTTTGTTTGATTGATTGAGATTTATGATGATTATTCTCTCCCTTAAGCTGATATTATATTTATTTGTCATTTTTCATCACTATTTTAATTTCTATATCCTTTTGATGATAACAAAAGGGGGAGATTGGGGTTAAGATTTTGATCGATGAGTGGATATTCCTTGAATATTTTAATATTGAAAGTTCAATTATTATTTTTCACTCATGCACATATTTAGGGGGACTTTTGTTGTAGGGGGAGCATTCAAATAGGGGGAGTTCATTAATTCACTGTCAAACACGTTTATTATAATATTATATTCAAAATCTTATTTTATGTTTATCATCATCAAAAGGGGGAGATTGTTGTATCTAACAATTCTATGATTTTTGTTTGATGATAACAAACATATATTTATTATTATAAATGTGTTTTGTAATTGAACTTTTATACTACATCACAGACAGAATATAATATTTATTTTAAATAGAATACTACTGCACAAAAATTTAAATATTTAAACAATATTTTATTTAAATATAATATTTTATTTCAAGATCTCAACAGTACAAATTTATAACTCCATTTTTTGTACATTTCACTGTAATACAATACATTCATATTCTATTTCATACATTGCTCCTCACTACAGTATGTCACTCTGTCACTTAGTTATACAAACACATATACATTCAGTATCTCTCAATCACTCTCTCTGTTATTTATATACATTGATATACTGACACGGTCTTGTCTTCTGTCTGTCTTCTTCACTGTCAGTCCAGTCTTCTGTTTACCTGTCACAGAAGAAACACACAGTAATATGGAACAAAAATATTTTATATTCTAGCAGATATAATTTTTATTTTAAAATTTATTTGCCTTAGAATTTTGGTGTGTTTCTCATCATTTTTCATGACTTGATCTGATTTATATGGACATCTCTGTGTCTAGACAGCCAGAGCAACAAATCATGGCAACAAAATCACGCGCAAATCAGATCAATCACATAGTGAAATCAAAGAATTTTTACGGTCCTATAATCCTATATAATTACCTTCTTCATTATAGGATAATTGATCGAAAAACCAAGCAACAATTCGAGAGCAACAAATTCGAAGAATCAAACTAAAATACTCACAGTTGTTTCGATCGAGCCCAAATTGTTCAATCACAAGCATCAGCGAATTGAAGTCCATCATAGAACCAGACTTCATCAAACAATCGATCGTAATTTGGGATAGAAGGGAAAACCTTAGAATCGCCATCGCCATTTTAGTTTCCATATAGAAAAGAAATAACGGGCCAAACAAATGAAGTCGGTTAGAGCAAACAAAAGTGGCCGGTTAAATTAAAAGGGCTTAGGGTTTTTATTTTAAAACTATGGTTTTTAAATTGTTTTTGTTTTAAGTTTTTTTTTTACTTGTTGTAAAATCGTCGTTTGTATTTTCTAGTTTATCTGTAAAACTAGGTCATCTAGTTATAGGGTTTTAATTAGAAGTTTTCTAGTGTCTGTAATAACTAGGGTTTACTAGCTACGGGTTTGTAGCTAGGGGAAAAAATCTGATCTTGGGGATAAAGATCAGTCTAGGGTTTTGGGCGTAGGATTAGAATAGGAGGAGGGTTTGCGAGTTTGCAGGGTTTTGTAAGCGGGATCTGTTTTAATACCTAGCAAAAATCTTGGGAATGCAGCAGTAGGAAGGGTTTGCCGACGCTGGGTAAAAACTGTGTTATTTACTTCTGCATTTATATTCTCTGTTATAATCTGTGATGTACGTGATATTTCTTTTAATATCTCAAATTATTTCAGTAAACCTTATTCACCCCCCTCTAGGGTTAATCTAGATCCAATAGACTTTACGTGCACATCAGGGCCAATTCCACTCAAATAACATGAGGATTTCGTGTATAATCTGCGCATTCTCTTTTCTTGATTGTAACTAACACAAGGATGTTGTGTATAATTGTATTATAAGGATTATAAGACTTTCTCTTGTAACTTCTTAGGATTTAAGAAGTTATAAAGTGGACATAGGCTTGGATTTGCGTGTCCCTTAATTATTTACTGCATTTATCATTTGTGGTCTGTGTTTGTGAGGATTTCACACCACAGTGGGTGTTAGTACCACTTTTCGGTCTAACTTTTTTGGCACGCCGGGTAGAGGGACATGCTATTACTTCTTCTTTTAGCTTGAAAGGAAGCAGATTGATTGGTTATTGGATAAATGGTCAAACGAAAGAAAGAAGGAACCTTCTCTCGTGATGAGGATGTTGGCATAAAAGGCGCCAGGAACGAGGGAAGTCAGGAGGCTTCTTCTCGCGGAGACCCATCAGCATACTTGACTAAGGATGAAATGGATGGTGTTCTCTCTGAATTGAGAACTTAAATGGCACGGCATTACGAGCATCTTCAGAAGCAACAGGAAATGGTGAACGAATTCTTCGCTCAGATGAATAGAAGGCCGAGCAACGACCCTCAACTTGCCGAAACAAACATTGTTGATGTTCAAACAGCGACAAATGGGGCACCGACGGGTCTGCTCCCTCGGGTCGGGTTGAATGGAATCACCGGCCTGAATGCAACAAGGTGAAACCCCCCTCTACAGCATGCAACTTCAACTCGTAACGTTTTGGACGAAAACGTTGGCAACGCAAGAGTCACTAGAGATTCGTCGACCCACATTTGCTCCTATTCGAGCGAACCCCAGAGCACTATAATTCACTCAGCCTCAACATGAAGCCCTCGGTCGAAACCCAAGGACCGGGTCGGGTCGAACCGCGACCCGGAGCCACTTTAGGCCCGCACCAGGAAGTTCAGCATGCACTTCCTCATTTTCATAAATTCAACGCTGGGGGCACCAGCGTAGGATTGGACAACTAGCAACAGTTGTTGACTGATGGAAATCACATTGCTAACATGATTCGACGCTTCACGAGAGGCGGCACTTTTCAGGATGACGTGGATAACGTCAATCACAGTACATTCTCATGGGAAATCAGGAATTCCCGTAACCCTCCTGACTTCAGACTTCCACTTATGGAACCGTACAACGGCAGGACTGATCCTACTGTGTATCTGATGCGCTATATGCGCCACATGGAAGTTTTATCGGCGTCGGACAACATCATGGCCAAATTCTTTCCTCTCTTCCTGACTCACATAGTTGCTATGTGGTTTCGGCAGCTGGAATCTGAATCGATCAACAGCTGGAACGTGTTGGTCGCCCGTTTTATCGAGCAGTTTCGGGTCCACATCTCTCGACCCAAGAATGTCATGTCACTCACTTCAATCAAACAGAGGTCCGGCGAGACTCTACGCTCATTCCTGGGAAAATTCAACGTCGCAGTAGCGTCAGTTGATCGACCTGAACCATCTATGGTATTGATGGCAGCAGTATCCGACATTCTGGACAAGTCAGACATCAAAGTCTCATTGCACCGAG